>CM019702.1:34543376-35088376 GCA_009760885.1 Achatina immaculata
CGAGAGCTATACCACGGCACCTCTGCTCTAGAGGCCGCCTACGTCCGAAATACACCTACACTGGTGAAATATGCCTAAACCGGCACACACCAGGGGTGGAACTCGATGGCTAGACATGTCATGCCACCTCCGCTCTAGAGGTCGGTAACGCCTGATAAACACCCATACTGGTGAATTTTGCCTAAACCGGCTCATACCAGGGGTGAATCTTGAAGGCTATGAATGTCACAGTACCTCTGCCCTAGAGGTCGGTCCCGTCCCAAACATGCCCATACTGGGAAATGCCTAAACCGGCTCAACCCAGGGGTAGAAGTCACTAGTGGCGAGGATTCGTCCTCCTGGACAAAAGCTCCATCCTGGTCACAACTAGGAAGGGTAGCGGCCACGACCGCAAAATGCTGAAGTCGGAGACACTGGACCAGGGAAGTCTAGATAGGCAACCACCTCTCACCCGGCGTGGATGTCTGCGTATCCTAATCACGCTGAGGTTTTCCGGTGAGAAAGTCCAACCCTGGACTGGATGGGCAACCACCTCTCACCCGGCGGTGATACACGGGTATCTCATAACACGTCGAGGTTTTCCGGTGAGAAAGTCCAACTCTGGCCTGGGTGGGCTAACGCCTCTCACCCAGCGGGGATGCACTGATATTCCAAACACGTCGAGGTCTTCCGGTGAGAAAGTCCAACCCTAGACCAAACTGGTGCAATGAAAACCACGGTGTCACGCAATCCCGCTTCCGAGACCCACCAAGAATACAGGCTAAAGCATTGTGATACTCTGAACCCCTTGTGGTCCTTCGTGGAACTCATGTGGTCTATTTTGGACCACACAGGGGACCACCGGACCTAACGAGGACCACATGTGTGAATTCAGTAGGTTCACAGTGCGGTTTTTGGTGGTAGAAGTGAACGAAGAAGAAGAAGAAGAAGATGTCTAACAGAGGGCATGGTCATTGGAGGAACAATATTCCCACACAAAGAGATACATAAAACAACGTGGATATCTCCAGATGATAGAACTAGAAACCAGATAGACCATTTTTGTATCAGAAAGCAATACAGAACATCTCTCATAGATGTAAGGGCTTATAGGGGTGCAGATGTCAACAGTGATCACAACCTGTGCATAGGGAAAATAAAACTAAAATTGAAAAGCCAACACAAGAAATCAGTACATAGAAAGATAAACAGCCACAGCCTACAAGAAGAAAATACTAACATTAATTTCAATCAGGAACTTGCCAATCATTCCAAAACACCCAGTGAAGTTGAGGAGATAGGTATAGATGAGTTATGGAATTCTTACAGTACAGCCATTATCACAGCACCAAAAGCAAGCGCTGGACTTAAAAAACCAAATAGAAAAGCATGGATATCAGATAAAACATGGAAGTATATACATGAAAGACGAGCAGTCAAATTAGACATGTTGAATGCAAAAACAGATCTTGGAAAAGATATGGCGAAAGCAAAATACAAAGAAATAGACAAGAAAGTACAAAGTTCAGCTAGAAGGGATAAAAGAGAATACATAGACAATATGGCAAAAGAGGCAGAAAAAAACAGCAAAAACAGGAGAAGCAAAACTTTATATAACATACAAAAGAGGCTAACATCTAAAGAAAGTTCAATCCTTAGCAAAACTGGAACCCTATTAACATCAAATAAAGACCAAAAGCAAAGATGGGCTGAACACTTCCAAGAAATACTTAATTGACCACACCCAAAAGAATTGTTAAACCTTGAAACTGACTTACCAGCCCCACAACTAAATGTCAACCTAGACGAAATTAAATTGCATGAAATTGAAACAACAGTGAATTTAATGGCTAACAACAAAGCTGGAGGTGAAGATGAAATAACAGCTGAAATGCTAAAAGCTATCGATAGTGACAACATGAGACAACTACAGAGAATGTTTAACAAGATTTGGAAAGAAGAAAAGGTCCCTTCTAATTGGAAAAAAGGAATCATTGTTAAAATACCAAAAAAAGGCAACCTTAGTGACTGTAACAACTGGAGAGGAGTAACCTTAATATCAGTTGTGTCAAAAGTATTTTGTAAGGTCATTTTGAATAGACTTAAAGATATAGTGCATACTGCAATGAGAGAAGAACAAGCAGGATTTCGAAAAGGGAGAAGATGAGAAGATCTTTACTCTCAGAATAATACTTGAAGAACATATTGAAAAGCAGAAACCATTAACTGAACTTCATAGAATTTAAAAAGGCATTTTATAGCATACACAGAGATTCATTATGGAGAATTTTAAGTCTATATGGAATACCACCTAAAATTGTCAACATCATTAAAGACTTATACAATGGATATGTTTGTGCAGTCAAGACAGAAGAAGGGATGAGTGAATGGTTCCAGATTGAAACAGGTGTGAAACAAAGGATGTATACTGTCTCTTTTACTTTTTGGGATTACAATAGACTTCATAATGAAAAAATGCTGCACAGGTAACACAGGTATTGACTGGGTACATGGGACCCAACTAGAAGATCTTGATTTTGCTGATGACATAACTCTTATCAGTAATAATGTGAATTACATGCAAGAAAAAACAGATAGCCTGTCTTCACTGGCTAGCAAAATAGGACTTGAAATTAACAAGGACAAAACAAAAATAATGAAAATTCCCTTTAATCAAAATGGAAAAATACACATAGAAGGGACAGATATTGAAGAAGTCAATCAATTTGCATACCTTGGCAGCTACATAGACCAGGATGGTGACACTATAAAGGAAGTTAGGATCAGAATTTCAAAAGCAGCATCAATCTTTAAGAATCTTGAGAACATATGGAATTCAAAAGTTATAAGCACAAAAACCAAGTTAAGACTATTCAATTCAAATGTAATATCCACCCTCATTTATGCATGTGAAAGCTGGAAAACAACTAAAGAAATAGAAAAGAAATTAGACTCTTTTGAAAACAAATGCATAAGGAAAATACTCGGCATCAAGTGGAACGAATTCAAGAACAATGCAGAGATAAGACAGATGACTGAACAACAACCAGTCTCATGGGTAATCAAGAAAAGGAGATGGACATATGTTGGTCACGTGATGAGAAGAAATGATCAGAGAATTCCAAAACAAGCTATCAAGTGGAACACAACAGGCCAAAGAAAAAGAAGCAAACCACGTGAAACTCTAAAGAGGACATTTTTAAGAGAGGCCAAATTAACAGGCATAAAATCCTTTGATGAGGTTGAAAGACTCGCTGAAGACAGGAAAAATTGGCGAACTACTTTGCGAGCCCTATGTGACGTTTAATGACACGGGAAGGATGTAAGATATAAGATAAGATTTTAAATTCTTACATGGCATGTCAAAGCCACAACATGAAGATCAGTGCTGAAAAAAACAGAAGTCATGACCATAGTGAGAGAAGAAATCCAAACAAAGATCTTCCTAGATAACTAGCCCTTGAAACAGGCGAAACACTTCAAGTACCTGGGCAGCATAATATCATCCTCATGATGCTGAGATTGAGAACGGAAGCAATAACGTAAATCAGGTCACTGGATAAATGACTCCTTTACTGAAAAACAAATACATCACAACTGAAACAAAAAAGGCACTGTACAACACAGTTTTCCTCCCAACTCTATCCTATCAGTGTCAAACATGGACACTAACAGCAAGAACATCACGACAGAAATGAGATGTTTAAGGAGAATATTAAATGTGACAAAGAGAGACCAAATAAGAAATGACACCATCAGCGCAAAGGATGGAGTAACACCAGTATTATATTATATCCATAAACAGCAAGTCAAACAGTTTGGCCAAGTTACATGGTTACCACCAGACAGTATATCACAGACAACATTCACACTAAGATTTGTAGGTAACAGAGGAAGAGACCACCCACATAGGAGATGGAGAGAGGAAATTACAGAAGCATTAAATATCCCATTATATGAAGCAAATCGTTGAGCCCTATCAAGATGTCTATTTGTCCATTCAACACTGAAAGGTAAATGAGGCAGGAGACAAGACAAGACAAAACAAGTGATTTACAGTCTTTATTTTTTTTTTTAAACATTCAGTTATATGCCATCTTATTTCCTGTTTTTTTGCTATGAAGTGAAGTACATTCAGATTTTTTACTACAATTGAAATCATTACTGAAATATGTAGCAATTATTAACAATCTCAGATTATGCTTACTTCTTGCATCAGATTGTCAGCTTTCCACATTTTCATAAAATCACCTGAAAAAGAAATTCATTTTGGGGATGATCGTATGATCCAGGAGCACAAAACAAGGTGATCTAATGTGTTAAAAAAAAAGAATGTTAAAATTTTGTTTCTAATGGAAACTGGAAAGTATTTGCTTTTATGAAACGCTTCAGAGTGGAAACTAGATGGATCAAATATAGATGACACATGTTACATGATATTGCTCTTCATAGAATAATGAACTCTTCACCATCTACTTCTAAAAAGAGACTTTACAAACAAATTTCATAAAATAAATCAACATTATCATCAGCAGCTACTCTGACAGCAGTTGGCAATCATGTTTCCGCTCAGTTCTTGATACTTCTCTTTTGATTTGTTGTCAAACTTTTTCTGTGCCTCTCAGTTATCCTGATATCTTTATCTGTAACTTTTGCTTCTTTTTCTCACGAGTTTTCCTCTGAATGTCACATTCCTTAATTTCTGTCTTCTCATAACATTTGTTAAGAATTCTTATTGTCTTTTCTTTTTAGTTTTAAACAACTGTTGCATTCTGCAACTTCTCTGAGAACTTACTGGCTCATGTTCTGACTGTTTTTCTATTCCATCTTTCCTCATTATCACATAAAAGAAAAAATGTTAAAATATCTGTATCATTAACTCCTTTACTGTCCATCATAAGCACAAGTTATCTGTAATATTAAAAGATTACAAACAAGAATAAACAGGCAAAAGAAAACCATGGGCGCCATAAAAATGATGCCTACAACCAACTCATTAGGAAGGAGCAAGTAATCATTTTTCCACTCTCCACCAGTCACAGCAGACTGAGGTGCCACCTTTTCAATGGGAACAAGGTCAGCCTGACCAACAAATGCACATATGGCACTGGTGAGATGATAGAAGAAAATATTCTGCAGATGTGTCCACTTTATGAGATGCAGAGAAAACAGATGTGGCCAACAGTTCAAGGGAAGCCATATGGAGATGTACACCCAACTCCAGCTGACCACGGATTACTTCTAAAGAATACAAGCCAACATCCGAGAATGACTGATGAAGATGCAGAAAAAGGAAAATTTACACGACTAAATTAAACTACGGAAACTAAGATAACTTGTGATAACAGAGAAACTATGATAAGAGAACAGAGATACTATGGTAAGAGAACAGAGATGCTACAGTAAGAGAACAGAGATGTTATGGTAAGAGAACAGAGATACTATGGTAAGAGAACAGAGATACTATGGTAAGAGAACAGAGATACTATGGTAAGAGAACAGAGATACCATGGTAAGAGAACAGAAATATCACAGTAAGAGAACAGAAATATCACAGTAAGAGAACAGAAATACTACGGTAACAGAACAGAGATACTACGGTAAGAGAAGAAAGTATCTGAGGTAAAATAAAATGACTGTTATGAAAACAGATGGCAGTTGCTTGAACAATTTTCATATAGCGACACAAAAAGCTTACAAGTATGTGACATATATAAAGTTAACTTCTTTTTTTTATTAAATTTGTAAAATGATGTAAATGAACTTACTCTTTTCATTAACAAGATCAGTTTGAGATTTTGTCTTCAGCTTCTCATTTTCTTGAGTCTGGATTTCTAAGCTGGCCAAGTCATCTTCAAGTTTTTTGCAAGCCTGGTTAAAGTAAAGTAACAAACACATTATAACAAGTTCACCAACTTGCATTCTTGGCATAGTTCCAAGATGTAAGTTTTTATTACTATGATTGTTGGAGTTAAAGATATAATATGTTTCTATTTGGTTTTTATTATATTTTCAATTTTTTTCCTTCCATCATTTTGCTCCTATGGGCCTGTGTGCCATCTCTTTCCAAGTGTTACTGAGTTATGTGTGGTAGTCTATTTTCTTATTCACTGATAGTTGCATGTGCAAGCAATCTAGTGTGCCTCACCATGCAGCTATTCCCCATCCTCAGAAGCTGTTTTGTCCACCACCTTTGTCTCGTACTCATTTCCCCACCCAGCAAGGTTGATTGGAATAACAACTGCGCATGTGAGAAGACATACTGCTACCAACTAGCCAACTTATGAACAAATAATTCAGTGAAACAACATAAATGGCCCTCTTTATGTTCTGTGTCAGAAAATAGCGGTCCCAAAAGTGAATGATGCTGCACACCCCACCAGTGCATTGTGGGTGGCAGTGAATGAAGAGGGAGTGACAGAGGATATCAGAATCATTTGAGTGAAAAAAACTTTTTGTGGTGCAATAGGGAAGCAAGGGGGCTGTAGCCCTAAAAAGTTTTGGAACCATTGGAAAAGATGATCACAATACACCATTACCAATAGCTGAGATTCTCCATATTTTTTATCACAGTGATCTCTACTGATTAGCAGTTCACATCAGGCTTTGTAACAATTAACAATATACTGTATTAGAACAACTAAACATGGACTCTATATTCTTCTTTTTCTTCTACATTAGTCCTCAGAAGGGACTGGTTGCATTGTGTCACAGTCTGTAGCTTGGCTGTGATATTTGTGTCTTTTGGCCCAACACATTCAACTTGTACTTGTATGAACTCCCTGTAACTGCGAGCTGTTGTTCTTTGCAGCCGATGCTGCTGAAATGTTAAGGCACAGCATCGTATCAGTGTGGGAGCAGGTTATGGCAGCTACTTTTTCCATCCCAGAGTACAGCTAAAAAGCAGGGGGTGTGCAATGCTTCTTTAGCAGACTCCACCACCACGGGGACTGGCGATCCCTGCCCTGTTAGCTAGGTTATGCCCGTTACTGGGTGTACCACGGAGAGGTGGGATAGGGTCTTGGTCAGCTATGGGTCGCTAACCCTGACGCTGGCATATCAGCTGTGGGTCGCTGATTACCTTATCGGGCATCTTTACCCCCACACTTCCAACTTCAACAGGATGCATTTTTAGTACTGGGTATTCCTTCTCATTTCAGTCTCCGCTCACTCGTTCAGACTGGTTCATTTTCAGGGAGCACCACACTGAGACAGAAGAGGGTCTCAGTCAGTTTGTCAACTTTGACACAAGTGGTCAGTTATGGATCACTGACTGCTGTCACATTCAGCTTGAGTACCTCGTCTTTAAAACCCCCACTCCCATATAAAAGATGTGGCTAATAAAACATCCGCTGACCTCCTCAAACCTCTGATTCTCCTCTAGTATCATCCTGAGCTGACAACCAGCAAGGAAAATCTGTTGCTCGATATCCTTTATTTCTGTTCCATTACTCTTTATCTGGGACACGATCTGTGTGCGGTGGTCCTTCAGATCATGCTGTAGTGTTTCCTGGGAAATAAACATTAGATGATGATGAATGAAAAAGCAGGAATTAATTGATAAACTTTATCTGAAATAAGGAAAGAGAGGTGTATGGTTCAGTTTTACAAAACGACAAAGGAAATGAAGAAATTTAGCAGAAACACAAATGGCAGAGTAAGGAAATAAGATGATAATGTATAAATGAAGAACCTACAAGACCCAATATTTTGATGTGAGCCTTTTTCAAGAATTACACACAAAGACAACATAATACATAAAAAAAATATGAAAACTTTGCTTTTTGGTCTCTTCCTGCTATGAAAGACAAGCATGAATAGGCTCATTCCATTTCCAATTCGTGGCTCAGCTTTCTTTAAACTTCTTTAAATTTCCATCTACTTTCTGCTATCTATACTGCACTTTCTTTCTTTCTTCAGCCCCCACTCATTCTGCTGCAGTCTTAGCTTTAGTACCTCCTTCTTCTGTGACAGTCTTATAGCTTTCTTGCCTCTTTCTGCACACCCCTCTCACTATTGTTCTCCGTTGGCTAAAGTTTTGAAGTTGTTATCCTACATCATTCCTCAACCAATCACTTTGTCCCCACTCTATAGTTCCATTTACCTTGCCCATTCATGTTTGTCTTTCAGTAGACCAAAAAGCTAAGTTTTTCATATTGTTTTAATATGTGTTGTGGTGTCCTTGTATGTAATCCTTGAAAACGGCTCACACTGAAACATTGGATGTTGTATGGTCTTCATTTATATGTTATCATCTTACATCCTTATTCTCTGCCATTTGTGTTTCTGCTAAATTTCTTCATTTCCTTTGTTGCTTTTTAAAACTGAACCATACACCTCGACCTGCCCTTATTACTAGAACCAGTTTTACCACAGTCATCTTCTCTTTCATATCTGAAATAAACACTGTTTTAGTAAACAGCATTTTCATCATGTGCCCTCCCAGATTAATCATGACTGTTCACAGAACTTAATCCTCACTGTTCTTCATCAGCTCTTCTGTTAACTTGCCATATGGCACTGTCAATATTTTGTTTCCCTCCGTTCACAGATAGAACAGTTCTCAAAAAAAAAATGACTGAAAAGAGGTTTATACAGCAAGTGTGAAAAAAAAAGTTAAGCTGCATCTAACATAAAATAAATATTTCACAGCTTACATGTGCTGTCTTGGCACTATCCTTTTCCTTCTTGGCTCGGTTTATAGCATCTTCTAGGCCAGATTTCTTGTTCTTCAGAGCTAAAAAAACACAGCAATTGTAATATGAATTATTATTGATTATGACATCTTTGAATATGTCTGTCTTCCTGATATTACTCTTATAAGTTGAAAAACAATTATTACAATTACTAATTTTTTAGCTATTGGAAATGTCATTTTACCATAAACAGCTTAAATTTAGATTTACTACTTCAAGAATTGCTGTTTCATCTTTGACCAAAATAACCTGAACATTTAGCATTAACTTTGAAATGTGCTTTGTGTACTGCTCAAATGAGGATTAGTGTTACAATTTAAATGTATGACATTTTCCTATGGCACTAACATTCATATAATTCTTTCACTTTACTGTCCAGATTTTGGTAATATGAAACATATATTTTTCTTAACTGATTAAACAAAAAACAAAAACTAACCAACAATAGATTTTTTCATGCTGTCATACTCCTCAGACCTTTGAGAGAAAAACTTCACCAAATCTGTGTATCCTGGAGTCTTCTCAGATATCACCATTTTTTTCTTCTCAATGTCTTTTTCCATGTTGGATATCTCTGCCTAAACAAAATGTTTTGTTACTTATTTTCATAATATTACATTTGTAAATGAAATTTCACTTAGTTTCATGATACATAAATGTATTAACCATAACTGATTATTTATATTTGCATTTTTTTCACAAAACTTATAGTCTTGTGTGTTAACAAGGATACAATTTCTTCATTTCCTAAAACTGGAGAGCTTCATTTATAATGTACATAGTATTTATCTAAAATGTCAGTCTGACTTTACGGTACCGATTTTGAGGAAGATTCTGTTGAATTTCAGGTGTGAAGAGTCCTCTAAATTTTTTTCCATGTGTTGGATATTTGCTTGAAGTTGCAAAACTCACCACATTTTCACTTGAGACTAATTACCAGTGACAAAACTGCTACTCATGAAACCACAAGGCTGTAAAGTATGCTACACCTAAATCTGAGCTACCAATAATGTGAACATTGAAGAGTAAATTCTATGATGATCATAATTTGCAATATCTTTTATTTCTCCCAGTTATTTTCTATGAAAAATTCAAACTATTACAGCATAAATTTAGTGTTCCTAGGTTACCTTCATTGTGTGCACTTTGTTCTGCATCGTATGAAACATCTCCTCATACTTCTGCTGTGCTGTGCTCAAGCTGCTCTGCAAAGTCTCGATTTCCAATTCTGCTTCTCTGACCTCTTTTTGCAGTTGTATCCCCTGAATCGAGACATAGATAAATGAGCAGTAACACAGAGAATTCCAATGGCTTTGTAATTCTATCGAAAATTTATCTACATCTCTGCTGACAGCAAACTGAGGCCAATAAGACACATCTGTAACCCTTTTAATGATTACTAGATCATGGTTTGATGATGCATACTTTATTGATACAATTTTTGTGAGACTAATAAAATATGCACTGACACATCATAGATATAAGATTATAAAACTATCTAACAAAAAAAACCAAAATAATGTTTATTCACTTTTTCAGCCAGACTATTACATTTTGTGAGCCTGTAAACAATATTCTAGAACAGTGGTTTACAATTAACAAAAGTCTACAGACCCCCTACTATTTCAAAATCCAGGCCATGGACCTCCAGTCAGCCAGTCATTTGCATGTGCCTTGTGGAACTTTGCCTCCCTAACAGCTCTCTTGTAGGCCTCTCGGTTGTAAGCAAGATGCCCTGCTGCTGATGCATCCATTCGCAGATCATCAACAATGTCTTGCAGCCATCTTCACCTTGGTCTTCCTCCCTTTCTTTTTCCCATTATGTACCCCTCCAAGATAGTCTTCTCTAGATCATCATGATGTTTAATGTGTTCAAAATATTTAAGTTTTCTTTGTTTAATCCTCTTTACTAGCCAGCCTTCTTCAATATTAAGTTCTTGTAGTATGGATATATTTGTTCTTTTTTGGCAGTGGTATGAATATAGTTCTTCTCCATTCTTCTGGCCAAATACCTGAATGCCATATCTTTTTTACATAGTGCATGATAGATTGTTGCACATTCCTTTCCTCCTGCTTTAACAAGTTCAGCTGTTATCTCATCACATCCTGGTGATTTACCATTTTTCAGATTCTTTATTGCCTATAAAACTTCTTCTATTGTCGGTTCGGGTTCTTTCTCCTCCAAAAATAATTCACACTGTTGATTTCTGCTTTCACAGTCTGTTGTTTCAGACATTCCTCTGCAATATTCCTTCCATCTTTCTAGAATTTCCTCTGTCTCTGTCAAGGTATTCCCCATCTTGTCACAAATTACATTTAGCTTAGGTGTGACATTTCTCGTCAATGTCTTCATTTCTTTAAACATTTCACTATCTCTTCCACACTTCTGATGTCCTTCTATTCTTTCACAACAATCTTGTATGTATTGTTTTTTGTCTTTTCTTATGTTTCTTTGTACTTCTTTTGTTAAAGATTTATATTCCTCTTTGTTGTTGTTTGTAACTTTCCACTTTGTTTTTATTTCTCTACACTGTGTTATCAGTTCTAGGGTGCCTGCTGTAATCCATCCATTCTTTTGTGTTTTCTTTACTGGAACCACATCTTTAGCTGTTGTTATTAAGATATCTCTGGCATGCATAGCCAATTCATTTGATGTAATCTCCTCCTGTATAGCCATCAGGATTTCAAAACAGTTCTTCACTTCTATGCTGTATTGTTCTGGTACTTTTATAAGGTCAAAGCGGAGTGGTCTTAATCCCCTAACTGTCTTTTTTTATCTTTATCTTTAAATCTGCTATTAATAACTCATGGTCCATTTCACAATCAGCACCTGGTAAAGTTATACTTGATCTCCACCATCTTTGCACTAAAATGTAATCTATTTGATTCTTGATTTTCCCATCAGGTGATGTCCATGTGTAAAGTCTTGGATGTTGTTTAAAAAGTGTGTTAGCGATCATTAGCTGATTCTCCATGCAAAAAAGCCATTAGATTGTCACCTGCCTCATTTCTATGTCCTATGCTAAATTTCCCCTTCATCTTCTGCTCTTTCTGTACCAATCTTTGCATTAAAATCCCCCATTATTAATACAATATCATTTCTCTGTACCTGGTCTATCGTCATTTGCAGTGTGTTATAAGTCTTTACTTCCTCTTCTTCTGCTGCTGATGTACTTGTAGGTGCATATATCTGGATGATTGTTACATTTCTAGGAATGCCCTTGAGTCTGATTGTGAGGATTCTATCACTTACTGTATTGTAACCTAGTAATGCTTTTGATGTTAATTTGCTCAAGTAAAAAGCCACTCCATTCTTTCCTCCTAATTCTCCACCAGAGTATATAAAGATATTAACTTTCTCGCTCTTGAAAAGTCCTTATCCTTTCCATCGATGTTCGCAGATTCCCAATATGTGTATCCCCATTCTTTTCATCTCGTCACTTATTATTTGATACTTTCCTTCATACATACTTCTCACATTCCATGTTCCTAATCTTATCTTTCTTTTTAGTTTGATGCAGGGGTTTTCCTTAGTAACACTGTCAGGATTTTGTCCATCATCACAATTACTAGTACTGACCTCTGTCTCACACTCTTCCCCAGTGTTAAAATTAGATCTATCTGGCCTGGGGGACTCACCACCAGATCTTTTTCCTATCTGACTTTCAATGTTGCTGTTTGGGTTTCTTGGTATATTTCCAGAAGGTAGTTTACCATTGCTTTCCTTCTGGGCAGTGACTGTACTAGTCAGTGATCGAGCCATTGTCCCTACATTGAGATCATCTGCCTACCATCATAGAATGGTGACCATAACTAACATTATCTGTCAGCTGCTCTTCCATTCCATCCACCACCTGCTCCCATGGCTTCATGTCACCCAAATCGGGGAGCTATACGGGTACTCCACCTTGTCCAAGGATGTCCCATAGACTGACAGAGGTAAGGAGGCGTCTTACTTCTCCTTTGATAATGCTAACCGGACCCCAATACTTTAGAAAAGTCAGCAGACCACCAGCTGGGAACCACTGTTCTAGAAGATAAAGAAAAACTGTTGGAAAAAAAAAAGTGGCAGTATAAACAGTCTAATTATTATGAATCTTTCATAAAACTGCACTTAAGCCAATATGAAATAGATACTGATGTTATTTTTTTCCTAAAGCATTTGTCAAAATTCACTGCTGATGCTTCCTAAGTCAATTCAATGTCATGACATGCTTGGTTAAATTTTCCTTGTTATGCTTAACCAGAATCTTGAATCCAAAAATTTGCAGCACTGCACTCTGGGCACACCCATACATGCTCTGATCTTTGTTTCAGAAACCACCGAAGAGTATGAATACTAATTGTGCTGGTCAGGTGTTGGTTCTGGCAACCTTGAACTCTACCAGCCCCCCCCCCACTCTACATACAGCTTTGTCTTTCATCCTCTGTAGATATATATTATCATTACATGCCCTTTCCTTATCCTGCATCAATCACTCGGTCAATGACTTCAGTATATCCATCCTGTCCATAGGAATAATGCCTTTTGCAATAGTGTTATGGGCAACATAATCAGCTACCTCACTGCCTCTCACTCCCGTATGCCCTGGGCAATATATCCACATCAGCCAAGTGCAGAGATGGCCACTCTGGTGAGCCTCTTGTAATCATCTCTCACTTCTATCAGCTCTGCTCCTTTTGCAATATCCTTCACAGCACACGCAGCACTAATGGATGTATCAGCCTCAGCCAACCATGTACTACCATGTTTAGTACTGCATCCTTTCACTACCACCAGTGATTTATGTGATGTGATGAGTGGTGTTGCTGACCACACTGAGATAAACCTTGGCCTGTGCAACTTTGTGCCTGTGCCAACAATGATCCTCATGTCAGGCTGACCCAGCAGACAATGCATGGTCATAGTTTGAGTATCCTTTGTGCAACCCAGGATAGCTTGCATAGCTTCATTTTGAATTCTGTCCAATCTATCAGTTTGGTTTAATCAGAAAAAAAGAAAGTTACAGTACCTGTTTTCTGAAGTATTGAGCTCACTGGGTGTATAAATGCTCCTGACATCTACAGCTTAATGACCTTAGTGATCGCATATGCATGACATGAGGCATATATGTAGCAGAAGTTGAACTACAGCAATTGAATATGGTGAAAATAATGGCCAAGTTATGCACTTTGATTATGTATCTAATATAAGTAGGAGAAACAAAAATGGCTGATGATGCAGAAAAAAATCTCAAAAGGAATTTGTCTTCTCAAACAACATTCTATCTTAACATATCCTTTAAAATTCTGATTAAAGAAACTTGTGCTATGTTCTCATCTGACCTTATTTGACAATTCTGCATGTCTTTTCTTTCCTTCTTGCACTGCATCTGTCATGTCATTAATGAACTGCTGATGAGATGATTTTAAATCATCCAAGGCTTTTGAAACATCATCTTTTCTGTCTTGCAGCTCAGCCCTGTGGACAATCATACATTCCCAAAAAGAATGCAGATATTTTCACAATATATATTCACAATACTCTACCACACAAACTACTTGATGCAGCTTCTTACAAGTCATAGCTAAGTGCTCCATTTTTTTTGCTAATTTTTTTTTCCATTCCTAACTGTTGTACAGCATTCATGTAAGTTTATATTCTATCTTCTTTGCAAATTTCTTTGTCCTGTGTGTTTTTATATGATTAAGGTGAAAACTGAAACATCACAACTCTCTCTCTCTCTGAACCTTAAGTGCCCAGGGGACATGGGGCTTCCGCAAGGGTTTTCCACAAATGCCTGTCCTTCGCCTTTTTTTCTACTCTTGGCCAGGTGAGCCCTCTATTGCTCAACATCCTTTCTGTTGTTCTTCTCCATGTCTCTTTTGGTCTACCCTTACTTCTGCTCCCCTGTGGTGTCCATCTTAGTGCTAATTAATTAGTGCACATTAATTAATAAAGCTGTTCCTACTTTTGTTTTAAACAGTTTTAGCAGATATTTTAAAAGTAATTTATTTTAAAACAAAAAAACAAAAAAAGTGTACAAGAACGCAGATTATTTTATTTAATTCCTTATATTTAAAAGTTTCTGTTTTTTTTTTAAAACTGACATATCACTTCAGCATGAGCAAGTAATGTGAATCTGAATTTATGTACAACAAATCTATATTCAACCTTTTCATTTGTGCTGAAGTATCTCTACAAACACTTCCAGCCACATCACAAATCTTCTGCTGCAATTCTTGCAGAGTTTACTTATGACTGCAAACTTGCTCTCTTACATAACCTCAGAAAAAAGGGTTAAATGTTATGTGTCAGATGAGTAAATAATTTTATATTAACAAATCAATATAAATATATTTTTAAAAAAGTAAAGATAGTCCCACAGCAAAATGCCGTAGGGGGTGAAGGGTTAAAGACCTCATTATGCTAGGTCATCAGCGTATGAGGTAGGGTGACCAGTTCCTTTCCTCGCTGCCTTCCTTCCCAGATTTTCTCTGGTACCCATTTTACGAGGCTGGGTCAACCTCGGGGCCGTACTGGTCGGAAAAAAATCCTGCTCAGCTGGGGATTCAAAACCTTGACCATTTAGTTGCTAGACAAGTGCTCTAACCACTACGCTAGCTCACCAAAGTTCCAGTACCATATAGAAAGATGTAAAAGACGAAGCATAAAAGATAACTTTAAAACAAATTTCAAGTGGAGGCTAAACAAAAATATTTAATATTCAAGCTGGAAACATTCCCCTAAAGTACAGTTTAAATGAACCAGTCAAAAAGCCTCATCTTGTTTAGCAATGGGATATTTTAAGAGGGAACTTGAATGTAACAGAGAAAAACTAAAAAAAGATGACAGCAAAAGTCAAACCTTTCTTTCTTTTCTTTAGCTAGTTGTTCTGTGAGTTCTTCTGTCTGCTTACTCAGCTGTGACTTTACAGTTCTGACAAATAAAACAAAAGGAACTTCTAGTGATAATCACTGAAAATATCTTATTGTACACATGAACAAACACAGCATGTAAAGCTTATTTGGCTAAACATTTGTCTGGGGAAGAGGGAGTGCAAAGCTTTGCTTCTCTGATGTTCTTCTGAATGATGTTAGGAAAGGGCTTCCTGCCTACATGAGAACCACCCATACTTCAAATTTAGATCAGTTCATTCATTCATTTGCATGTCCCTTGCAGAACTTTGCCTCCCTAACAGCACTCCTGTAGGCCTCTCGGTTGTGAGCAAGATGGCCTGCTGCTGATGCATCCATTTGCAGATCATCGACGACGTCTTGCAGCCATCTTCATTTAGATCAGTGAACAGGTAAAATGTAACCACATGAAATATTAGAACAGTGCAAGCTAGAAGAAAATGATATAAACTGATTTACATTAATATACAGAGAATATGTGAATGCAGAGCACATACAGTGCAAATATAGATATATAACTATTGTGGGAAATAGTGAATGCTAGCCAAGAAAGGAAGTCACAAACATGGCTGCATACTATACTATGAAGGAATAGAAGAAAACAAAATAAAAAAGGTGGTATAGAACTTCTGTTTATAAATACATTACAATTAGAAAATTATTAAAATTAGGCCATATATATCAGGAAGCCTCTTTTATATACATGTCAGTGAGAAAATCTATTCACTGAACCATTATACATATGTACAGCGGGTGAAGATGCTGTCCGATTCGGCAATCAGTGGCCCATAGATGATATGCTAGTGTCAGGGTTAGTGAACCAAAGTTGACCAAGACCCTGTCCCACCTCTCCTTTGGTACCCCCCACTACAAAGTATAGTCTGGCTAACAGAACAGGGATCGCCATAGTCCCCACGGTGGTGAAGTCTGCTAAAGAAACACTGCACACCCCCTGCTTCTTAGCTGTACTCTGGGACTGAAAAGGTAGCTGCCATAACCTGCTCCCACACTGACAGGATGCTGTACTTCAACATCTTTACAGCATCAGCTGCAAAGAATATCAGCTCACCATTACAGGGAGATAGCACAAGACAAGACAAGTATAAAGATGTACAATATCTGAAAGAGCTAGCAAAATGGAAAATGAAAGAAAATGCAACTGATTAGAAATACTACAAACTACACAAAATGAAGAAAGATGGCCACAACAGAAACTGTCACATGAATAAATGAACAGACACACAACTCAATTTCAGAAAATGAGAAAACTGCAGAATTAACTCTGAGAAATTTAAAATGAATAAACAGGATGACATGAATGTTCAGGCTTGATTGAATGCGGATTCAACAAAAGGAAAGGAGTTGAAGATATGCTAGTCAGTTGACTTGCCGAATGCAGTAAATGAGAACTGAAATCTTATTTTTAAAAACACTATTCATCAATATCCAAACAACAGTTCTTTAAATAGCTTCAAGGCAAATATTACCATTTCTAATTTTTAAGTTCAGGCTTTTCCATCTGGGAGGGGAAAAAAAAAGTTAGATTTGACTGTTCAAGTTTTGTGTTTGTAAACTTACTTGTGAGCTTCTAGAAGTTTTGTGTTTGTAAACTTACTTGTGAGCTTCTAGAAGTTTTGTGTTTGTAAACTTACTTGTGAGCTTCTAGAAGTTTTGTGTCTGTAAACTTACTTGTGAGCTTCTAAAAGTTTTGTGTTTGTAAACTTACTTGTGAGCTTCTAAAAGTTTTGTGTTTGTAAACTTACTTGTGAGCTTCTAGAAGTTTTGTGTTTGTAAACTTACTTGTGAGCTTCTAGAAGTTTTGTGTCTGTAAACTTACTTGTGAACTTCTAGAAGTTTTGTGTTTGTAAACTTACCTGTGAGCTTCTAGAAGTTTTGTGTTTGTAAACTTACTTGTGAGCTTCTAGAACTGCTTTTGATTCCTCTGACACTCTCATGTTCTCAGCATGCAACTGGCCTACTTCTTCAGCCTTTTCAGCCAAGCTCCGTTTTACAGCCCGAAGTCTGCGAAGCAGAACAACAGACAATTATACATAAACTAGAAGCATGACTTCCACTATTCAGTCAGTCATTCACATGTCCTTTGCTGAATTTTGCCTCCCGTTAGGGAGCTTTTAAGCTCTCCTGTAGGCCTCTCGGTTGTAAGCAAGGTGCCCTGCTGCTGATGCATCCATTCACAGATCTCAACAATGTCTTGCAGCCATCTTCACCTTGGTCTTCCTCTCTTTCTTTTTCCCATTATGTACTCTTCCAAGACTGTCTTCTCTAAACTATCATGACATTTCATCATCATCATTATCATCGCCTTTCACTCCCTTGAGAGCATAGACCATAGATAAAGGCTCTCCAGTCATCCCTTTTCTTGCCGCTGTTGGCGAGATCTTCAGCTGCCGTGCGTGGAGCGGTGCTCTTCCCGGCCAATGAAGAAATTTGCAAATGAGGTTGCCGCGCAGCATCACTGCGGAAAAGGTGGTTGAAAGAATAAAGCGAAGCAAACAGTCAAATCACGGCACCTCTGGTCTGGAGGTTGACCACGTCCTGAGTGCAGTCATATCGGGTGAAATGCATGAACCGGCTTGTCCCAGAGGTTAAGACACTGCTGGCGAGACTCTTCAAATGCCGCGCGTGGAGTGAAGCTCCTCCCGGTTAAGGAAGTAAATGCGGAAATAAAGGTTGCTGTGCGGAGCTGATGGGAAAAGGTGGCGGAAAGTGAAGTTTAACCTGGTATGTCCAGTAGTATCGCTACAAGAGCTATACCACGGCACCTCTGCTCTAGAGGCCGCCTATGTCCAAAATACACCTACACTGGTGAAATATGCCTAAACCGGCACACACCAGGGGTCGAACTCGATGGCTAGACATGTCATGCCACCTCCACTCTAGAGGTCGGTAACGCCTGATAAACACCCATACTGGTGAATTTTGCCTAAACCGGCTCATACCAGGGGTGAATCTTGAAGGCTATGAATGTCACAGTACCTCTGCCCTAGAGGTCGGTCCCGTCCCAAACACGCCCATACTGGGAAATGCCTAAACCGGCTCAACCCAGGGGTAGAAGTCACTAGTGGCGAGGATTCGTCCTCCTGGACAAAAGCTCCATCCTGGTCACAACCAGGAAGGGTAGCGGCCACGACCGCAAAATGCTGAAGTCGGAGACACTGGACCAGGGAAGTCTAGATAGGCAACCACCTCTCACCCGGCGGGGATGTCTGCGTATCCTAATCACGCTGAGGTTTTCCGGTGAGAAATTCCAACCCTGGACTGGATGGGCAAACACCTCTCACCCGGCGGTGATACACGGGTATCTCAAAACACGTCGAGGTTTTCCGGTGAGAAAGTCCAACTCTGGTCTGGGTGGGCTAACGCCTCTCACCCAGCGGGGATGCACTGATATTCCAAACACGTCGAGGTCTTCCGGTGAGAAAGTCCAACCCTAGACCAAACTGGTGCAATGAAAACCACGGTGTCACGCAATCCCGCTTCAGAGACCCACCAAGAATACAGGCTAAAGCACTGTGATACTCTGAACCCCTTGTGGTCCTTTCGTGGAACTCGTGTGGTCTATTTTGGACCACACAGGGGACCACGGGACCTAACGAGGACCACATGCGTGAATTCAGTAGGTTCACAGTGCGGTTTTTGGTGGTAGAAGTGAACGAAGAAGAAGAAGAAGATCCCTTTTCTTGGAATTATTCTCTGTTTCCTTCCATGTGTATCTCTTGTCTCGGAGCACTGTCATAATTTCTCTTTTCCAAATAAGTCTAGGTCTTCCTCATTTTCTACTTCCTTGAGGATTCTATGTCAGTACCTATCTTGCTGTGATGGTGTCGGGTTTCCTCACAGTGGGCCAATCCACCTCCATTTCCTAGACATGATTTGTAGGTTCATAGGTTCTTGTCCTGCCCTTTCCCAGACCTCCTCATTTCTGATCTTGTCCTGCCATATGATGACGTTTAATATGTCCAAAATATTAAAGTTTTCTCTGTTTAATTTTCTTTACCAGCTAACATTCTTCAATATTAAATCTTTGTAGTATAGATATATTTGTTCTTTTTTGTGTCCATGATATCTGAAGGACTCTTCTATAGCATTTACATTCAAAGGCATTTATGTGATTCTCAGCTGTTTTGTTAAGTATCCAGGTCTCACAGGCATATGTTGTGATGGAAAAGATGCATGCCCTTTAAAATCTTATTTTTGTAGTTCTGTCTGTTCCTCTCCACAGGTTATTTAGTTGTCTTTTTTTTAAGAGCAATAGATGTCCTACTTTTAATTTCCCTCATTTTATCTCCATTAATATGCGAACGAAGAAGAAGAAGAAGAAGAAGATCTCCATTAATAATTAGTAATGAGCCAAGATATTCAAAACTCTCCAACTCTTCCAATTTTTCCTCCTTAATATATATTTCATCTGGCTTATTTGTTTTATCAGTTATCATCAATTTAGTTTTCTCTGCATTAAGATAAAGGTTTTGCTCTTCACTATTCTTACAGACTTACATGATTAGTTTTTCCAGTCATTTTTGTGTTGTGGACAGTAATACTGTGTCATCAGCATATCTAATCTCTGGTATTTCATAACCTCCAATTTTTATGGCATCATAATATTCTTTGTCTACGTCATCTCTAACATTGCTGATTATATTTTCAGTATACAAGTTAAATAAGTAAGGCGACAATATGCACCCCTGATGGACCCCTTGTTTTATGTCAAACCAAGTTGTTGTTTCACCATTTATTCTTACTGCTGCCTGTTGGTCTGGATACAGCAGTGATATTAACTGTCTCAAATGTATTAGAAATCCCACTTTTTCCATTACTTCCCAAAGTTTCTGGTGTTGTATACAGTCAAATGCCTTTGAAAAGATTATAGAAGATAAATTCACATTATATTCTCTGCATTTCTCTGTTATTAACCTTTTATTGAATACATTATCTCTTGATCCTCCTCTTGTCTAAAACCAGCTTGGACCATATTGATTTCAACTTCCACTATTAGCCAACTAAAATTCTCTTTATTATTACAATATCCCTTAATATCTGTTTGTGTAACTTTTGCTCTAAAAATGTATGTGGCTAATACTCACTGCTCATCCAGTTCTTTAGCATACAAAGCATCCTCTTCTTTTATTCTTTCCTTGTCTTTAAGATCTGTAGAAACATACAGAAAAGATTATCATCTAATTTAGAAACCAAAAAAAACTAATAAAAACTACTCTAAAAAAAAGACTATAAGATGTTACAGTTTTTTAATAAATGCCAGATTATTTGGGTAATACACCCTTTGTTTCTGTCACTAAGTGTAGTATATGATTAACAGTTACCTCCCCATCAAACAACATCCATGACACACAAACTTTTTTTGTTATAAAACATTATGGATACTATGTTTAACTAGAAAATGATGTTTTGTCTATTTCTAACATTTATGGTGGTTTAAAATTACAAACTCTCCTACAGAACAAAACTATATGACTGTGGTACAACTACGGAATAAAAATACATGATTGTGGTATTATATATGTAATGAAAATATTTTGCAATGTCTGTGCTAGGGTAAGAGTTAAAGCACACTAAAGCATATCTGCAGTTCTCTACAAAAGTTTGCTACTGATGTATGAGCCGATCTGTGTTCACCAACTTCTACTCCATCATGGATTCACAAAACTGAAACTGATTTTCATATAAGTATCTGCTGATGCACTGACATAATTTTAAAAATTATGAAATTTCTCATTAATTAAGAAGGAAAAATATACGTAGATGAAGTAAACCAATTTGCATACCTTGGCAGATATACAGACCAGGATGGTGACACCAGGAAGGAAGTTAGAATTAGAATTGCAAAAGCAGCATTGTCCTTCAAAAATCTTGAGAACATATGGAATTCAAAAGTTATAAGCACAAAAACCAAGTTAAGATTATTCAATTAAAATGTGATATCCACCCTCATTTATGCATGCGAAAGCTGGAAATCAACTAAAGAAATAGACAAGAAATTAGACTCTTTTGAAAACAAATGCCTAAGAAAAAATACCTGTATAAAGTGGAATGAATTTAAGAACAACATAGAGATAAGACAGATGAACAAACAACAACCTGTCTCATGGGTGATCAGAAAAAGAAGATGGACATACGTAGGCCATATGATGAGAAGAAACAATCAGAGACTACCAAAACAAGCTTTCAAGTGGAGCACAACAGGCTGAAGAAAAAGAGGTCGACCATGTGAAACTCTAAAGAGGACATTGTTAAGAGAAGCCAGTTCAGTGAGCATAACATCCTTTGATGAGGGTGAAAAACTCGCAGAGAACAGGAAAACTTGGCAAACAACTATGCGAGCCCTATGTGACATTTAACAGCACGGGAAGGATGTAAGATGATGTACTGACACCCATATGTCTGGTGTTTCTGGCCATATCAAACATTAGTGAAGCTGTTTACATGATCACCTCAATGTATTCAAGATATTACAGACATGGTACCTGTCAAAGCATTTGATACAATATTTGACCATGAAACAAGCCGTACCTAAATTCATGCAAAGAACGTTGACTGGAAACCACAGAGATCGATACTGACTGGCTAGCAATATTTTGACCCAAAATAACATAATGGTCATCACCCACTAACTTTACTGGCTACTGCAAGTTTTTTTCTTTCCCTGGCATTAAGATGGCTATCAATGGACATCCATTGATCTCAGTAGTGCAAAAAAGTGTATATTAATTCTTTTACATCAGCATTCCGCAGACCTTTAAATATGCCCTCATATTTATGACATTCACAAACAAAACTCACCAATATGAAGTGTTGTTTTTTGCTGATGTAGCTTAACTCTCTTCTCCCTCTCTGCTGCCATGTTGTCTTCAAGCTGCAGAGTATTAAGTTTGGTTTTTTTTTCTACATTTAAGAAATATCACCACAAAATCTCATGCAAAGAGAACAAATTTTGTTGATCTGATCTTCCTCATGACACATCTACTGTCTATACCGCCAGTTCTGTTTTTTGGATAAACTGGGCTGTTTTTTTGTTGTTGTAGTTCCTGTATAGAGCTATCAAGCTTAGTTTCTTGAGTGGTCTCAATGGGTCAGTAGGTATGTGTTTCATAATTATTGCAGTTTTGATTTCGAGAATGAGCTGCTGACATTAAGTTTTGCTTGAAAATAATTTTCGGCAAGCAATGATTTTTTTCTGTTGCAGTAACAAATTTACTTTATTCACATGAATTGTTTGTATTTATGTACATATAAAAAAAACCATATATTTAACCCATGCTATCCTTAAGATATGTTTTATCCAACAATGTACAAGTACAAATGTTCCTTAAATTTACAATATTTGTATGATGATAATCAGCCACTGTGAACATGTTTTATTACATCAGTTTCTAACATGATCCTCCCTCATAAAGGAACACAAATAAATTTATATTGAAATTACTTACAATTTTAATTCTCTTCATTAGCTCATTCTGTTTATCATCAAATTCCTTTTGTTCTTTAAGAAGGCAGTTTTTTATCTCTGTTCTGAAATGGAAGGATTATTTATATTATGAAAAGGAAGGATTACTTATGTTATAAAAAGGAAGGATTACTTATTTCCAGCTTAATTCATTATCAAAACTGCATCAAATACAACAGTTTAAAACAAAAAACTTTATGAACTTCTAAACCAGGTCATAAAAGACGACAGTTGAAAAGATTCAAAAAGTGCAAACCACTCATCATTATCATCCTGTGCCATCTTTGGTATGAAGTTTGGCTGTAATGAATCTCCAGTCTCCTAACTCCCTTGCCTTGATGGTGCACTCAGCCAAGTTGTATTCTGTCCATTCTTGTATTTTATCTTTCCATATATATCTCTGTCGATCTCTCTCTTTTTTTTTCTTCCATCTTTCTTCTTCTAGTTTGGTCGTAAGTATATTATTATGTCTTTTTATATGTCCAAAGTATTTTCTTTTCTTGATCCTTGTTTCTTTAGGAAGTTCACATTGTAGTTATAGTTGTTCTAATCCTTGTTTCTTTAAGAAGTCCACATTGTAGTTATAGTTGTTCTAATCCTTGTTTCTTTAGAAAGTTCACATTGTAGTTATAGTTGTTCTTATCCTTGTTTTTTTAGAAAGTTCACATTGTAGTTATAGTTGTTCTTATCCTTGTTTTTTCAGAAAGTTCACATTGTAGTTATAGTTGTTCTAATAATTTTTCACTGAAGTCATCAGGTTTTTTTTTCTACTTGCCAGTTATTATACAAACAGTGTAAAATTATTTTGTACTGTATGTTGCACACAGTTGTTTTAAATCACACTGTTCATAGCATAAAATTATTTAGATTTTTTTATCACAGGAGATGAACTGACTTGTCAACACATCTATCCTCTCACCCAAATGGCTGTGGGATTGGAACCTGAATAATGGTATCCTATTGCCAACTTTGCTTAAAAAAATGGTACTTGACATACAAGCACTGAAGAATACAGCCTCAAAAGGTAAAAGAATATTTGTATGCAGCGTGAGGTACACCAGATTACACTGCACTCAAGACAGTTGATGAATGAGTGGAAGATAAGATATCACTCAAAGGTCTGCCCCCAAAAATACAGAATTTCACCCAAGTCCACAGTGGGTGAACAGAAACATTGATACCTTACCCTTTTCTGTGGAGGTCTTCATTTTCCTTAAGCTGCTGGTCCAGCTGCGTGCTCAGCTGTCTCTCATCAACTTCAAGCATGCTTTTTGATGCTTCATAGTGTTTCAGGCTCTAAAAATGTACACAAATAGCTGCTGTCATATGCATGTTGCGTATTAAAAATGTGTACTGGGAAAAAGAAGATTAAACAGAGAAAATTTAAATATTTT
Source organism: Achatina immaculata (assembly GCA_009760885.1). NCBI lineage: Eukaryota > Metazoa > Mollusca > Gastropoda > Stylommatophora > Achatinidae > Lissachatina > Lissachatina immaculata. The sequence continues at coordinate 34,567,826 of CM019702.1, forward strand.
GGACACATTAAACGTCATGATAATTTAGAGAAGACCATCTTGGAAGGGTGCATAATGGGAAAAAGAAAGAGAGGAAGACCAAGGCAAAGATGTTTGCAAGACATCGTTGGTAATCTGCAAAATGGATGCATCATCAGCAGAGCATCTTGCTTACAACCAAGAGGCCTACAGGAGAGCTGTTAGGGAGGCAAAGTTCCGCAAGGGACATGCAACTGACTGACTGGAAAAGGATAGCAATGTTAGTAATAGAATTATCTCCACGTAACTGTAGACTTGCATTCTTAGCCACTGATTCAGTGGTGAAGGTTTTGAAAATGGATATCAAGTCAAACTAAAGGTGGCTATGGCAGTTTTCACACCTTCTTAAAATGAAATTATGAGTGAAATTTATCATCATAGTCCACAATTATGTGAAACAGGTCAAATCCCATTTCCTGTTGGCCAACCATTGAAGCTATTGACCAGCAAGCTTTTGGAAGATTCAAATGAGGTATAGTCTTAATTATTTTTGATGTGCTGGCTCTGATAACTGTTTTCAGACATATTTGCTACCAAGTACAGAAGAATAACCATAGTAAAATTTACTCAACATAGGAAAGATGAGAAACTCTGTTCATATTCAGTCATGAGCTCATTGGCAAGATGAGACTCTTGGTAACAGTGAAATGTAAGAGGTCTGTTCAAAAAGTATCCAACTTTTGGTCAGGGAAAAATACAATAACTCACCCTGAGGTCTGAAACCCTAATCTCCTTCTAAGTACTCTGCACACACTTCTCCTAATGGCCCCACCATTGTTGGAACCATTTCATAAAGATCTCTTTGAGAACAGAGTACAACTCGGCCATCATGTTCTGCATAATGTCTCCCATTATTTAAATTGGTCCCTTTTAGTGAATTTTCAGTTTGAGGAATGGCAAAAAATTACAATCAGCCATGTCAAGAGAATATGGAGTCTGACAAACTAGAGGAATGTTGTGTCTGGGCAAGAAAATCTGAATCAGATAGGAAGAATGGCCTGGCGTGTTGTCATGGCGGATCTGCCAGGTTCCTTTTGCCCACAGGTCAGGTTGTTGGTGTCGCACAGCATCATGAAGGCAGTGGAAGATCTACAAGTTGTACTTTTTGGTAATTTTTTGGCCTCATGGTTCATACTTGTGATGCACCATCTCACAAGAGTCAAAGAAAACAGTGAACATGACTCTGATATTGCTTCACACTTGCCTTGCTTTCTTTGCTCCCAGGGCTAATGAATGTACCACTCCTTAAGTTGTGTGATGCTCATGGAAACATCACCAAACGCCTGCTGAATTTTCTGCCTGGTTTTCACTTGGGCATTGCCAAGCTTTTGGCAGATTGTGACGGGGTACCACCGCTCAAGTCATTCCATCATTTCATGGCTAATAAAAATCCAATGGGCATTCACTACACTCGTCTCCTCACAGGCTGAATACCAATGTCTGACATTCTGCAGGCAGGAAAAAAAAATTCACATGTGTGCATGAGGTCCCCTACATCCTTTCCACTGGAGGAACCTCCCATGCTTGATTTGTTTCTGCAGGAAAAATTAAAGCTGGATACTTTTTGGACAGGCCTTGTATTTTTCAATAATCATTTCAAACGATGCCCATTAACAGAATGAGAAGTAAATCAAAAGTTAGGACTGCTACATAAATAAATAAAACAAATGCTTTATATCTAAACAACTCTAAACAGAAGCAGAATGTTTCACAAAAATTTCACATAATGATGTCAAATACTTCATTATTTCTTATATGTTAATAGGGTGGCCTAGTTTCACATGTTGTAAGCTTAATGATTTCAGAAAAAAAAAAATGGGAGCAGCAGCCTTATTTTAAAAACACAACGGACTTTAAAATGAAAGACATTGCACTAAAAGTCACAAAAATGGAATGGTCAGGTACTCTGAAATAACTACATAACTACTACTAGAACAGTCATGAAACGGCCACCTGAAATAACTATATCACTACTACTAGAACAGTCATGAAACGGCCACCTGGAGAGAAGATAAAGGACGTAAAGAAGAAAAGGCTGTTGAAGATGAGACGGACAGCATGCAGTACAGCTAGGACACTATATGAAGGCTGGTTGCAGACCAGCAGAAACAGGATAAATTAGCAGCTGCCCTGTAAGATGTCACTAGGTGACCAGGTTAAAAGCTGCTTTGTTAATCAATGTCCAAGGACATGGATTGATAAATGTAGTACATTTCAACAGTAATGAAGTAGAGAGAGGTGTGCAGATGCATATGGTCCAGTTTTACCATGTCTCTTATCTTTCTACAATTCAACAGATATTATATCTCCAGTTTAGTTTTACTGCAGTCACCATGTCTTTTATCTCTCTACAGTTCAACAGATATTATATCTCCAGTTTAGTTTTACTGCTGTCACCATGTCTCTTATCTCTCTACAATTCAACAGATATTATATCTCCAGTTTAGTTTTACTGCAGTCACCATGTCTCTTATCTCTCTACAATTCAACAGATATTATATCTCCAGTTTAGTTTTACTGCTGTCACCATGTCTCTTATCTTTCTACAATTCAACAGATATTATATCTCCAGTTTAGTTTTACTGCAGTCACCATGTCTCTTATCTCTCTACAATTCAACAGATATTATATCTCCAGTTTTTGAAATTCTTACCTTTTTTAAAGCATCCAGCTGACCCTCACTGTCCACTAACCTCTCTTGATGCGCATCAAGTTCTCTGAAGTCAAGAATAATAAAACTTATGTTCATCTCCTAGTACCTTACATTAGTCTGTCCCCTGTAAAATTCTAAATCAGTACCATACAGTATATCTGCTTTCATGGTTCTAAGGACTGCAAACGTGCCACAAACAGCCTCTGGCAGTCAAGTCCAGCTCCTGGCCTTCCCGTGGCAGAACTGTTTAAACTGACAGGAGAAGGGGCGAGGGCGAATATCTGGTGCCTGAAAACCAGTTACTTAGGGTAGATGAGTGGCACGTTTGGTAGCTCATCTGCTGCTGTTGGTGAGATCTTCAGCTGCCGTGGGTGGAGCGGTGCTCTTCCCGGCCAATGAAGAAATTTGCAAATGAGGTTGCCGCGCAGCATCACTGCGGAAAAGGTGGTAGAAAGGATAAAGCGAAGCAAACAGTCAAATCACGGCACCTCTGGTCTGGAGGTCGGCCACGTCCTGAGTGCAGTCATATCGGGTGAAATGCATGAACCGGCTTGTCCCAGAGGTTAAGACACTGCTGACGAGACTCTTCAAATGCCGCGCGTGGAGTGAAGCTCCTCCCGGTTAAGGAAGTAAATGCGGAAAAGAAATAAAGGTTGTTGTGCGGCGCCGATGGGAAAAGGTGGTGGAAAGTGAAGTTTAACCTGGTATGTCCAGTAGTATCGCTACGAGAGCTATACCACGGCACCTCTGCTCTAGAGGTCGCCCACGTCCGAAATACACCTACACTGGTGAAATATGCCTAAACCGGCACACACCAGGGGTGGAACTTGATGGCTAGACATGTCATGCCACCTCCGCTCTAGAGGTCGGTAACGCCTGATATACACCCATACTGGTGAATTTTGCCTAAACCGGCTCATACCAGGGGTGAATCTTGAAGGCTATGCATGTCACAGTACCTCTGGCCTAGAGGTCGGTCCCGTCCCAAACACGCTCATACTGGGATAATGCCTAAACCGGCTCAACCCAGGGGTAGAAGTCACTAGTGGCGAGGATTCATCCTCCTGGACAAAAACTCCATCCTAGTCACAACTAGGAAGGGTAGTGGCCACGACCACAAAATGCTGAAGTCGAAGACACTGGACCAGGGAAGTTTAGATAGGCAACCACCTCTCACCCGGCGGGGATGTTTGCGTATCCTAATCACGCTGAGGTTTTCCGGTGAGAAAGTCCAACCCTGGACTGGATGGGCAACCACCTCTCACCTGGCAGTGATACACGGGTATCTCAAAACACGTCGAGGTTTTCCGGTGAGAAAGTCCAACTCTGGCCTGGGTGGGCTACCGCCTCTCACCCAGCGGGGATGCACTGATATCCTAAACACGTCGAGGTTTTCTGGTGAGAAAGTCCAACCCTAGACTAAACTGGTGCAATGAAAACCACAGTGTCACGCAATCCCGCTTCCGAGACCCACCAAGAATACAGGCTAAAGCACTGTGATACTCTGAACCCCTTGTGGTCCTCTCGTGGATCTCGTGTGGTCTATTTTGGACCACACAGGGGACCACGGAACCTAACGAGGACCACAGGTGTGAATTCAGTAGGTTCACAGTGCGGTTTTTGGTGGTAGAAGTGAACGAAGAAGAAGAAGAAAGATCTGCTTTCATTCAATCATCTTAGTCTTGCAACACAATGGAGGGTAATCACTTTTCAGGTGGTTTTTCACTGATTTTTAAAGCATATGTTCCACTGATTTTTACCCACGAGGAGTCTCATATGTGCATGTTTCCTGTTAAAGAATTTTTTCAGATCCTCTTGTAGTCTCACAAACAAGATTCTTCCATCTGCTGTACCTTTATTTCTTTCTCATTCAGAATATAATAAATGTCATATCATCAATCATTATATAAAGAAAGATATATCATTTTAATTTGAAAATAGCTATTCTTCCATCCATCCATATTCTTGGGTGGCGACTGGCTAAGCAATCAACTGCCCAGTACACCTTGTGATGTCTTGCAGGACAACAACAAATTCTCTCCATTTCTTGCAGTTCACAGTCAGCCTTTATGTTATGTCCAAGTCATGCTTCACGCACTCATTCTGCTTCTACAGTTCTCTGCCAGGTATTCTTTGGTCAGCTTCTTTTTCTTTTGTTTCCTTTGGGTGTCCATTGCATGGCTGTTTTAGTGATCTTGCTGGGGTCTCTTCAGAGTGCATGAAAAATCTATTTTCAGTGTTTTTTGCTGCTGCAGCATGTACACCTTCTTGTTCAAATAGCTATTCTTGGAAATGGGTAAAAGTAATCTCACTTGTATCTTACATCCTTCCCGTGCTGTTAAACATCACGCTCACATAGTTGTTTGCCAGGTTTTCCTGTCCTCGGCAAGTCTTTCAACTTCACCAAGGGATGTTATGCCCACTAAACTGGCTTCTCTTAACAATGCTCGCTTTAGAGTTTCACGCGGTCGACCTCTTTTTCTTCGGCCTGTTGTGCTCCACTTTTATAGCTTGTTTTAGTATTCTCTGACTGTTTCTTCTCATCACATGGCCTACATATGTCCATCTTCTTTTTTCACTTGTATATTCAAAGTGTATTGTACTTTTTAAACAAGTATTGTTCTTGTAAGGCCATATGTGTGCTGGCTGTGCTACATGAAGACTACTAGAAATTGTTGGTTTTCACACTTTGGATACTACCTCTGTCCTCAAGATACATGATCTTCTCTTTGGTTATTAGTCAATACTGACTTTACTCCATTTAAGTCGAGATCTTACTCTTTCAAATACAGTTGAGCTCATTTTCTTTTGTCGTCTGTAATCTCCGTTGTCAACTGTTTAATAACATTTCACAGACTTACTTCCCAGGAATGATTATACTTTAAGTGGCAAACAGCACAGTAGCAGCTATGTTAAGTTATAATGACTTTATTGGTGCATGAGATGATAATGGCGATGAATGATGTGACTGGTATAACTGTGACAGTAACAAGTCCAAGAAAAACATGACAAGAAAATAATTCCAACATAGATTAATTCCAAATGACTACTGATGTCCAAAGACCGCATTGCCAACAGAATTCTAACTATATTCTAATTTCCTACTCTAATTCACTACAGAAAACTATATTTACTTGGACAAAACTAACACACGAACTGCCCTATCCAAAAGTCTAACTTCAACTCACTAGAAAAATATGATTTCTGTTTCACAACTTTTCTTTTTCATAAATTATCTGTAAAGCATGCCTGGCACGAAATATACAAGACTTAGACTTAAATGGGAATGAAATGTAAACAATTAGTTACTAAATTCTAAGGGACATAACCTTGTTTTTTTCCGGCTTTTCAATTCCAAGATGACTTATCTAACTTCCTTTCCCTATCTCTAATATCTACTTGAGAAATCTATACTGTTATACCTGAATTAGGACTGCCAGTTTAGTAACTTCTTGTATGCAATGCCAGGGTTAAACTGCATTATCAGCACTTAGATGTAGTTTGATTTTCTACCTTTTCTGTTTCTGGAACTTGCTGAGCTCAGGTTGTATTGCCTGAATCAAGGTTCAAAACTGAATCCTCAGCATTTAACCACAAATATCCACACTGCAAATAATTCAATCTTGAAATCTGTAGCAAGTTATCAAAAAAATGTTACATATATTTGGACCAAGCAATAACCCTGCACTTACTTTTTCTTTTCCATATTCTGTTCTTTCTGCAGTCTTGTCTTTGTTTGGGTCTCAATCTAGAAACACACACATGGAAGAAGTGTTGAAGTTTTCTGTGTAAATATCAACTTCTCTCTCATCAAATGAAACAAAACAAACTCCATAAATTAGCAAATGAAAACAAGTTCTGTAATATAATCTTGTCAAACTAAATTAATAAAATAGTAATGTTTGCTTTAAATTAACTGAATGTAATTTTTTTTTTCACAGACACAAATAAATAGCAAGTGTAAAATTAAACTGGCTTGGTATCTCAAGGCTGGAAGAGAAGAGAAATAATTCTGGAGTATAAAAAAGGGACTATTTTCATGACCTCACCTTGTGACAGTTCTATTTTTTCTTCTTCACTTCTCATGCTTATGTTCTCTGTCCTGATGTATGTTTGTAGTTATTTTTGTTCATTGTCTCCCTTGACAGAATCTGGATAGTCTAACACATCGGCTATTTTTTTTTTCTTTTTACATTTATTGCTTTGTCTTTTCTTATTTGGTTGCCCCTGAAAATGCTTTTTAGCCAAAATAATGCTTGTTATTTTTTTTTAATTCTTGAATATTTTTAATCTTTTAAATATAAAACTGCATAATACACCTTCATCCACCTTAATGTCATAAGAATTCCAACCATAGAGCCCTATAAATATTTAATATTTAAAATTGTAGTTTACTTATTTGGTGCGGAAGGTACCATGATCAACAAGGTGGTACTTCCATCCAGGCTAAGATGTTAATCTAAAAACCTTCATCACCTCACCATGGTACAATTATCTAGCAGCACCATGCAGTGTTTATAAAAAAAAAAAATAATTCACTAGCACAATGTATATGGTACATTTTAAAAAATGAATTCATTAGAAAATAAAGTGGAATTTAAAATAAGGGCAGATCAACATGTAAAAAAGATTTTTAAAAATTCTGATTAAATTCAGAGAAAAACATCACAGCGAACACTCAATTCCCAAAGATGGCAGAAATTTACTATTCATTACAAGACAAACTATAATATTCAGACTGGGTACAGGCCACTCTAACCTTATATGCAACTTTTCAGTAAATTCAGAATTAGAGATATACACATGCATCATTAAGGAATGACTACAGAATGATGAATTGTCTTTCCCATATGAGAAATAGAAAGGATAACCACAATATGAATTCTTTCTCATGAGAGAATGTTGTCTCAATAACTTACATATAATCCTTATCTCAGAGAAACTGTGTACCTCTGAAAGACTGAAACTGGCTGCTTCTTTCTCTGAGAAGAAAACTGATGTGATTATATAAAACTGTACAGTTATGCAGAAGATGAAACCAAGATAAGAATATATGTACATGGATAAAAAAGAATATATGGCCAAACACCATAAGAAATAACATCTTATTAGCAGAAATGCAGATGAAACCACTGACAACAATTATTGAGGAAAGACACTGGCGATAGTTGGGACATGTGCTCCGAATGACTGACAACTCACTACCAAAAATAGCACTAAGATGGACACCACAGGGGAACAGAAGTAAGGGTAGACCAAAAGAGACATGGAGAAGAACAACAGAAAGGATGTTGAGCAATAGAGGGCTCACCTGGGCAAGAGCAGAAAAAAAGGCGAAGGACAGGCATTTGTGGAAAACCCTTGCGGAAGCCCCATGTGCCCTGGGCACTTAAGGTTCAGAGAGAGAGAGAGATCCAAAATAAGAATATATGTAAATGGATCCAAAATAAGAATATATGTAATGCACTGTTTAAGGATCCTGAGCTGAAACAGAGTACATACCACGGCTTTTCTCAGCTGTTTCTTCTCTATCTTGGCCTCCTTTCTTTCTTGTATCAGATCCTCTTTTAGCTGAACCATTCCTTCTTCTAAATCAACAATCTGGTAGGAAGAAAGGAGGATGTGAAGGGATGGTGTGAAGAGATGGTGCAATAACAGGTAAGTGATACATTTGACTTTTGACTTTTCCGATTTCTGGGTTTACGAATTTTCACTCTTTTCCCCTTGTGTCAGATAATGAAATGTACAGGTCCTCTTCAGTTGTTCTACATCTCCATACAGAATGTCAGTGGTTGATGAGTTTGGTGTCATCAGGTGCATGTGCTTTATAACAATAACAAATCATCATCATCATCAGGTGCCGTGCCGACTGGCGTTGGCTATTATGCTTCTCCAGAGTACACGATCCTTCATGCAGGCCATCAGTTCAGTTGGTGATCTCCTCTCACACCATCCCGTCAGACTGTCCAGTAACAAAGGTGACATTATATTTTATAACAATAACAAATAGTGTTGGTTGGTACATGTTTCTGGGCTACAGGAGTAGGTAAGTTTTTTAAGCAATCAGATCTGATGTTCCCTGTTTCACAAAGACTATGTTAAGATAAGTGAGTTCTTAACACATTTGTTCCCAGGGGTTGGTAAGTGATAAAGAAGTAACTATTAAAACAATTAATTCAATACACTGTTCACTTCATTTGTGAAAGAATCCTTGGCTCTATAATTGCTAAAAAAAAATAAAATAAAAAATAACCTGTAGTTTGTTTTATAAAATTAAGTTTTCTCCACAGAATTTAGAGAGTTCTTCTATACAGATCCATCAAACTATAATTTAGAAAAAGAAATCATGGATAATGAAAATATATCAGTCTTTTCAACTAAGGGACCAAAAGATGTCCAAAAAACATCTACTCAAAAAAGTCAATGTGACAAAAGTATATAAATATATACCTTACCATGCAACAGTTCAGTTCCCAGGATGTGATGTAAGGAGAAGATTACATTCAGCAATACACTATGGCAACAGGCAAAATAAATGAGATGAGGAACACCAGCTGGAGATATCATACAAAATCCATCAATATAATATGGAAGAGAATTAAATATAGCAGACACCAGCATGGATCAGAAGGTGTGGATGGAAATGATTACCTAAATTAGCTGCCAAGGTATGACAAAGGTGAAGAACTCCACACAGTGTTAAACAACATCATATAATATTCCACTCAAACAGTAGCACTCATGACCTGTGTTCAGTATCATACTCACATTCTGATTGGCCTGCCTTACTTTGTCCCTTGTTTCATTCAGTGTAATCTGCATCCTAGAATGGCATTAAAAATTTCTGATTGTTACATGATCAGGTTAAGCACAATATTGTGCATTCAATTCTTATAAGATGGTAGTGCAGTATACAAGGTGTGTCCATAAGTAATGAGACTGATCCCATAAAATTTTACTTGTTCAAGATATATTTACATATATTTAAAATAACTCGAAATAACATCCTTGAGCATCAATACACTGTTGCCAGCAGTTCTGCCACACATCATAGCTCACCTGGAAGTCTTGAATAGGGGATCTCCTTCAAAGCACTTGTCACGGCAGCTTGCTCAAAATGTGGCCTTTCAAGCTTGATATGAACTGGGGAAACAAAAAGAAGTCAGCCAGGGCCAAGTCCGGGCTGTAGGGATGCTGGCACAGCATTGCCACGGTTTGTTTCGCCAGAGTGACACAGGGCTCAGTGCACTGTCGTGGTGAAGAACCCAGGTGCTGGTTATCTCAAGCTGTTCTTTACCCATTTAAGCACTTCCAGTTAAAATGCTGTGCTGACCAATTTTCCGGATGATACGAACTCTTTATGAACAACACCTTTAGAGTCAAAAAGACAATGAGCATCAATTTCATCTTAAATTTGCTCATTCGAAGCTTCTTTGGTCGAGGAGACTCGGTAGTGTGCCACTCAGAGCTCTGTCTTTTTCATCTCTATATCATACTCAAAGACCCATGTTTCACCACTGTTTATCACTTTCTTAAAAAAATCAGATTCACTCCTCACATGATCCAAAAGCTTATGAGAAATAGACACACTGTTTTTCTTCTGTTCATTGCTCAAAACCTTAGGAACCAATTTGGCACAAATTTTCCGCATGTGCAATTCTTTCATGATGATTTCATGCACAATGGATTTTGGAAGTCCCACTTGATCTACTATCAATCTAAGACTCAAACGTCAGTTAGAGTCCAAAACCACTTTCACCTTATCAGCATTGTCGGAAATGTGAGACATTAATGGGCGCCCTGTGCGTTGTTCATCCTCGACACTCTCTCTTCCTTTGTTGAATGTCTTGAGCCACCGAAACACTTGTGCTTTCAATAAAGCATCCTTCCTGTAGGTTTTCTGTATCATAGCAAGAGTCTTGGTCAAGGATTTTTCAAGTTTAACACAAAACTTTATTGCATATCGCTGCACAACACTCCTCTGCATTTTGACCATTATGCGACACTTAAATAGCTGTCCACTTCACAACCGATCCACACTTTATAAAAGCTCAGATCCAAATGACTCTTTACGTAACATCCCCCACTAACCTTCAGGCCCAGAGAATTCCCCCCACCCCACCCGGGGGGGGGCTTCCCTGTGTCATTCCCAGTTCCTTCATTCTGCAGATGTAGAGGTTACTCTCCCATTCCAACTCTTCCTCCCCACGTTAGTTGCCCATAACAGCCTTCAAGATGTCCGACTTGTAGAGTTTCAGCACACCTTGGGTATGGGGCTTTCCAGCTCACTTATTACCATGCACTTCTGCATGTCTGAGACAGAAGATCCATATCAGAACTGCAGCTTCAGAGTGTGTAATGAAGTCTGCCTACTCCCTGCAATGCATGCCTTTGTCAATGTTATGGAGCATGCTTTGGGAATCCGTCACTATGACAGCACGATGTATTTGCTATCAAACCAGTCAAGCGATTGCAGCAGTAATATCCAATCTTCATACTGCAAGTTGTAATGTCTCATACACCCACTCTTTCCTCAGCTTTCTTTCCATTGACATACAACGAAAGAAGTGAGAACAACAATGGTCAAGATTAATGGACAACATAAAGCAAATAAAAGATAACAGTTTGTCCAGATGTATCATCATGACAAGGGACAACATGAACTGTTCGTTGAGCCCAACAAAGTGCAGTGATGATGGCACAAGATGATGAAGAAATAAACAATGATGAGTAATAAAAATAAAAGTATGTTTACATTTTGTGTAGACTGGCTAATACTTAGTACCTTCCACTACATAAATGTAATGTTCACATACTCACACGGCTTTATCTGCCATTTTTTGATTGAGTTGTGAGATGATTGCTTCATGCTGTTGCCTCAGCAGGTCACATTCTGGGCTAAGTTGAAAAGAAAGAGGGAACCTTTTTATGTACTATCATCATCATCATCATCATCATCATTGTAACACAAAATGTAAAAATTTTGTTGAATGTTAATAACCAATGCCTCCTGGTGCTGAACTAAAACAATGAACCACATGGTGAAATTGCCAAATCTAAATCTTAATTTTTTTCACAACTTATACTGCAAATATGCATGGGTCATTGGGGCAAAACTCTGAACACAGATATTTTAAAAAATGTGAAAGTTATCTTTCTGTGGCATCACATTAACAATCTGATATTTCAGTTTTCACCTTCAACAGATCAAGTCAAATTTGTCTGCCATAGTATGACATTTCTTGGCCGTACATGGCTGTAAACCCACCACTCTGTGGGTGGCTAAAGAGAATCAAAGATCAGGGGAATAAAAACTAACAGAAAATTCCAGATGGAGAGACCCTATGGGAGAGGTAGCAGAAGGATTCTTTCCTGCCCATATTCAGGCATCTTCATCAACTGTGCTAGGCTTTTTTCAAATATGACTTATATTCTTCCTTTGGACCAGATCAGCACAAGTGAGAGGGAATTAGCAAAGCATGAGCAGGACAAGGTTTTTTTTCCCATGTGAACTGTCCAGAAGATGTAGGAACCACACTCACTGGAGATGTCAAACATCTGCTTATAGTTTGGTCACAAAATGAAAAGTATCTGATAAAATAAGTTCTAAATTTGCAAATTAAGGGGCTTTGGGTCACTTTATATGTTGTTTTTTTTTCAGTTAAACTGCACAGCTACCATTTGTTTCAAGATGAGAAGCACCTCAACACCCCTTCTCCGCCCAACCCCACCCCACCTCCAATTTGTAAGGTGCTGCAATCTATCAGCTTTCTTTTTATGGACTGACATCTTTGCTTGTGAATATCTGTTCCTTTTATTTCTTCCAGCAGTTTGCCTAAGCTGATATTTCACAACATTCATAACTGAGACACATCACCAGGGTAACAACCTTTTTTTTAACGCACAATAGTACAAAATTCTCACAACAAAGTTCTTAACAGAAAACAGCCAACAATTGTTCCTATGAAAATTCCTGAAATGTGCAGCAGAATACTAAATAAGATAAATAAAGGGAATTACAAAACAGACCAATCAGATAATCAAATTTCTGGTTGACTTACCGGAGTCCAATGTTTTCTTTTTCTAAATCTTCAGACTGAGTCTCCATATCCAGTATATTACTGTTCATATTCTCCAGCTGGTCTCGCAGGTTCTTCAGTGCTTCTGCATTCAACTGGCGTGCTGCATTCACTGCAGCTTAAAATATAAATACAAGGAAGAGCATTATAGGAATATTTTTTTTAAAAAGCAACAAATAAACATATCTGATGTCATACATTCAGTTAAAATCAACTATCAGACTAAATAAATAAATCTCTACTGCAAAGATTTCAGGTTTTAAGCATCACCATACTGTTAGTCCTACACAGACACAAGTGACAGCTACATGTTTCTTTGTTATTTGGGGCGAAAAGTAAAAAAAATGAATGGAATGTTTTAATCTATGACTGAGAACTAAGATATAGATATTCTGGTACTAAAATCAGCAAACTGTAACTGCTATATAAATTTTATAGTTAAAAGAAATGCATGTTCCAAAAAACCTTCTGCACTGACCCTCATGCAAAATCCTGTTTATACATGCTACTATCACCTGCATCACTCTGTACTAAAGTATAAACAGAATTCACTTCTTGAGGATGCTGTAAAATTATTTTAAAATTAGGTTATGGAATTAAAAATACAGAATAGTTTTTTTTTTCATTTTAAAAAAAAAAATTGTAAGTTTTAACTGTGTCTAATACAACACAATCAGTGAGGCAGAACTTTCTGCTGGGCAGGTTTTATATATACCACACATGTTCTTGTGGGCTCAATAAGATACATACCCATTATTTCATCTCTAATCTTTTGTGGCAAATTTTTGAGCTCATGTCTGAGAATACTACATTTAATGCTCTCTGTTTCCAGTTTCTCGTGCATAAGTTTCCTTTCATTTTCCTGTGTGAATTAAATATAGAAATTAAACATATACTTTCAACTAGACTATTGGTTAAATAACAAATCACAGCAATTATATTTTCAGGTAACTAAGCAAGCTGCATAAATCTGTGCTACATAACTAGAAACAATGAGAAGAAAGTCTTTTGAAGTGAAGGTGATCTTCTTCTTCTTCGTTCGCTTCTACCACCAAAACCGCACTGTGATCCTACTGAATTTACGCCTGTGGTCCTCATTAGGTCCCATGGTCTCCTGTGTGGTCCCCGAAAGGACCACATGAAATTCACGAGAGGACCACAAGGGGTTCAGAGTATCGCAGGGCTTTAGCCTGTATTCTTGGTGGGTCTCTGAAGCGGATTGCGTGACACCATGGTTTTCGTTGCACCAGTTTAGTCTAGAGTTGGACTTTCTCACCGGAAAACCTCGACGTGTTTAGGATATCAGTGCATCCCCGCTGGGTGAGAGGCGGTAGCCAACCCAGGCCAGAGTTGGACCTTCTCACCGGAAAACCTCGACGTGTTTTGAGATACCCGTGTATCACCACCAGGTGAGAGGTGGTTGCCCATCCAGTCCAGAGTTGGACTTTCCCACCGGAAAACCTCAGCGTGATTAGGATACGCAAACATCCCCGCCGGGTGAGAGGTGGTTGCCTATCTAGACTGCCCTGGTCCAGTGTCTCTGACTTCAGCATTTTGCGGTCATGGCCGCTACCCTTCCTAGTTGTGACCAGGATGGAGCTTTTGTCCAGGAGGACGAATCGTCGCCACTAGTGACTTCCACCCCTGGGTTGAGCCGGTTTAGGCATATTATCCCAGTATGGGCGTGTCTGGGACGTGACTGACCTCTAGAGCAGAGGTACTGTGACATGCATAGTCTTCAAGATTCACCCCTGGTGTGAGCCGGTTTAGGCATAATTCACGAGTATGGGTGTATATCAGGCGTTACCGACCTCTAGAGCGGAGGTGGCATGACATGTCTAGCCATCAAGTTCCACTCCTGGTGTGTGCCAGTTTAGGCATATTTCACCAGTGTAGGTGTATTTCGGACGTGGGTGGCCTCTAGAGCAGAGGTGCCATGGTATGTCAGCGATACTATTGGACATACCGATTAAACTTCACTTTATCCTTTCCACCACCTTTTCACATCGGCACCGCACAGCAACCTTTATTTCTTTTCCGCATTTTCTTCCTTGACCGGGAGGAGCTTCACTCCACACACGGCATTCGAAGAGTCTCGCCAGCAGTGTCTTAACCTCTGGGACAAGCCGGTTCATGCATTTCACCCAACAGAACTGCACTCAGGACGTGGCCGACCTCCAGACCAGAGGTGCCATGATTTGACTGTTTGCTTCACTTTATCCTTTCTACCACCTTTTCCGCAGTGATGCTGCGCGGCAACCCCATTTGCACTTTTCTTCGTTGGCCGGGAGGAGCACCGCTCCACGCATGGCAGCCGAAGAATATCGCCAACAGTGGTAGATGAGCTACCAAATGTGCCACTCATCTACCCTAAGTATCTGGTTTTCAGGTGCCAGATATTCGCCCTCGCCCCTTCTCCTGTCAGTTTAAACAGTTCTGCCACGGGAAGGCCAGGAGCTGGACTTGACTGCCAGAGGCTGTGTGAGACGCGCGCCATTGGAGTGGAAATCAAATACTCCACCCCACCTCCAACAATAGCAGTCCTTAGAACCGTGAAGGTGATAAACAAGGAGGCATTCAGTCAGAAGAGGAACTATAAAATATTCCACTATCTAATACTACTTTATAATACATTAAAGAACACCAACTAGTTGAAGAGCCCTAGATTTCAACTTCTTGTCTTCCCTCTTACAAGCTGCAGAGAACAATGCAGCCTATCTAAACAGTGTGTCTGATTGGAGAACTGGTTAGTGCACTGGTCTCTCATGGCAAAGGTCAGGGGTTCAAACCAAGCCCGAGGCATCCCAGTCACCCAGCTGTAAAAATGGGTACCCAACTTCCTATGATGGAGCTGGAGAAGGAAAGGCAGCCAGGTGTGATACTGACCACATCACCCTCTAAGTGTGCTGAAAAGTCAAGGAAAATATGGGCACTAACACCATGTCCCTATGTGCCTCTAAGGCATGACAGGGTTACCTACCTTACCCACCTATCCACAAAGATTCAAATTCTAAGTCAAAGTAAAGCACCAGGAGTTATGTCCCATTATCATTATCAATTCTCTGTATACAACAAGAAGCGGGTGAAGATGCAGCCTGATGTAACGGTTTGTGACTTATAGCTGACTGCTTCCATCAGAGTTGGTGAACCATTGTTGACCAAGATCCCATCCCACCTCTCTAGTGGTGCCTTCTGGGTAATGGGGCAGGGATCATTATAGTCTTTATGGCAACAAAGTCTGTTAAAGATGACCAAAAAAGAATCTGCTGTAACACACTTTCCATTCAATATGATACTGTGCTCCACTACCTTCACCACATCAGCTGCAAAGAACATCTTGTTTGCAGCTTCAGAGAAACAGAACAACAACAACAACAAAAACGTATATTAAGAAGCACAGGTTTTATATAAAGTGCTATCACATATTTCACTGCTAGGCTATTATTTTCAATTGACTCCATTTGCCTTTGATTCCTCTCAACCCATGGCTTGCCAGCCATCAAGTTCTAAAAGGACATAGTTCTAAACGTAACTTGTCAGATCTTGTTAGAAATTATTTTGATAAATGGTAAAGAATATATGCTAGAAGAACTGTACTGAAAATGTATTTTTGTTTATGTATATGCCTGCTTGTTAAATTAATTATCTCTTCTCTTACATTTGTGAATGAAATAGTTTAATTTTGCATTCTTTTTTATACATTTTTTTTTCATCGTGTAATTTGTATACTTGTATTAAACTGAGTATATGGGAAGAATGAAAGATGGAGTGATGAAAGGCAGAATGTAAGATGGGCATGTGTGCCCAATTCTTTACCCTTTAAAAATAAAGATCACTCATTCATTCTTTCAAGCTGACTTTCACTATGTTTCTAGAATTTTCTAATGTGAGAATTTCAGTTTATTTCTATCTCTTGACTTGAGGATTTAAATTTATGTCATGAGAGATTACACTACAGGCTCATCTCTTGCAAGCATACTTGTTCCAGTCTTCCTTTTTTCTCTTAACTGGAGGTTTAAGAAACCCATGCTCGACTCATCTCCACGACTCTTCTATGTTATTTTTCCATCCAAAGCATAAGATATCTATAGCTGCAAATTTATTGTTGATTTATATGCCAATATATCTAGATACAATGTACTATTTTCTAAAATTACCCTTATGATATGTAAACATACCAGTTCATTTATAGCATCTATAGTCTTTTCTAAGTTTATAACATCACAGTCTTTAAAGCCAAAGTCATCATTTTTCATACGATCACCTGAAAGAGAAAGAAAATAATTTTGCCTAGAACATAATTTACACCTGTGATGCTCTAATCCTAACAATTGTATGTATGTTTTACCTGGGTAATTTAAACATACACACTAGTGCAAGAATGAAGCTGGTGACATTACTTTGAGACTGCCTTTATAACTGAAGGTAAATTATAGCAAATTTAACACTTATAAGTATTTGGAGAGGACCCCTAGAGAAAATTCATGATAGGTCATCTGTTCAAGAGGTAGGGAGAGAAACTCTTGCATCAAACAGAAGAGCTTTGAAGAAAGAAATGCTTTGCCAAATGTACATTAATGAGAATCTTACTTTTTAAAGTCTTAAAAACATGCTATAAACAAATAAATAAAGCACACCACCATGACTTAGCATTTAAAGAAATTATATTATACTAAATATTTATCAATCACATTAAAGCTGCTGAACTTCATTTATTTGTTAAACAAATATAAAACTCTTTTTATACAAAAAAAAAAAAACCTCTCATCTGTTCATCTCTATTTTACTGTACTGCATCCTTCCTTATGTACCGTGAAGTACCCAGGGTGTATACAATTGCCATTTTTGGGGCAAATGGGCAGCCTCAGTGACAGTCATGTAAAAATTAGCGATTGTTTTGCTGATACCATCTATCCATCTTTTTCTGGATCTTCCTTCCTCTTGATCTGTGCCCTGTAGTTCTTTGACTGAAGGCTCTCATGGCTGGTTGTGAGTGAGTCATTTTCATTTAAGTGGCCAAACCACTTGATTCTTTGCTTCTCTATGTGTCACAGACATGATGTAGTTCCTACCATCTGTTTTATGGTGTTATTTCTTAGCTTGTCAAACATGGTGACATTTGCTACTTTCCTAAGATATCTCATTTCACATTCTGTTGTTTCTTAGTAAGTGCCAATGTCTGGTATTGGCAGCACAGCGTTGATATGAATATGCTATTAATTAGTTTTCTCTTAGTTTCATATGGAATGTTGGGCTGTATATGCATCATTTGACGAAAAATATGAAATGGCCTTGTTATGATACTGGCCAAAATGATGGTCGAATTTAACAGTTGCATGACAGTTGTTATGTGACGTGCAAGATGGCGGACTTTTTTTTTTAACGTTCTCGCCGGCATGCAGAAATCAGTGGAATTCCGCTTGATTTGTCACATATCCTGTACCGGGAGTTGGGCATAAGGCTAACAACCTTATCGTTGGACCTATCTGGAGGCGATTCCAGATGAGAAAAAAGATATCGTTACGGAAACTCGCAGAGGAACCAACCAAGCATCAGGGATGCCAATGATCAGAGAATCCCAAAACAACCTATCATGTAGCACACAATAGGCCAAAGAAAGAGAGGCAGACCATGTGAAACTCTGAAGAGGACATCGTTAAGAGAGGCCAAATTAACAGGCATAAAATCCATTGAGAAAGTTGAAAGACTCGCCGAAGGCAGGAAAAATTGGCGAACTACTTTGCGAGCCCTATGTGACGTCTAACGGCACGGGAAGGATATAAGATAAGATGACGGTCGTCAGTGATGGAAACGTATTAAAATTTCCAAACCAATCTACAGTTTTAAAAAATGCAGGATCTGTTATCCGATGCGACCGCTATACATTAGGTGCAGTTAACTACAAATTTTATTTAACTACTTATTACATCTTACACCCTTCCCCGTGCCGTTAAATGTCGCATGGTAGTTCGCCAAGTTTTCCATTTAAAACTGGTCTTCATAAATGTATATTTACCCAGTTCTTGTAGCTTGCCGACTGCCACGCCGACGCTTAGAATTTCAGTCATGACAGACATGTTTAAAGCCGTATTTTGTAAATAAAATTTGTGTGATCTACAACTGTCTTAACAAGATGTAAAATTCCAGCCGAGTTTAACCTCCATTTGCAAACATTGGTTGTCAATCGCACCATAACTAGTTCCAGACGTAGAAGAGTGTCTAAAGGGAAAGAATCAATACACTTGATATTGTGAAGTCAGTTATTTGCATGTCCCTTGCGGAACTTTGCCTCCCTAACAGCTCTCCTATAGGCCTCTCGGTTATAAGCAAGATGCCCAGCTGCTGACGCGTTCATTCACATATAATCTAGATGTCTTGCTGCCATCTTCGCCTTCGTCTTCCTCTCTTTTCCCATTATGTACCCTTCCAAGACCTCTTCTCTAAATTTTTATGACGTATATGTCCAAAGTATTTAAGTTTTCTTCTTCCTTATTAGCCAACCTTCTTCAATATTAAGTTCGTGTAGTATGGATATATTTAATCTTTTTTGTGTCCATGACATTTGAATGACTTCTGTAGCATTTACATTCAAAGGTATTTATGTGTTTCTCAGTTGTTTTTTTACGTCTCCAGGTCTCACAGGCATTTTTTGTGAAGTGAAAGATGCATGCCCTTAAAAATCTTATTTTTGTCTGTTCCTCTCCACAGGTTCTTTAGATGTTTTTTTTTAAGCAGCAGATGTCCTCCTTTTACTATCCCTCACTGTATCTCCATTGTTTGTTAGTAATGATCCAAGATACTCAAAACTCTCCACATCTTCCAATTTTTCCTCATTGATATGTATTTCAGCTGCCTTATTTGTTTTGTCAGTTGTCATCAATTTAGTTTTCTTTCCATTAAGATAAAGGTTTTTGCTCTTCACATAACACCAAAATGCACCATGCTAGAGTGCAGAGTGACAGTTTTTAATGAGGTCTTAATTAACATTGCAAAGTTCTCTTGTCATCTGTAGACTGTTCTGAAATAATTTTGACCATTTTACTCGCTATATTAAGTAGTCTGCAGATTCTCTGAGATTTTGTTGGGGTTTTTTTTTGTTTTCTGATTGTCCAGAGTTTTCACAAAAAACTTTTTTTTGGCTTCATCTGCTTCTGTTTTGCAATCTCTCTTTCTCTCACAAATGTGTAATCTCCATTACCTCTATATATAATGGGAGAAGCAGCCATTATTTGCATTCAGTGGCCATCAAAACCTTATTCGCAGATACTCTTTATGTAATCTACACAGACTGAAACTTAAGACTATAAGATTCCATTTACTCTCTGAATTCAGTG
This sequence comes from Achatina immaculata, assembly GCA_009760885.1. Taxonomy (NCBI): domain Eukaryota; kingdom Metazoa; phylum Mollusca; class Gastropoda; order Stylommatophora; family Achatinidae; genus Lissachatina; species Lissachatina immaculata. The sequence goes on from CM019702.1 coordinate 34,587,910, forward strand.
GCTTTCATACCTCAAGCACAAGTGTTTTTATAACATGAGTATTCAGTGAAAATCATGTCAATAATGCTTTAACAGAACTGACAAATAACCAGAGCCATAGAACGAATATGATTCCTCTCAGCAGCAAACACATAGCAACCATGACCCGATTTCTCTCATGTTGATATATGAAAGACTTCACGAGAACATGACAAAGATCATCCAGTGCCAATTGTTTGCTCATCAATAAAACCTAACATGTGCATATATAAAAAGTACTGGAGATTAAACTGATTGCAGTTTCTCTCTAGTTATGTGGTCTTCAATGTCTTCTCTAAATGTTGTCTACTCAAGTTACATTCAGAGAATTTTGATTACTTGTAGTGATCTGCTTACCATGTTCTGCAACATCTGCAGCATATTCTTCATCATCATCATCAGGTGCCGTGCTAACTGCCGTTGGCTATTATGCTTCTCCGGAGTACACGATCCTTCATGCAGGCCATCAGCTCAGTTGGTGATCTCCTCTCACACCATCCCATCAGACTGTCCAATATCATTTCTCTTGGTCTTCCTCTTGATCTTCTTCCTTCTATTTTTCCTGTTATAATATTTTCAATGCCACCCTCTTCTCACTGCATGTCCTATGAAAGTACATTGTCTCTCTCTATCTTTTTGACAAGATTTTTTTCTTCCTCATACACATTTATAATCTGTATCAGCACAGCTGCTGCTTCTTATATTGCTTTTTTTAATAGTTCCTGGATAGGACCACAGAGCCTAGCTTTTCAAGCCATCTTGCACTTTCAAATCGGATAACTGCCAAATAATACTCATTAACTTTCTTATGTAAAGAAGATAAATCTTGTTTGAAACCTCCACCCCACTGCTAGACTTAAGAATACTATTATTACCAGCAGACAGAATTTTGAAGAGCAGAATCACGGACAAAAATAATAAACAGAGAGAAGACTCAGAAAAAACAAAAAAAATCAAAGCCGCTATGAAAATGTCTGACAAGGCAAACTAATGATTTATACTGAAAGTCACTGATAAATTTAACAGTAAAAGATTTTGATACAGAAATGATCATAAATTATATTAGCAAAATATCTGAACTGAGAGTCAGTGACAAATCTGAGAGTAAAATATTTAAAATGAAAGAGCTGGTAATAAACTGATGCAATACAAGACTGGACTGAGAGAGCTGATAAATTTAAGGGTAAAATATTTGAACTGAGAGAGACATAAGCTATGACAGTACAAAGATCTGAATTGAGAGGAACAGCAATAAGGCTATGCACAATATAAATAATTTTTCTGATGCAGCATAAGACTTCAAACACTCATAAAGCATTCAAAAGTTCCAACTGTTGAAGTTAATATGGAAATATATTCCAAGCTTTATAATCAGGCACAGATTTTTGATGCTAAGAAATAAATGTAATAAATCACAATACCTAATGTAATAACACAGATTTATTTTAATACAAAAAAAAGAAAGAAAGAAAAAAATCTACACATTTACACACATCTGTCTCATTATAAAACATGGAATTTTAATCTCAGGAAAGCAGAGCACACTCTCGGTTATTCAACAATTTGTACTCATCATCTGCAAATGTCATGGTTTTTCCACACTTTGTAATCAAAAACTGCAGTGTGAGCTCTACTATATTTGAGCTGCTAATGCTGTTTACTATCTCATTCTTTCCTTAGTGATTTCATTGTACTCATTTAGGTGCCTGCCTCACTCAAAAGTTGGCATTTTTTTCTCTTACTAAACTCTTTGTTGGTGCTAAAAAAAAAATGTCTCTTCTGAATAAGTCATTTTTTTAAAATGTCTTCTTTTTCAACAATATGTGTGTGCGGGGCTGCAGCGCATGCAGAGAGAGAGAGAGAGAGAGAGATATATGAATGCATAAGAGAGAAGAGATGAGTAAGAGAGAGAGAAAATGGGAACAATCTTAAACAGGATTTATGTTTTCAATTTTATTTTCAACTTCCTCAGCCAAGCTGGCACTTCTAGGAACTCGTGGAGTATCTGGTCTGCTTGTTAAAAAAAAAAAAAAGCAGAGGTCTCACTCAATCTCAACTGCTGCGCTATAGAAAGCAAAATGACTATATGAGAAAAATACTCATCCTGTAAACTGTGAACCTTTAAGGCACCGACATACATACCCAGCCTTATATTCATGTGCTGACTTACAGCCACTCAAATTACAGCCATTCATACTTGCAAACAAGGCTCCATAGGACTGTTTTAAATATGTTGCGATCCATTTTATGATTAATTTACAAATACCTGCTGTTCTACATACTCTATAAATTGACCACAAGACTAGAGAAGATGATGAACTAGCACACTGTATCATCTTTTGGTGAGTACAAAATGTGTGCATATAAGTGTATGGATTCTTTACAATACTGAAAAGTTACAACAGTAATATTCTTTTTATTCTGATTAAGTACAGGGCTAATTTGAAATTTATCAGTGTTTTAAAATAATAGTAAAAAATATCTATTTTATGTGTTATAGTGGTGAACTGTACTTGGTGTCTTACCTCCCCCACAACAACTGATATATGACCAAAGGTCACTGGGATGGTCCTGAATGTGGCAGTTAGGTCAGCCTTGTCTTGCCTCCTTCCTCATGTACCTTTTAGTGCTCAGGGGACAAACGACGATTTGCTTCACATAATGGGATATTTAATGCTTCTGTAACTTCCTCTCTCCATCTCCTGCATGGGAGTCTCTTCCTCTTTTAAGTACAAATCTTAGTATGAATGTTGTCTGTGATATACTGTCTTTCTGGTGACAATGTAACATGGCGAAACCATTTGACTTGGTGTTTCTGGATATAGTGTACTACTGGTGTTACTCCAACCTTTGCCTTGATGGTGTCATTTCTTATTTGGTCTCTTCTTGTCACATTTAGTATTCTCCTTAAATATCTCATTTCTGTCGTGATGATTTTTCTTTTGTTCTTGGCTGTTAGTGTCCATGTTTGACACTGATAGCACAGAGCTGGGAGGAAAACTGTTGTACAGCGCCCTTTTTGATTCAGTTGTGATGTATTTGTTTTTCAGTAATAAGATGCCATTTATCCAATGACCTGATTTGCTTTATTTCATCTGTTCTCAATCTCAGTGTCAATTATCCCTGAGGATGATATTATGCTACCTAGGTATTTGAAATGTTTCACTTGTTTCAAGGGCTGGTTGTCTAGGAAGAACTGTTTGGATTTTTCTCTTGCTGTGGTCATGACTTCTGTTTTTTTCAGCACTGATTTTCATGTTGTGGCTTTGACATGCCCTTGTTAAACTATCCATGTTCTGTTGTAGGTCTCTTCCTGATGTAGATGGAAGTGCTTGATCATCACCAAAAAGGAGCTCATTTATTGTCCACCTATTGTGTATGTTTTCTGGAAGGTGTTGTGCCTTCTTTAAGGGGTTGGGCTGTTGGGGAGTTTTGTGATGGATTTTTTCCTATGTATGTTAGCTTCTTTGCAAATGTTGTTAAGTATGTTATGAATAGTAAGGGAGATAGTATATAGCCTTGCCTCACTCTAGATTTTATGATGAATGGTTCAAAGTGTCCTGCATTTGTTCTAACTATACACTGACAACGACTGTTTTCATATAGGTTTTTGCATAGCTTGATCAGATGTGTACTAAATCCATAATGCTGTAAGATTTCCCTCAGTTTATATATATCTATCTACTCTTTCAAATGCTTTTTCTTGATCTACGTAAGCTATGTGCAGTATCTGATTGTGTTCAACTGATTTTTCTGTTAACTGTCTTAGGGAAAAGATGGCATCTGTACAGCTTCTATTTTTTCTAAATCCCATCTGAGTTTCATTTAACTGTGGTTCAATCACTGGTCACAGTCTGTTCTCTAGGATCCTGCAGAACATTTTTCCAGTGTGGCTTAGCAGTGAGATGCCTCTATATTGGCTGCAGTCCCTTTTACCACATTTTTTATTCCATGTTGGAATAATTAGTGTTTCTCCAATCCTGTGGTGTTTCTTGTTTTTCCCATACAAAGTTATAGAGTCTATGAAGCCAAGCGATTCCAGTCTCTTTCGCACATTTGATTAACTCTCTGGGTATTCCATCACATTCTGGGGCTCTGTTCACTGAGGCCTATCTGATGGCTTCTCCGATTTCAGTTTGTAGTATGTCTGGTTCCAGTTCTATGGGGGCAGCTGTGTTGTTATCCTGGTTTGGCTTGCCTGGGATGGTATACTGAGTAACTTGTCAAAGTACTGTCTCCATTGCTGTAATATCCTCTCTGGTTCACATATTGGATCACCGTTAACATCGTTCACAATCTCTTCTGGGTTGAAGCGCTCTCCTCATTTTCTCATTGCACTGATCTTTTTATAAAAGATCTCCGTAGCTTCTTTGTGATTGTTGTTAATACTTTACTTTATTCCTGCCATGATTTTACCTTTGCTTCTTTTACTATCCACTTAAAACTTCTCATCCGTTCTATATATTTATTTTCTTTTCTTTTACAGGCTCTTTCACCTCATCATTCCACCAAGTTGTTATTTTCATTTCTCTACCTCCTTTTTTCATAGTACCACATGTTTCCTTTGCTGCTTGCAAAATGCTGATTTTGAACAAGGCCCATTCCTCTTCCACTGATTTTGTTTCTGTTGGTAAGTTTATGAAGAATTCTCTTGTTTTCTTCTCATATTCTTCTTTCACATTCTCTTCCTTGAGCTTGCTAAGTTTTATTGTTTAACATTTCTTCTTGAGAGTTCTGTTATGGCATTTCCTGTGTGTTCTGATGATGACTGCTACGACTGCTTTGTGGTCTGTGCTTGAACTCAGGTTGGGAGTACATTGCTCTTGCATCTATGACTGACCTTTTCTTGTTGCTCCCTGCTAGTATGAAATCAGTTTGGATTCTGCATGTCAAATCATTCCACTTGTACCAGGCATATATTTGAGACTCTCTGTGTTTAAAGAATGTGTTTGTGATAAAAAGATCATGCTGCTGCACAGTTCTAGGAGTCTGCTACCATTTTCATTTCAAATGCACAGCTGGTCACTGAAGGCACCCAGGTGGACTGCTACATCAGCTCTACTAGTTCCCAGTCTTGCATTGAAGTACCCCATGATTATGACATTTTCTTCTTTACTTATGTTGTTTAGTGTATCATGGAGTTTGTCAAAGAACTCCTCACATTCTTCCCCCATATCTAGTGTATTACAAGAAGCATATATTTGGACACAGGTTGTGGTCTCCTCACTTTCTTTTATTTGGACAGTTATAATTCTTTCTGATATATATTTTGTTTCCAGGATTTTGCCAGTGGTGTTTTGGTTCTATGATCATTCCAACACCTTGTTTTGCTCTTTCTTGCTCACTCACTCCTGAGTACAGAAATACATAATTCTGATGTATCTGTTTACAGCCTTTACCTCTGAGTTTGGTGTCTGCAACTCCCATGATCTTTATTTTTCTCCTTTTCATTCCCCCCATAACTCCTCCTTTATTATCATTTATACCACACATGTTGATAGAACATACTTTCAATCAATCAAGTGCTGTGCTGCGTGGCATAGGTGACTATTTCTCTCCACAATTCCCTGTCTTTAGACTTCATTATGAGATCCGCCTGTGACTTTCTTCCTAGCCACACTGACAGCCCATCCAATAACTTCTCTCTATGTCTTCCTCTGTCTCTTCTTCCCTCAATTTTTACAGTTGCCACAATGTGTTCTAGTTTTCCTATTCTTAGAAAATGTCCTACAAATCTCGCTTGTCTGTTTCTGATCTTTGCTGTAATTTGCCTTTAACTCCAACCTCTCTTAAGACTTCTTCACTGGTTTTCTTAGCTGTGCATGGTACCTTCAACATCCTTCTTATGAACCACATTTCCATGGCCTCTATTTCTCGCTGTACTCTCTTATTCATGGACCATGCTTCACATCCATAAAACAAAACTGGCTCAATGTAACATTTAAGTACTCTGAATTTTGTTTCCATTGATATGGATCTGTTGCACAAGATGTTTCTCATTTTCTGGAATGCTGACTTGGCCTGAGCACATCTGCTTTTTAATTCGTTGTGACATTTCCCATCAGCTGTTATAATTGTTCCTAGGTACTTGAATCTATCAACTTGTTTCAGTTCTGTGCCATCAGTGGTAATGCTACATTTTGGTGGTATTCTTTTCTCTGAGATGACCATCATTTCAGTCTTCTTTTTATTCAGGCTGAGACCTTTACTTTTACTTTCACAAACCACAATGTCCAGAAGAGCTTTTATCTCCCCTTCACTTTTAGCAATCAGAACTGTGTCGTCTGCATATCTTATGTTGTTATTGTTGTACCTACCAATTGATACTCCTGGCAAGCTCTCTATATTTCTCATTATGTTTTTACTGTACATGGAGAAGAGGTCAGAGGATAGAACACATCCTTGTCTCACTCTCAATTTTATGTCTTGGAATGCTCCTATTTGGTTCTCACCCTTCATTGCTGCTGATTGCTGCCAGTATATGTTTTAGATGAGTTTCAGATCTTTTCCATCTATGCTGATGTCTTCTAGTATTCTTATAATTTCTGTGTGTCTCACTTAATTAATGCTTTACAGTAGTTTATGAAACATAAGTCATTACTTCTGTTGATCTTTCTATCAATGTTCTTTAAGAATCGCTTTGAGAATTGCTTTTCTATCTCTTTGAAGTTTAATATTTCTAAGTCATTTTCCACTTATATCAGTCTGTCTATGCTTCCTGTTTTTTCTATGAGCAGTAAAGAGATCAAGCACCTGCTTGCTGGGCCAGTCACAGTTTGAGGGCAGAATTTAACCCAGATGAGCCCATCTCCCTGAGCGGGACATTAGGTCAGCACATGACTGTATTTATGGGTGCTCTTGTGAGGACATTTTCTTATTTCTTCCTATAAAGTGAAAACTTTCAGCTGCCTTCTGCTGGCTGTCTAACAGACATTTTTATACTTTGTTTGCATTGTGTTGCTAAAGATGGAATTTAAATTCTAGAAAAACATTACAAAAATAAACTGCACATACATTTATAAAAAGTATCAGCCTCAACACGCTCAAAATTTTCATACACCCTCCATCTAATCTCATAATGAACATCTTTCTCTTACAGTCTGTATCTTTTACGAATTTTAAACATCTGTCCCAAATATTTAGTCTTGCGTCATAGATTTCTTTTTTCTGATGATTTGTCCATGTCAGGGTTCTGTGATCTTTTTCTTCTTCAAATCATTTCTTTTGTTCACTTTCATAACTTGAATACATAACAGGTGATAAATAAATATATAAAAAAAACTTTAACACAATCATATTCCTGTTATTCTCTTTCACCACTTCATAAATGGTGCCAGAGGAACATAAGAAAGTTTGTCTAATTGTATGCAAACAAAAGAGTACTCATTCTTATCCATTTACAAAATGTAAAAATATCATTTTAAATACAAATTTACTTACCATATCTATAATCAAATAGTATATTTTTGAAAAGTTACTAATGACTCCATTTTACCATTTCATTTCATTTGGCAGTTTAGTTTTCTATTTGCATATGTCATCTATACAATCGTGTTCTTTTTCTTCTGTAATTTTTTCTTCATATTTAAAAGCTAATTAACCCGAGGAACCTAATTGTATTTGCACGAAATTTTAATAATTGATGGGCTGCTAGCAAAGAGAACTCTTCAGTGAGAGAGATCTTTAGCAAAAGACTGAAAAATATTTGAGATGCTGGTCAAAACAAAATTTAAAAAATAAAAATTCTTAATCTTTTTTTTTTATCTTAAAAACTAAACACCCAAGATACATTACTGTGCTGTTGTTCCACGTGTGCTATACACAAGTAACAGCAGTTTCTGGTAGGATAGCTAGTCTTGCTATCAAGCTTAAATGAAAATATGGTGGGAATCCAAATGAAAACCCTAAAACTGGGACATAATTTCTAAGCACCATCCTACTGTCACATAGGTTGAAAGCTTCATTACCGATGAAGGAAGGAAAATCCTGCAGGTGGCAGCACAGTGCCAGCAAGCTACAAGACATTACAGTAGCATCGTGAAGATGGCTTCTCCTATTGAGTCATGCTCAAAAGTGGAACGGCGTCGTCATCTGTTTTTGAGCAGTGAAGGTGCGAAACCTGCTGAAAGTCATCAGTGGTATAAATGTCACTGCTGCACATTTACAAATGGAGTTATAAAGCTCCAAAATAACCTCAACATGTCCTTTCAAATCTGGAGTTAGCTGCCTTGGCACCCACCTTGCAAACATTTTTTTAACTTGAGCACATCATGAATGACATGGTGTGCTGAAGCACAAATGATATTCAGAACTGCAGCTATTCCACTCACAGTCATTTGACAATTGTCTGTCACAGGTGTTACCACTCAGTGTGCCTAGCTTGGACAAGGTATCAGATACAGAATTCAGATCATACATTGTCTTGCACCAGAAATGTACTGCCCATACATAAATGGTATGCAAATAAATCTGCCATCTTCTGCATCAGTTTCTGTCAAGTTAATGCCTTGCCAAATCCACATTGCATTCTAACTACATTTAGACCCATTGTCACTATTATGTCCATGTGTTCAACCTTTTTTTCCCCACATGGCTTCCAAAATGTGCTATTAAACACTTTATATCTGCCCTGCCATATTAAAAAAAAAAAATTTCTCAGTTTGTATCTAAAACAGGGCAAAAAATTCTACAACAATTCTGCTGATACATAAAATATTCTGCCCTTAGGAAATAATTCACAGAGATAAAATGACATCATAACGTATAAGCTTTCACAATACCAGTGTCTTATATACTTTTATCTGGTGAATTTAGTACAAAGTCTCATATTAACATCTTAAAAATGAAAGTGTTTAACCACAATTTCAGAAATATACATTTCCCACACACAATGAATACTGTGAAAATCTAGGTTCTAGAATCATTTCTACTATTTATCTTTTCTCCAATTTTGAAAAACAAAAAGAGGTGAAAATACTTTACTACCTTCTGTATTTGTTCATGCCTGATTGGATTTTTTTCTTGAAGTCACAAGCTGACTATTCTTATATTGATCTTATCTGCTTCCAGGCAAAGACCTTTATGAAATCTTATTAACTTATCTATAATGTGCTTGGAAAACAACATGAAATGATAGAGCAGACTTAATAAGAAAACCTTGAAAGAATTTATGTCAAAACTGATGGTTTGAACATTGGTTAAAATAGACCAAATTTCACTTTTCAAAATCAGACTGAAGTGAGCTTCTGTGAAATCATTTTTTATATGCAGATTTCTTCTATTTAAAACTTGCTTTTTTTTCCAGATGCAAGACAACATGATTTAAATGTTCTCATTAAAATATAAAAACACTGCTGACAGTAATATAAATTCTTTATTTCCATTTCATTCAAATGCTTTCAAATGATAAACACAGATGTACAGCAGGCAATGAACTTGAGGTATACATAATTTTATGTTAAATGGGCCCAATACTTGTATCATAAGAACAAAAGTGAATTTTGGACAGCTTATGCTATAAATATCACACCAGATTTCTGAGTTGTTTAGAGACTGTTTAAGAAGGCTAAATATATAATCAATAAATAAAACAAAACAAATATGACAATATATCTCTGCAATGAAAGAGGCTTTAAAAAAAATTATATTCTGACTTTCAACCAAGCAGACACCATATTAATGTAAGTTTACATTTATGCCACATCACTCTGAGTTGTAAATCAAAGAGTATGCATAAATTTCTCCGCTAAAAAAAAACATCTTGCACCACTGATTTCCACACAATGAATTTGTTACGATGAAACAGATTAAACTGAAGAATAATCAACACTTTCATTACACTAATCACCATTATAAAAACTATATCAAAATTTAATCCAATCATAACAGAATCTAATTGTGAAAAAAAAAAAAGTCATAAATTTCATGCATGCTTACTCACTATCAGGATAAAAATGAAAACTGTTGCCAGCAACTGGTTGTATGCATCCTTAAGTTTACTGTCATGAAACATTCACATTTAGTAAGATCAATCTGTGTTCTGATTGACAAATCATGACTGCATGCTAACTTTTCCCTTTTTTTTTCACTTTAATATAAAATCAAAAGAAAAAGAAAAAATTAAGGACGACTCTGGCCAAGATGAATTTTCTGAAATATTATGTTCATAAAAGTGATAACTGGAATGTTATATTACAGCTGTGCTGAATGTTAGAAAATAATCTGCGATATTCTGTAAATAAAACATTAAGATACTCCTGATGTTTAAGGGATCGTTTGCATGAAACTTCATTTTCTACAGAAACATTTAATTGCAAACTACTGTAACACTGAAAATAAAATGTGATTATTTCAATAAAATTAAAATTAAAGTGTTATTGTAAGGAAGATGTGCTGCAGAGATCCAAACAAAAAATAAATAAATAAAGAGTTAATACTATTAACTTTTATTAGGGAAGTTATGCAAACACTACTGTGTATAGAACAAAGTTCTAATATATTTACCACAAAAGCATGTTAATTCTTCTGTCTAGAATAGAGGGCTAATACAGTGCCCATAAATCTATGCTTAATTCTACTGCCTCTGTAACAATAGGTACCCATAAATGTTATTATATGAATTCTAAGATTCTACCATTACAATCATTAATTTCACTCGCAAATTTGTTGAATAATTGCTTTGAAAGTGACATGCATCTCATAATTATTTTTTTTTTAAAAAGACAAAAACACATTTACCTAGCCTGACTATAAATGAACTCTTGAAAAGTTTCTGTCCAGCTGGCAACAAGCAAAACAGTTTTTGTTTAGCTGGCAACAACCAGTTTCTGTCCAGCTGGCAACAAGCAAAACAGTTTTTGTTTAGCTGGCAACAACCAGTTTTTGTTCAGCTGGCAACAACCAGTTTCTGTCCAGCTGGCAACAAGCAAAACAGTTTTTGTTTAGCTGGCAACAACCAGTTTTTGTTCAGCTGGCAACAACCAGTTTCTGTCCAGCTGGCAACAATCAGTTTCTGTCCAGCTGGCAACAACCAGTTTCTGTCCAGCTGGCAACAACCAGTTTCTGTCCAGCTAGCAACAAGCAAAACAGTTTCTGTCCAGCTGGCAACAAGCAAAACAGTTTTTGTTTAGCTGGCAACAACCAGTTTTTGTTCAGCTGGCAACAACCAGTTTCTGTCCAGCTGGCAACAATCAGTTTCTGTCCAGCTGGCAACAACCAGTTTCTGTCCAGCTGGCAACAAGCAAAACAGTTTTTGTCCAGCTGGCAACAAGCAAAACAGTTCTTTTCAGTGGCAACAAGCAAACAAGAAGTATCAATTTCAAATTCAGTTTGTTTAAGCACTGGGATATGAATTTACATGCTTACCCACAATAAGAAATGCTATATCTCACTATTCCCATGTCTTTAGTTTACTATAATAATCATAACTGATTCATAATTAAGTCTCAATTAAACATATTCTAAATCAATTAAATATATTCTAAATGTTTTAATTATTTTCAGGTTTTTTCCGATATGTTTCAAGAAAAAAAATATATACTTTTCATTCACAACGGCAGCTGGAATATTTAAACCCTTTGATAGTTAACTTTTGTTCCCATGGACTTAATCTTGTGCTAATTTTTTTTTCAAGCATGTTACGGTTAAAAACAATGTACTGCACATCCTTTTATTTTTATATAAACTGATGAAAGATGACTGAACAACACATATGGACGACACATGACATATTCCAAAAAGGCGTTAACATATTACTCTTTGCATGTCAATGTACCTCAAGGATTCAATGACCTTCAATATATGAAATAAAGAACTTTTTGAGGATTCTGAAAAGCTTTGGAGATGTCAAAGCAGACGGTGGGATTTATGGAGCTAGCACTTTACACAAGGAATTAAATAAAAAAAAAAAAGGAGCAGTTTGAGGAATGCCAGTGCAGATGAAGAAGTCTAATATATTTTTTACACCAGTCTCCCATAATAGTCATATACTGTTACAAATTCAAGGAATATTATTCTTAATTTCATGTACCAGAAAGTAACATACATCTCTTTTCTGGATAACTGAAAACATTTTTTTCAGTGCATGAGAGTCCATTTTCCATTCTCATTATGCATAAGCAAACTTAAGTGTTATAAAAACTATAATTAAATGTTACTGATTCGGTGTCTAAAAAAACTAGATAGGCCAATGTTCCACTTTTTTTTTAACACTTTGTTGACCAAATACGGGAAAATCCGTATTTCTGGTTTCCGTGCGTTGTTGACCGAAAGGCGGATTTGCCGTATTCGATGGTCGTCTTATTTAAACTGTTTCTAGCGTGTTATTTAAAGTAATTTTTGGTTGTTTGTATTTTTACTGCAAAGTTAATATAATAAAATATTGTTTTTAATCTTTGTAACTTAAAAAAAAATAGAAATCTCGCGGGTTTAGCTGTCGGAAACACGTGTTTACGAGATTTCGCTAAGTCGACATTTTGTGCAAATGGCGGAGCACGTTACGCTCGATGTTACTGCGACAGTACAATGAATTATGCCCAGAATCTTTTGTCAGACTACCCTAGTAATGAATAAAAACCACTGTTTAATGATTCTAGTAATGAAATTGATGTGTTTCAAAGTGATTTCTGTGACGGCGATCGGATTAAAAATACGATAACTAGGCACAGTGTTGCTGTGTCAGAAGTAAAAATTCCAGAGATAGTGTGATTGTGATTCGAAGTCAGGATATGATTCTTCAACAGTAAGTATTTCACATTTTTTATGTGATATAGTTAGCAGTGATATAGGTGTGTGGAGTAACATTGATTCTACACCAGTTCTTGAAAAATTTATAGGAAATTCTGGTGTTTCAGTGAATGTAAACAAACAAGACAGCATGGAGGAAATTTTCAGTACAGTGTTTGGCAATGATTTTTTTTAAACTGTTACCTCATCATGAAAATTTATACTGTGCACAGACACAACATATGAACAAACTACTGCCTTTTTGTCTGAAAATATAACACATTCAGACATTAACAAATTCTTTGGATTGATCATTTTGATGGGCCAGACTAGGAAGCCACACTGAACAACAGACCCTCTTCTGGAAACACCAATATTTTCAAAAACAATAGAAATCTCGCGGGTTTAGCTGTCGGAAACACGTGTTTACGAGATTTCGCTAAGTCGACATTTTGTGCAAATGGCGGAGCACGTTACGCTCGATGTTACTGCGACAGTACAATGAATTATGCCCAGAATCTTTTGTCAGACTACCCTAGTAATGAATAAAAACCACTGTTTAATGATTCTAGTAATGAAATTGATGTGTTTCAAAGTGATTTCTGTGACGGCGATCGGATTAAAAATACGATAACTAGGCACAGTGTTGCTGTGTCAGAAGTAAAAATTCCAGAGATAGTGTGATTGTGATTCGAAGTCAGGATATGATTCTTCAACAGTAAGTATTTCACATTTTTTATGTGATATAGTTAGCAGTGATATAGGTGTGTGGAGTAACATTGATTCTACACCAGTTCTTGAAAAATTTATAGGAAATTCTGGTGTTTCAGTGAATGTAAACAAACAAGACAGCATGGAGGAAATTTTCAGTACAGTGTTTGGCAATGATTTTTTTTAAACTGTTACCTCATCATGAAAATTTATACTGTGCACAGACACAACATATGAACAAACTACTGCCTTTTTGTCTGAAAATATAACACATTCAGACATTAACAAATTCTTTGGATTGATCATTTTGATGGGCCAGACTAGGAAGCCACACTGAACAACAGACCCTCTTCTGGAAACACCAATATTTTCAAAAACAATGAGCAGAGCTAAATTTGAGCATCTTCTGACACTTCTGCATTTCTCTGACAACTCTCAAACATTTCCAGAAACAAGTAGAATTAGCAAAATAAAACCTCTGCTGGATTATTTTTTGCCTAAATTTCAAGAGTTGTATAAACCGAAGCAGCAGCTTTCGACTGATGAAGGAAAGACGAAAGATTTGTTCGCATGATATCAACAATGCACAACAGTGATTGTCTGGAATAGTAAATAATCATGTTCTGGTGAATCCTGAGGATGAAGGCACTAAAAAAGCATCATCTAGGAAGTGCAGAGTGTGCTTGGTCAATGAGAACAAGAGTGAAACAAATTTTTTTTTGTCAAAGTTGTCAAAGTTGTCAAGTTCCACTGCATTCAGATAGTTGTTTCACAAGATATCACACACTCAAGAAGTACTAGAGGGTCTTGGGAGTCTGTCTACCAAGTTGGATTACATTCCCTAAAGGGTGAGTAGAGATATGCATGTTTTTCTAAGTTCACTCAAAAAAGTTCATTTTTCAGAAAAATGGCTGGGAACTGGGGGTTTTTCAGGGTAAATAACTGTGGTCAACAAAGTGTTAACCATGTTATTTTCATGAATATTCCATAAAATAAATACACCATCTCCTCATTTCTAATGACATCTGCACATCACAATGGTAGAAAAGGCATAGAATATTTCATATATGTTGCATCACATCTTTGCAACACTACATCTATGCACAGATACTTCAAAATGATAAGTAGGTATTAGTGACAGGGTTCTAGAGCCTAAGTTAACAACACTGCTGTGTTATTTTGTGTTATGTAGTGCCACGCCCAAGTTTTAACTGAAAGAGGTCAAATTTAGCTTCTAGTCCATTTGGACATTCTGAAAATGTCTAGAGATTTACTGAATTAATGGTAACCTTGGTCAATTTCTGCCCATTTCTCAATACCAGTAATGGTTGTCAGAAATGTTGCAAATTACACAGTGAGTGCAGCATTCATTATCTATGACACACATTTTAAATATCTACTTAAATATCCATTTGATGAATTAATTCAAAAATATTAAGAATTAATGATGCTTAAATGATATATTACTTTCCAAGCTTTCAAACAATTTTTTTTTTTTTTAAGACGATGAATTAGTCTAAAACTAGGGTTTGCAGACAACACTGGTCTTGAGGCATGGCAAGACGAAGCTGTTTCTCCTCAGTAGATCTATCTGAAATTTCTGTAAATAACAGGTCCTGAAAATCTTCATGAAATTGTGACAAAGCATCTGTTTGAAATATACAAAGAAAATCAAGTCTATCTAAAGAAAGAAAACAAAGACTCCAGCCATTGTGAAAAAAAAAAAAAACCAACACAATGGCCAGTCATGCAATGCTAATTAAACCACATGTTTCTTATCGTCACCTTCTCAAATCCATTAGCTTCTCTCCCTTTCAACCATACTGAATCAGTCATTATTATCATCTTTTCACTCAGCAAGCACATCAATGGTTTTTTCCTAGGAAATGATATCCTGTATATGACAATGTCATGTGCTGAATTCACAGGAATGAATCTTGTGATTTCTCTTTGCCATACCCTGGTGAAACACACCAGAGAAAATATTCAAAGTAACAGTGCATAATGCCTATTTGTATATAATATTGGAAAACATAATTTTAAGGTAATACTTTCTTCCTCATAATATTCTCAGACATTAAGTTTGATATCTCTGAATAACACAGCAATCCACTCTGGCTTGTTGATACTGCTATACAGGTTGGTCTAGACTGGCATTGGGTGACGGCCAAGTGTGCCTTTTTTTACCGAGGTAAAATAAGGTTGTAACTTTTAAACATTGTAACTATTAATTTTTTTCTAAATTTTCTTCTAATTTGTGTGAAAATTAAGAATCTTTAGACAGTAAATGGAAAGTAATAATAGTCAGCTATTACACAGCAATCAAAATGTGTCTAAAACTGTCATAATTCTACAAAATTAAGGAACAGAAAAAAAAGTGCTGAAGAGTTAGGATTAACTTGTAGCACTGAAAATGGAAGGTGCAATGAAAGTGATCAGTTGAAAGAAATCAAAGGACAACCTGTTAGCAATCTTTACTTTTTTTTAAAAATCTGTTTATACTGAAGCTATATCTACCACAATCAGACAGCTTGAAAAATGAAACAGTTATCCTAATAAGATGACTCAATAATCATGACATGACTCTGAAACTAGAGACTTAACTTCACACACATGGCATGTGACAATGATGCTGAGAATTATCCACAGTATTATAAACTACAATTTCACTGCTCTGCCACATTCAGTCACTTTACTTGTCCACAGTTCAATAAGAAAAAATAACATGCATACAAGACTTAACACCTAAATATTATTTTTATTACACAGAATCCCGACCCCTGCTGCTTTTGACAGTGACTGGGACATCTTCAGCAAGAGAAAGTTCTTTAATTCGTCTGTCAAAAAATTTTGAAAGTCGGTGATAGGCTTTATATTCTGGACTGCTTCGGTTGTTGTACTCCACACAGTTGTGGAATATCTGTCTCACATCCTCCAGTATCTCGGATGGCTTGTGATATGTAAATGCGTGTATCTTGTTTCTGATGGTTCCGAAGTCCATAGGATGTTTAATGACATCATAATAGTCGGGTACCTGTGACAAATCATAAAATTACTGTTAAGCTAGTTATGTTGTCCTTAAACAATAGAAAAATTATTACCAACAGAAATGAGATGTTATATTAAATACTACGAGAATCAGAAATCAGACCAAATAAGAAATGACACCATCAGGGAACTGGTAACACCAATGTTACATTATATCCAGAAACAACAAGTGAAATGGTTTGGCCATATTATATGACTACCACTAGACATAATACCACAGAAAACATCATGCTTAAGAAATGTAGGAAACGGAGAGTCACCCATGCAAGAGGTAGTGGGAGGAAACTACGGGCACCTTAAATATTCCATTACATGAAGCAAATCACCGAGCTCTATCAAGATATCTTTCGTCCCCTCAACACTGAAAGGTATATGAGGAAGAGACAAAAGAAAATAACATACAGAGATGAGACCAAGTGTAGAAACATTTGGCTGAAAATCTGAAAAATAAACAGCGATCGCACTTGGCACATTCTTGGATGGACTAGAAATGACGCAGAAGATTTTGCAGATTGCAGTCAATATAGCTGATCATTCTGAAGAGGTATATTTTCTAGTTAAAGAAAAAAAAATCTGTCATCTTCTTCTCCTCTTCTTCATTCACTTCTACCACCAAAATCGCCCTGTGATCCTACTGTGATCCTCGATAGGTCCCATGGTCCCCAAAAGGACCACATGAGATCCCTGAGAGGACCACAAGAGGTTCAGGGTATCGCAGGGCTTGCGCCTGTATTCTTGATGGGTCTCAGAAGCGGGATTGCGTGACACAGTGGTTTTCATTGCCCCAGTTTAATCTAGACTTGGACTTTCTCACCGGAAAACCTCAGCATGTTTTGGATATCAGTATATCCCTGCTGGGTGAGAGGTGGTTGCCCATCCAGTCTATAGTTTGACTTTCTCACCGGAAGACCTCAGCGTGATTAGGATACGCATACATCCCCACCGGGTGAGAGGTGGTTGTCTATCTAGACTGCACTGGTCCAGTGTCTCTAACTTCAACATTTTGTGGTTGAGGCCGCTACCCTTCCTAGTTGTGACCAGGACGGAGCTTTTGTCCAGGATGATGAATCCTCGCCACTAGTGACCTCCAACCCTGGGTTGAGCCGGTTTAGGCATATTATCCCAGTATGGGCATGTTTAGGATGTGACCAACCGCTAGTGCAGAGGTACCGTGACATGCATAGCCATCAATTTTCACCCCTGATGTGAGCCGGTTTAGGCATATTTCACCAGTATGGGTGTATTTCGGACATGGCCGGCCTCTAGAGCAGAGGCGCTGTGGTATGAGTAGCTCTCACCGCGATACTACTGGACATACCGATTAAGTTTCACTTTATCCTTTCCACCACCTTTTCACACAGCAACCCTAACTGCTTTTCCGCATTTTCTTCCTTGGCCGAAAAATCTATCATGAAACTGACATGACATTTATTGAATTCACAATTGTAAAATTCACATCAGTTTTGAAAAATTCATATATCAGATAACTATGAGAACAGCAGTGTGGTCAGTGTCAGCAACCCACAATCACAACCGCCTCGATGGCTACACAAGCACCACAAACCATGTTTTCTTAATACTTTAATAATATCTCATTGTTCCAGACCAAAACTATCATTTATTAAAGAACACACAGGCTAAATTTTACCCGCTACTAGAACAACTATGTAACAGACACCACATGGAATGTGAAAGTGAGACAAGGCAAAGACAACCTGATGAACTCTATCACCATACAGGCTCTCTGGCTACCGTAAAAAGTGGAGAAAACTTTTGTTGCTATTATACATGACAACACAAGGTGTGTTGGATGGTGACTGCTTCATCAATCAACACACAAGGGTATGAAAGAAATGCTATCAAAGCTGCAACCACCCCTACTCACATTCATGTATTAATTTTTAATGCATTTAAACATACTATTAATATTGGTAAAAACCTACAGAGTGCCAAAAGCACACTAATATTGTAGAATACATATTCAAGCAAAGATGCTAAAGATTTTTAAATATTGAAAACTGAATGTTAATGCAGAACACCCAATGTTTAAAAAAAATAAAATTTTAACCTACCAATTTCTTATCTACAGGTTTCAGGAATGGCCAAGCATCTTCATGTTTGATTAACTCATTGATGAGCTCCTGTGCTGTTCTGAGTTGCTGCTGTTGACTGTTGGCTCTCTTGGAGCTCGGCATTATGGGTTTCACCATACGGATAATTGGATTATCATCTAGGGAACCAATCAAAAACACTCAATCACGTCTTCAAATTCACAGAAATTTATGACATATTATCGGTCTGTTGACAGGTTTAAATCTTTCCATGCCAGAGGCAAAAATGCAGAAGTTTCAGTTCTGCCAGAGTAAAAGTGCGGGTCTTGATATGTACAGAGAGTACAATTGGAAAAGTGAATGTAACAAAGTATTTCCATGTTAAAAGTGTACTTATTATGCATTAAAATAACCATAAATACTGAGATTTTTAGGAAAAAAGAAGTGGTGTGAAAACAGAAGAACATTTTTAGCACCAACAACAACAACAAAAATGATGACTGTGTCCTACTTACTGTTGGCGATGTCTAGATCTACTTGTAGACCCACAAGGGTGTTGTGATAATATATGGCATGCTCACAAAAATGTCTGAAATAACGTTCTAGCTACTTCTACAATCTGTCTAATAGGTCTAGATCTACTTGGGGTACATTCAAAAACAGTTGTCTGGTCATAGGGCATGTCCATATGCCTACCGAAATCAATAAAAATTGAAAATACTCAAACAGACCTTCGAATTTCACAATGATTGCTACTCATGCTTTGAAAGGGCTGAGGAAGGGTTACTAGACATGGGCACTAAACATTTACAATCAAAATTTACACCAGTTTTTAATGAAACAAAGCATGGATCACAGATTGCAACCTCTGGCAGGGAAAAAGGTAACAAACATGAGCTGAAAAGAAACTAAAAAACCAAGCACTGAAACATTTAAAAAAATTTTTTTCAAAACAAGATGTAACCCATTAAAAAAACTGACAAAAGAACTTTTTTTAATTATTAAGTTTTATGACCCCAATTAAAAAAAAACAGCATAATCTGAAGAAGAAAAAAAAAAGAACATGTCACGTAAGTTACAACTGCTAACAAAAGTTTTGTGTATACAGCCCTTAAAATGCCCTCACCATATTTTGCTGTAATCTTATAACTATGTCTGAAAACGAAACAAGTCTACCAATTCTCCCCCTCATTATGTGACATTAGATTTTATGAAGCACAGCTGTCTGAGAGAACATGTTTCTTGAGAAAACAAATGAGTTAAAAGAATGACAATAAATTTATTTTATCCCTGCAGATATGGAACTTAACAAGATACCAACCTCATGTACATCTCAGAAAATAAGAAATCCAAGACAATGTTATCATCACATTAAAAAAAAATAAGAAGATACATATAAGAAAATACTATTAGGAAATGAACAAATGCTGCAGTGCTATCCACAATGCGGAGTGAATTTGTTTTAAAATCTGTTACTTCCAATATCCAATGCAGGGCTGACACCTTGAGTAAGATGATAACATGGCTGAGGTGGATCTCGTCAGCTCCTGTTGCACCAGCACACCATCAAAAAAAAAAAATTTCTTACCTTCTGCTGGCTCATGGGACAGCCTGGAATGAGGTTTCCCTTTCTTAGGTTTGGATCCTCCAACAGGTGTTGTTTCAGCTGATGACAGTGAGTGCTTCTTAGGCCTGCCTAAAACTGGGCTGTCCCGTGGGCTGTCTTTCCTTGATCCTGACCTGATATTTGTAGGCGTTGACTTCCCACTACCTCCTGATTTTCTCTCCTTGCCTGTGTTAAAAAAAAAAAAAAGAGACTAAATTTTTTATAAACAAGTGTTCCAATCCAATTTGCATATATTCAAATACAAAGAAAAATGTTGTGGGGTATGGTGCCATGAGAGCAAAAACCAAGCTGCAAAACAATGTTGTGTCCATAATCATCAATCTCATCACTGTGTGTCAAACTGATACATCTTAGCAATCACACCTCATCACTAACTTAGATATCTGATCTTTTCTTTGGCTCAGTTTATGAATTCCTGTCAAGCTGAATCATCATTTTACTCATACACTATTCTTTCTGTCTTAATCTGCCTCTCTTTCCATTTATTTTTTCTTTTGTTCATGAATTTCTGTCGCACCAATACATCCACTAACTTCTCTGTCTTACGCTACATTCTTCTTATATCTTACATCCTTACCATGCCGTTAAACGCCACATAGGGCTCACATGGTAGTTCGCCAAGTTTTCCTGTTTTTGGCAAGCTTTTCAACCTCATCAAGGGATTTTATGCCTACTAAACTGGCCTCTTTTAACAACGTCCTCTTTAGAGTTTCATGTGGTCAACCTCTTTTTTGTTGTGATGTCTAATCTTTTTTTTAATTTCTAATTAAATACTTTTATAATTGTTTTTGTAACGCTTAACATTCATTTAACTTCATATAAAAACAGTACTTCATGTACAAATGCTCCAGCATTAAGTTCAAGCACCTACATAAATCCCCATGCAGTAAGATAAAACCAGCAACAATATGTTACCATCAGTACTGTGATGACATTGCAACTGTTCTTAGGAGTCTCATAAAATGCACACAAAACATTTGACTTGAGCGAAAGAAAAACTGCAAAAGAGTATCTGAAACTAAATCTGACAACTCTACCAGGGTTGTGCAAAAATGTAGGCATCAGAAAATGCCACTCTTATCGGCATTTATGTTGCCCCTGTTTTTTTCCCACGTCTTAAGTTTCACAACCTGCTGTATACAACCTTGACATTTCCAACAACTGCTAAACTAGCAATAAAGAATCTGAAAAATGGTAAATCACCAGGATGTGATGAGATAACAGCTGAATTTATTAAAGCAGGAGGAAAGGAATGTGCAACAATCTATCATGCACTATGTAAAAAGATATGGCATTCAGGTAAGTGGCCAAAAGAATGGAAAAGAACTGTATTCATACCACTGCCAAAAAAAGGGTAATCTGAAATTATGCACAAACTACAGAACTGTTGCCCTGATTAGTCATGCCAGTAAAATTCTGTTAAAAATCATAATGGGGAGACTTCGTAAGAAAATAGAAGAAGTCAATATGGTCCAAGCTGGTTTCAGGCAAGGAAGAGGATCAAGAGATCATAAATTCAATATAAGATTAATAATAGAAAAATGCAGAGAGTTTAATGTGAATCTATATTTATCTTTTATAGACTACTCAAAGGCATTTGATTGTGTACAACACCAGAAACTTTGGGAAATAATGGGAAAAAAATGGGTTTTCCAACACATTTGATACAATTAACATCACTGTTGTATCTAGACCAATAGTAAAAATAAATGGTAAAACAACAACTTGGTTTGACATAAAACAAGGGGTCTGTCAGGGGTGCATATTGTTGCCTTACTTATTTAACTTGTATACTGAAAATATAATGAGGAATGTTAGAGAACATGTAGACAAAGAATATTACGATGCCATAACAATTGGAGGTTATGAAATACCAGAGATTAGATATGCTGATGACACAGTATTACTGTTAACAACACAAAAAGGAATGGAAAAACTAATTATGTCAGTCCGTAAGAACAGTGAAGAACAGAACCTCTATCTTAATGCAAAGAAAACTAAATTGATGACAACTGACAAAACAAACAAAGCAGCTGAAATATGTATCAATGAGGAAAAACTGGAAGAAGAGGAGAGTTTTGAATATCTTGGATCACTACTAACTAATAATGGAGATACAATGAGGGAAATTAAAAGGAGGACATCTATTGCTCTTCAGAAAGTAAAACAAATAAAGAATCTGTGGAGAGGAGCAGACAGAACCACAAAAATAAGATTTTTAAGGGCATGTATCTTTTCCATCGCAACATATGCCTGTGAGACCTGGACACTTAACAAAATGGCTGAGAAACACATAAATGTCTTTGAATATAAATGCTACAGAAGAGTTCTCCAAATATCGTGGACACACAAAAGAACAAATATATCTATACTACAAGAGCTTAATATTGAAGAAGGCTGGCTAGTAAAGATGGATTAAAGAGAGAAAACTTTGGACACATTAAACATCATGATAATTTAGAGAAGACCGTATTGGAAGGATAGATAATGGGAAAAAGAAAGAGAGGAAGACCAAAACGAAGATGGCTGCAAGATATCGTTGACGATCTGCAAAAGGATGCATCAGCAGCAGGCCATCTAGTTCACAAAAGAGAGGCCTACAGGAGTGCTGTTTGGGAGGCAAAGTTCCGCAAGGGACATGGAAATGAATGAATGCTAAACTAGCTCCAGATGGTCAAAAGTGACATGGGATAAAATGAAAATATGATTTTTAAATGAAAAATGTTTAAGTGTTATAACTATAATCATGGCTTACTGAAACAAGCTGCAATGTAACTTGTCATAAATGACATGGAAAGAAATGAAAATATTCTTTTTTTATGCTTAAAATTCTGCATGTGTTATTATGCTATAAAATTTACATAACAAAACTTGATAAAATATATCCAGCTTACTCAGTAGACAAAATAGCCATGATGTCTTAGTGCTTTTCTCACATTTCTCAAAGATCCTTGGACTGATGATGTATTATTCACATATGATCTCAGAGAAGCATAACTCTATACTATCACGTAATTTAAGTTAAGTAGTCTATGATGATGTATTATTCACATATGATCTCAGAGAAGCATAACTCTATACTATCACGTAATTTAAGTTAAGTAGTCTATCAACCAGCAATACTGCTCTTTATGTATACGTAATTACTAGATCCAATGAAGCAGACACAAATTTCACCTTTCCAGTCAAAAGTTTTGTACACAATCAATATGGTGAGCAGGCATTTAAATGACACACTCTACTTACCCAAACATTTTTAAATTCAAATAATTAAAAAAACCAAACAGAAAAAAAAAAACACATCAAAACTACCTTTGAATCTGTCTGTATCTTTTGTCTTTCCCTTGGATTTTCCACCTCTACTGCTGCCTCCTATTTTTATCTTTCCCGCTCTGTCAATGCCCATGCATACTTGACACATCCATTTTCCTTTTGGAACCTAAAAAGAAAGAAAACAGTGTACAATGGAAATTAACAAAAAAGAAAAGGAAAACCTTGCATAATAGAAAATAAAACACAAATGAGGTTAAATTAAGACAACACTTCTCTAAACCTGCCCGTCAGACTGTGGCTCCACGTGGGGAAATTACAGATCTATTTTTAGCACACATGTGCATCAAGCTAAATTCTGAAGGCAATATGTTCATGAACAATGCAAAACTGCACTTACTACATATATGAAGGTCACAATGCTCATATAATGGATTTAAACTTACGGCTACATTCACAGAAACTTAGATGTCAAGTATATAAAATTTCATGTTATGATTCAAGCTGCATCAGGAAACAACACTCATTTAGTGATGAGATTTCTGTGTTGTCCACCCACTGATTCAGCTCAACACATCACATGCTGTAGGAAATCTAGTTTTATGCCACTGTGTTAGCAAACTTGCTGCCAAATGAGTTACAGCCATTCATATACTCACGGAAAAAAGTAAGTGCGCAATGCTTTAAAAAAAGCACAATGAACGTGTTCAGGTGATGACTGAAATAAAATTTGGCACACATTATGTTTGATTATCCAATAACAGATAAAATGATAACTTTCAGGCCAGTCACATGTCACAAAAAAGTGAAAAAAAAAACTCACCCAATGTGGCTCACCACCACAAGAAAAGAAAATCAGGGTTTCAATATCGTGTGTGTCTTCCTCTGGCAGTTATCACTGCTTGACACCGCCTTCTCATCGAACCAATGACAAGTTGTATCAATTGTTGAGGCATGTTATTCCATTCTTCTTGCAACGCTTGGGCTATTTCTTGGCGGTTTCCAGGACGATTATGTCATCTTCTCAACCTGCGGTCCAGTTCATCCCAAATGTGCTCGATAGGTGATAGGTCCGGTGAAACTGCTGGCCATGGCAAGACAGTAATCTGATGCTGCTGAAAGTGGTCCCGACCACACCTGCGACATGTGGATAAGCATTAACCTGCTGCAGTATCACGCCTTGTCCATTAGCATCCAGAAAAGGCATTACGTGGCATGTAATGATTTCGTCCCTATATCGTAAACCTGTAAGGTTACCATTGAGGAAGACTAGGTTTGTTCGGCCCGCATAGGAAATTCCTCCCCAAACCATTAAACTGCCTACTCTTCTCTTATCCACCTCTAGCACACAGTTATTCGCAAAGCGTTCTCCTCTTCGCCTGTACACTAAAGCATGCCCATCATGGCCTTGCAGACAGAATCTGGACTCATTAGTGAATAGAATCTGTCTCCATTGATGATAAGGCCATGCCACATGATGCCTGGCCCAGTTCAAGTGGGTTTGTCTGTGGCAAACTGTCAGTACTGGTCTAACTGCAGGCCTATGAGGTAAGAGATTTACCTCTCTGAGTCTGTTCCTCATTGTCCTGCCCGACACACATCTTACACCTGGAATGTTGCAGGCAGTCCGTGTTGCCTGGAGAAACCTGTTACGAAGGTGCATGAGGTGGATGTAGTGGTCTTGTGCAAGGGTGGTAACTCGTGGTCTGCCGCTTCTATGGCAGTCAGCAACTGAACCATTTTGGTTAAAACGACTTTGAAGGCATGATATTGTGTTTCTGTGAACATTAAAATATTGAGATACTGCTGCTACTGTTGATCCAGCAATTAACATCCCAACAGCTATTTCTCGCTGATGTTCATTCAACCTTGGCATGATGAAAAAAAGATGTTTATGTTGGAATTCCCTACTTCTTTCTTCAACGATTACGTGAAGAGATCTCTGAGAACAGAATTACACACTTACCCTCATTTTATCCGTGGTCAGTAACCAGTCATGGATCACACATGTGATTTCACTGGAGCTGTGGTTATCTCCCCATGAATAGTGCGATCAACTTCGTGCAGCACGGGGAAGTAGACAACACTCAGACAAAACTTCGTGCCAAATTTGATTTCATTTCACTAATGACAATGTAATTGGTGCGCTTGACACCACTGCACACTTACTTTTTTCCGTGAGTATATTTACAGCAGGTCTCAAGAAAAATCAGAAACCATTTGCATGAATTTACATATATTTGCTGTTCTACATAAACTATAAATTCATCACAAGACAAGGAGATGACAAGTACCATCTGTATCATCATTTAGTCAATATAGACACGTGTGTGTGTATGTGTATATACATTTTTTGTGTGCCAGTGAAAAGTTAATTACTACATGATTCCTTAATGTATTGTGATGCATATTTTGTAATTTCCTCATAGTTACTGTGACAATCTGTACTCTTTTAGTCCTTCAAAGTGATGGTAAACATGTCTGTTCATCTTGTAACATATTATAGTAATGAATTGTACTTCTTTCCTGACTACAGCGACAGACTTATGACTGGACCCTCTGGTCTCAACAGCAGCAGTAAACTGGCACCATTTCAGCCATCAAGAACTATCTGGCCAGTCATTAATCTTACCTTTTTCAGAGACGGCTTGGCACACTGCAGGTGGTAGGCTCTAGGGCAGCAGTCACAGCAAATGAGCATTCCAGGTGTTTTACAGGCTACGCACAAATCTTCTTCTGGGTTGTCCTTTAACTCAGCACCTACATCATCCTCATCATCATTAGCTGCCTCACCATCGCTCTCATCTACCTCATCTTCTTCTAATGCTTCTGAATCTTCCTGTTCTTCCTCAGATTCATTCTGCTCTAGCATATCCATATCCTGCTCTGCATCCTCTCTGGAACACACAGAGGACAATAGAAATATTTATACCAAAAAAAAAAATGCTAAGAAAATATTAAGATTAAAAAAAACTCTTGTCATTAATTTATTTTTCTGTATCATGCAGATGGAGTCAAAATTTATTTCATTCTCTCGTGTTTATATTATTCTGAAGGTCAAGAGAACTTCAAAAACACTATGCAACATGACAAAACCTTTCTTGCAAATTTCTGCTTACATTTCTTCCTTCTCTTCTACATTTTGTTCTTGGGACACCTCTTCATCATCTTCCACAAATCTTTTCCTCCATCCTTTCCTTACAGAATTTCTAGGTGCCTGTTTGGGGCGACATTCTGAGCAGAACCAGTCACCTGTTGGAACTTTCTGTAAGAAATGGGAATACAGTGTGTATTATTGTGAGGAAAACAATGAAATTAACTGATACACATAGATATAGTATACCTTACTAATATACCTGATTAAAACCACACAGTATTATCATTTTGTCTTACTATTCCTTAACACTGACACCATGTACTGTAGCATGAAAACCATCTTCTCAGCTCTCATGTTACAGTTATGTGACAACTACAGCAAATGATTCTATAATCAGTTTGCTATAACATATGCCTATGATCATTTTTTTTCTAAAATATATGTCTCTTCTGTGATTTGTATCCTGTAGTATGCATATATGCCTTTATTGATCTCTTCTCTATAGCATAGCCTTTCTATAGTCTGTTTTCTAGTGTTTATGCCTTTCTATGAGCTATGTTTTCTATATCTTATCTTATATCCTTCCCGTGCCGTTAAACATCACACAGGGATCGCAAAGTAGTTCGCCAATTTTTCCTGTCTTCAGCGAGTCTTTCAACCTCATCAAGGGATTTTATGCCTGTTAATTTGGCCTCTCTTAACAATGTCCTCTTCAGAGTTTCACGTGGTCTGCCTCTTTTTCTTTGGCCTGTTGTGTTCCACTCGATAGCTTGTTTTGGGATTCTGTTTCTTCTCACCATGTGACCAACATATGTCCATTTCCTTTTCCTGATCACCCATGAGACTGGTTGTTGTTCAGTCATCTGTCTTATCTCTGCATTGCTCTTGAATTTGTTCCACTTGATGCCGAGTATTTTCCTTAGGCATTTGTTTTCAAAAGAGTCTAATTTCTTTTCTATTTCTTTAGTTGTTTTCCAGCTTTCGCATGCATAAATGAGGGTGGATATTACATTTGAATTGAATAGTCTTAACTTGGTTTTTGTGCTTATAACTTTTTAATTCCATATGTTCTCAAGATTCTTGAAGATCAATGCTGCTTTTGCAATTCTGATTCTAACTCCTTTCTAGTGTCACCATCCTAGTCTAGGTAGCTGCCAAGGTATGCAAATTGATTGACTTCTTCAATATCTGTCCCTTCTATAATATATGCCTTCGCTAATCTCCACTTTCTTACAGTTGCATATACCAAAAGGCAGGCGAAGGAGAGAATGACTTAACTGTGTGACACAAGGTTAGAGACCACTTTTCACAGGAATAAAGGACTGATTTTTAGTAATCTGGCAGGGAAGCATGGGTACAGTGGTCGGTAGTGATCCATCTTCTCGCCCAGAAGACTAGGTTTGGAACCTGCCTGCTACCTTCGCCCTTAAGCTGACCCAGTTGTAGAAAACATAGGTTGCAGGATAATGAACTTCATCAGAAGTCAAAACAAGAAAACTAAAAAAAAAAATAAATAAATTTCAGCCAAACTAGTGTATGAAAAGAAATATATATCTCAATGCTATACAACCCCCAGCTTTATTCTGCAAAATCTGAAAAGATAACCACATCAGAAATGTAGATAACAACAATTTTTACTATGACTAATTACTTACTAGATCTAAACTTACACTGAAAACTAGTAACTATTTCACTCATACTTCTCTGCCTACCTCAACTGGTGGCTTCAAACAGTACATGTGATGACCTCTATCACAACCATCGCATAGAAGCATTTTGTCAGGATCACCTTTCCGCCGACAAAGTCTACACCTAGTCTCCAATGTAGATTTGGCCCACAATATACTTTTGTCCAGTGTGGCCAAATGGAGATAGACCTGTGAGAGACTAGAGGAGGACAAAAGTGACTCTTCCCATCTCTCGTACAACGTCTGTATTTTTTTAGGTGCCGGGTTTTCATCTATAAACAAAGAAAAAAAAAAGGGAAACATTTTTAGACAAAAACAAGTTATTTTACCATTAAGTAACTGATCATATTACACAAACAAATTTCATATTTCCTACACCTTCAGATCAACAGATATCATGTATAACTAACAACAGAATGGAAGGCTGTGCTTCTTCTTCTTCTTTGTTAATTTCTACCACCAAGACCACCACGTGATCCTACTGAATTTACTTCTGTGGTCCTCAACAGGTCCTATGGTCTCTCTGTGGTCCCTGAAAGGACCACATGAGATCCCCAACAGGACCACAAGGGGTTCAGAGTATCGCAGGGCTTGAGCCTGTATTCTCGGTGGGTCTCAGATGCGGGAATGTGTGACACCATGGGTTTCGTTGCCCCAGTTTAATCTAGAGTTGGACTTTCTCACTGGAAAACCTCAGCGTGTTTTGGATATCAGTATATCCCTGCTGGGTGAGAGGTGGTTGTTTATCCAGTCCAGCGTTAGACTTTCTCACCGGAAAACCTCTGCGTGATTAGGATACACATACATACTCACCGGATGAGAGGTGGTTGCCTATCTAGACTGCCCTGGTCTAGTGTCTCCGACTTCAGCATTTTGTGGTCGTGGCCACTCCCTTTCCTAGTTGCGACCAGGATGGAGCTTTTGTCCAGGAGGATGAATCCTCGCCACTAGTAAGTTTCACCCCTGGGGTGAGCCAGTTTACGCATATTATCCCAGTATGGGCATGTTTAAGATGTGACCGACCTCTAGAGTGGAGGTACCAAGACATGAATAGCCATCACGTTTCACCCTCGGTTTAAGACGGTTTAGGCATATTTCACCAGTATGGGTGTATATAGGGCATGGCCAGCCTCTAGAGCAGAGGTGCCATGGTATGAGTAGCTCTCGCTGCGAGACTACTGGACATACCGATTAAGCTTCACTTTATCCTTTCCATCACCTTTTCACATTGGCGCCGCATGGCAACCCTAAGTGCTTTTTCACATTTTCTTCATTGGTCAGGAGGAGTTTCACTCCACACGCGGCATCCGAAGAACCTCGCCAGCAGTGTCTTAACCCCTGGGTTAAGCCAGTTCAGGCAATTCGCCCAGTATGAGTGCACATAGGACATGGCCAACCTCCAGAGCAGAGGTGCAGTATTTCAGAAGTCCTGACCTCGAGACTACTGATTATTTCACTTAATCCTTTCTTTCACCTTTTCCACAGTGGCCCCACACAGCAATCCCATTCGTACGTTTCTTCACTGGTCGCTGGTCGAGAGGAGCCCCACTCCATGCACAGCAGCTGAAGAATCTCACCAGCAGCGGTAGATGAGCTACCAAACATGACTCTCATCTACCTGATGCGTCTGGTTTTCAGGCACCAGATATTTGCCTTCGCCTCTTCTCCTGTCAGTTTGAACAGATCTGCCACGAGAAGGCCAAGAGCTGGACTTGACTGTCAGAGGCTATTTGAGACGCACACCTAGTAGACATTTCACTGGAGTGGAAAGCGTATCCCCTACCCCACCTCCGGCTAAAACAGTCCTTAGAACCGAAGGCTGTGCAAATCTGTCATCCTCAAAATTTTGCATAAAAGAGTTTCATTTCTGCTGGATAACTTAAGCTGCCTGCATCTCACAGTTCTGTCAAAATTAATCATTAAACTTTTAAACCAATGTTTAAAATAACACAGCTCTTGACAGGAAATTCAGGATCTCTAAGATACAGTCTCTGAATGCCATCATGTTTTATTTGTTTCTTTATCCAGGATAACTGGGATTTATCATCTGTGCTACAGTACAATCTCTATATTGTATGGATAAAAACTGAGATATAATTTTACCGGTAGCAGCAAGGCAAACAATAAAAGAAACTAAAATGTGGGATATAAAATCTAAACAAAGTATTCAAGAACAACTGAACAAAACTAGCTGCAATTTAAAAAAAAAAAAAAATATGAGGGGCTGAACAAAGACGAAACAAATTTCTTCCCAATTTGATAGCCAATATAAAGAAAAACCCAAAGGATGTGTGACATAAGAGAAGCCGTTATATATAAATACAGACACATAAATATTGTGCTTTGAAATTGTCAAAGAAACAACATTCCGAAGGAGGAGTTAAGAAATATACACTTACCATCTGAGTTTTCACCGTCTTCCTTTTTCTTCTTGTCTTTGGAAGATGGAGTCATTTTCTTTTTCTTTGTCTCATCTTCCTCTGAAAAGCATCATTCCAGAAATTAGTTCAGCTTCCACAAGATCTCATATAAAAACAAATATCCACTAAAAGTTTCACTGGAAAATACCTTAACCCTTGCACTCCTGAATCAATTCCATGCTCTGCCAGAAGAAATTTTGAACAAAAAGATGTTACTCTATAATTTAAAAAAATAGATTGGGTCAGAAATGTGCTACTTTCCATTTCATTTAGATTTTACCTAAATATTGTTCTCATTGATTCAAATAGGTGTGCAAGATCTACCAACACCACCAGTGTCATTTTGGAGTGAGAGGGCTGTCATCACTGCATCATTACAAATCCACAATTATCATCTCCTCCACTATAAGGAGCTCAGCAAGGCGCACAACTCCACAGTACAACAACAGCAAAAACTCTGACAATGGGAACAGTCATGACTGCCAAGCTCTGAACCCACAACATTCAGTCTGAGAAACCAAATCTCAGGGACATATAAAGAGGTAGTCACACGACTCCCATGACTGAGTGCTTGCAGTAAAAATTTCAAACTTCTCAGCCTGATATCTAGGAACTCTTCATTGAGAAAGGATTAGACCTTGACCAGTTATGACTTGCATGAACCGATGACTGTATCATCTCACTAATGCAGTCACATTAGCCCTTCACTAAGATCCATTTTAGTTAATAAAATTACTACTTGGTCTTTCAAAATTATGGCATCACTGGAAAGGCCTCTAACCACTGGCTGAGTAGATCTAAAGGCATTATAAATCATTCCAAAACATGGCTGCTACTCAAAGGATACATAGTGAAACAACTCACTCAGTGGTTCCTTCATGAACTTGGACTCAACACCCCTGGCTATCTGAACTAGGGCCTTGGCTAAATCTTTGGCCACTGGTTCAACATCGGCATCTGTTGTTATGTCATCTCCACTAAAATGAAAACATGAGAGGCACAACCATGAAAATCTCACTATTACAAGTTTCATACTTTCTTATTTTACATCTGGCCTGATACATTTAAAGTTTACTAATGATCTATTTCATTAACAACACTAAATATTTCTTCTTGCATAAAAAAGTGTTCAAATATTTGTATAGACAGACTGCAGAAAATACATGAATACATTGCACATATAATAATATCACAGAATATGACAATTTTATTTTTAAGACAGAATATTTGAAATTGATACTGTCTTAACAGGCTATAGTTATTAACATAAGTTTTTTGAGAAATTTGTTTTTAAACTATTCTATAAATTTATCTCATTCCTTAAAAAAATATACTTTTCAAATTTATCACTGATTATTTATGACACCAGAGTGTCTGGTAATTACTGTTATTCTTCAGCTGGTTTTATATTCTACTGAAACTTACCCATTAAAATGTGATTTGTTTGCTGGAGCAAAGGTAGGATTATCACACTGTGGATCATAACTGCGATTCAAAATGGCATCCCTCCATAAAGGTCTATTTTTAACCTGTGACAAACAGTTGATAGCAGTTTTTTTTTCAATAGACTTTTAATAGAATCAAAAGACATGCATACACTTTCTTCTTATGTATCATATCACATCTTTTTTTTTTAAGCCAAAAAAAAATTATTTAACTCTTCCCATGCCATAGTCGCTATAGTGATAACTTCTAGTTACTGAGTTGTGCCATAGTCATTATAGTGACAATTCATTTGTTTCAATAAAACAACCAGTGTAATATTTAGATTATATATACTTCGTCCGTGTTTCCGGTGACACTTTTCAAAATGGTGGAAGAGTCCTTAGTTACGAGCGATGCCGAGCAAGAAAATGGAAGAGAAACATCAAAAATTTTAAATTTTTGATGATGCAGAAAGGGGTATAGACATGGCCTGTGACCACCCCACTGCTCTTGAATGTATCCCAAGTAGATCTAGACATATTTAGACGACTGGAGAAGTAGTTAGGAGGTTATTTCAGACATTAATTTAGCGAGAATGCAACATAGAATCACAATGAGATCGACAAGTAGATCGAGACATCTTAGATGGTAAGTAGTGTAATCTAGACCTAGCCGATGGTGAGCTGGGCACAGTCATTGTCTAAAAACATCACATTACTTCTTTTTTCCTAAAAAACTCTGCATTTATGAAATTTTCATACATTTAGTTATACTTTGAAACATAATAAGTACACGGAAGTACATGGAAATACTGTTTTCCATTCCATTTTTTAACTATACCCCCTAACATATCAAGACCCGCGCTTTTATTCAGGCACCAACTGAACGTCCGCGTTTCTTCCTGTGGGCACGGGAAGAGTTAAAAGTCCCTTTTAAAAACAAGACTTTTAAAAACTGGCAAAAGACCTCTGTCACAAGATTAGTGACTTGCACAGAACAAAAGTAAATAATGGCTAAAACTGATGACTGGAGACACAAATGCAAATAGACTGGACATTGTTACACTCTGTTCTTGATCTTACTGTAGCCATCTATTCAAATCAAATATTGGTAGAATCAGCCATGAAGGAAGTTGCTCCATAAAATGATACTCAGATGTTCTCGTACACGGACAGTACCCTCCTGCTTCAAAACTTCTAATCAGGAAAATAAGGACCATTAGTACTTATCAGCACATTGTTAGTAATTAAATGTCCATTTACAACAATTTCAAAATAACAGACCTTGATAGAGCCTAGACCTCCAACATGTATCCTGTCTTCCATATCCAAACAGCATCTCGCAGATTCAACTCCATTGTTACCTCTGCTTTGTCAACCATGAGTGCATCCTGAGCTGCCTTCTTACTGGATATTCCTCGTGTCATAACAAGAGCCTACAAGCAAAAGTATATCTGAAACGCTCGGCTTTCCAATACAGCAACACAACAGAACTAAAAAACTGGTTCAGAAACAACGGAAACTTTGTTGGCATATGATACTGTGGAGCAAAGGGCAGGCAGCTAAACAATGTTCTGCGGTCATGCCTCTTCTCTAATTTAAATATATGATCCTCTCATTAGCTCAGTTCATGAATTTCTGTCGCACCAATACATCCACTAACTTCTCTGTCTTACACTATATTCTTCTTATATCTTACATCCTTACCGTGCCGTTAAACAACACATAGGGCTCACATGGAAGTGCGCCAAGTATTCCTGTTTTCAGCGAGCTTTTCAACCTCATCAAGGGATTTTATGCCTACTAAACTGGCCTCTTTTAACAACGTCCTCTTTAGAGTTTCATGTAGTCAACCTCTTTTTTTCTTTGGCTTATTGTGTTCCACTTGATAGCTTGTTTTAGGACACTCTGACTGTTTCTTCTCATCACGTGACTGACATATGTCCATCTCCTTTTTTTCCGATTACCCACGAGACATGTTGTTGTTCACTCATCTGCCTTATTTCTGTGCTGTTCTTGAATTTGTTCCATTTTATATGGAGTATTTTCCATAGGCATATTACTCTATATTACATTTCTATAATTATGACTATATTAAATTCAAACAGGTAACTTTGATATGAATTTATTCTGGGACTGTAAAATGAAATTTTAGCAACATAGAATACAAGGGTAGTTCTATAAGTTTCATGGATCTGCTAAAAAATAAAAGAGATTTAAATTAAGTTGTGTAGAAGAAGTCAGTATGGTCCAAGCTGGTTTCAGGCAAGGAAGATGATCAAGAGATCATATATTCAATATAAGATTAATAATAGAGAAATGCAGAGAGTTTAATGTGAATCTATATTTATCTTTTATAGACTACTCAAAGGCATTTGATTGTGTACAACACCAGAAACTTTGGGAAATAATGGAAAAAATGGGATTTCCAAAACATTTGATACAATTAACATCACTACTATATCTGGACCAACAGTAAGAATAAATAATGAAACAACAACTTGGTTTGACATAAAACAGCATATTGTCGCCTTACTTATTTAACTTGTATACTGAAAATATAATAAGAAATGTTAGAGAAGATGTAGACAAAGAATATTATGATGCCATAACAATTAGAGTTTATGAAATACTGGAGATTAGTTATGCTGATGACACAATATTACTGTCCACAACACAAAAGGAAATGGAAAAAATAATTATGTCAGTCTGTAAGAACAGCGAAGAGCAAAACCTCTATCTTAATGCATAGAAAACTAAATTGATGACAACTGACAAAACATACAAGGCAGATGAAATATGTATCAGTGAGGAAAAATGGAAGAAGTGGAGAGTTTTGAATATCCTGGATCACTACTAACTAATAATGGAGATACAATGAGGGAAATTAAAAGGAGGACATCTATTGCTCTTCAGAAAGTAAAACAACTAAAGAATCTGTGGAGAGGAACAAACAGAACTACAAAAATAAGATTTTTAAGGGCATGCATCTTTCCCATCGCAACATATGCCTGTGAGACCTGGACACTTAACAAAACAGCTGAGAAACACATAAATGCCTTTGAATGTAAATGCTACAGAAGAGTTCTTCAAATATCATGGACACAAAAAAGAACAAATATATCCATACTACAAGAACTTAATATTGAAGAAGGCTGGCTAGTAAAGAGGCTTAAACAAAGAAAAATATTCTGGATACATTAAACGTCATGATAATCTAGAGAAGACCGTCTTAGAAGGGTACATAATGGGAAAAATAAAGAGAGGAAGACCAAGATGAAGATGGGTGCAAGACATCGATGATTTGCAAATGGATGCATCAACAGCAGGCCATCTTGCTCACAAATGAGAGGCCTATAGGAGTGCTGTTAGGGAGGCAAAGTTCTGCAAGGGACATGCAAATAAATGAATGAATGAGTTGTGTAGTAATACATGAAAATGTACCTCATGCTTCCACTCCAAATATCACTTCAATACTGCATGTGGCAGCGGTGTCATAAACAACTATGCACACAGAAAAAGGGCTTACCTCAGTACTCCAGATGACAGCATACTGAGCAAGTGTGTTTTAAACACGGTCCAAGTAGAAGACGCAAGCAGTTTTGTACTACAAACTGGCACATGGTTTATCATTAAGTGAAATTTACATGCAGGTGTTAACTGCCCACACCCTTTCCACAGACCACAACTCTAACACATGTGCACTCACCAATGCTGTCACCTGGACTTTTTTACTTCTGCAAAAACTGGGTTTATGAAAGTTCACGCTCTTTTTTTCTAACTCTGTAGCAGCACATATAAAATTATCCAAAGATAAATTAATGAACATTGTCTACACATATACATGCCTAAAATAAACTAAGTTTAAGGATTCCAAGAAAAGAGCACCAGAGCACCAAACAAAAATACCTGCTGAAATTCTTGGACCATAACAGCAAAGATAATGTGAGAAAGTATAAAAGATATTTAACAGAACATTTAAAAATGAAAGCAAAAGAAAAGATACACTGTTCAGGAGAAGCAGACATGGAGCCATAGACATGGACACATCTAACAAGAAAAGCATGATAAGTGTAACATGCTAACACAAATCAACAACTTACCTGAATTCTGGCTTCCTCTTCCCCTCTGTCCTCCGGTAAACTCAACATGTCTGTCGGACAATCTCTCAAAGACTGTTCCAACAAGGGTCTCAGCTCAATCAGAGCTGATCGCAGAGAACACTCTCTGAAACCCCTCGTGTTAAGGCAATTTATTAATGCTGCCAGGTGTTCTGGTGTGTCAATAAATGACCAAGTTGGATTCTGAGACAGTTTTTGTTTATCTGGTAACACAGTTTCGCTCTCCAAAACAGGAGGCATATCCTGTGCATCATCGTTGGTATCCATCTTCTCCTCTCCTTCCTCCTTTGGTTTCCTTGTTGTATTTTTGTTGCTCTTCTCTCCATTCTCATCATCACTGATCACAATACAGTCATCACCATTGGATTTCTTGTGATTCACCTTGTGCTCTCCTTGGAATGTAAGCTCTGGCAGAAGTTTCAACTGGAAAAATAAAATTACAGGTATGTTTTTTGGTTTCTAGATAGCATACATTGTGTTTTTAAGTGAATTCTGTCTGTTTTAGACAGCATCTATTCTGCTCTTAGCTGCCACATTTGTATTTTTAGGCAGAATATCTTTCGCTGTTAATGGCACATATTTTTTATTACTAAGCAGCATATGTTATGTTTTTAGACGTCACACACTTTGTTTCTAAGCACCATATGTTGTTACATTTCCTTCACTTTCTGCTCTTAAATGGCATATACTGTTACTAGCTGTATTTTCTGCTCCTAGAAAGCAAATATTGTAACCAGCAATATTTTCTGTTCCTGGAAGGCATATATTGTAACCAGCATTATTTTCTGCTCCTAGAAAGCAAATATTGTAACCAGCAATATTTTCTGTTCCTGGAAGGCATATATTGTAACCAGCATTATTTTCTGCCCTAGAAGGCATATATTGTAACCAGCAATATTTTTTGTTCCTAGAAGGCATATATTGTAACCAGCATTATTTTCTGATTCTAAAAGGCATATTATATCAACAGGCCAAAGAAAAAGAGGTTGATCATGTGAAACTCTAAAGAGGACATTAAGAGAGGCTAGTTCAATGGGCATAAAATCCCTTGATGAAACTGAAAAACTCGCTGAAGACAGGAAATCTTGGCAAACTACCATGTGGGCCTTATATGACACTTAGCAGCACGAGAAGGATGTAAGAAGAAGGCATATAATGTAACCAGCATTATTTTCTGCTTTTAGATGGCATATATTATCTGTTGCGAGGTGGGATATACTTCTATTCCTGCTACACATGCCCATCTTTCTTGTCTTAATCCCACTCACTTCGCTGTATTTTCTCAATCTTGCCCGAGGTGATTTGTTTTATTTTTCAGCCTTTCCTATTCTTCCTCTCTAGCAGGCTTTGTTAGTTCCTTCGTCTAGGCTGAACCTTCCTCCATCCATTCTTCTTCTCTTCTTTCAACCCCACCCCACCCCCATATTGTCATCTCACTCTTTTATCATCTGTGCGGCTTTGTTCGTGCCTTAGGTGTCCAATGGTGACAAAACTATAGTTATTTGTGGCATAATGCCATGTTGTTTACCATATGGTATCCTTTGTGAACATTTCTCAGCCAATCACTGGCTTTCACTTCATGCTCTACTACGTTTGTCTGGGCATATTTTGTGCCCAACTTTCTTACTAGGAGGAGGCCACAAAAACTAAGTCTATATTTTTCATCTGTTTCTTGTGTTGTTTTTGTACATGATCCTTGAGAAAGACTTTTGCAAAAATATTGGATTCTTGTACATTCTTCATTTATATGTATTCATTTTGCTTTCTGTCATTCTTGTTTGACACATTTTCCTCACTCTTTCTATCTTTTTGTAAAATTGAACCACACATCCATCTATTTTGATATATCTCTACTAAGTGTTCTCAAATACTAACCTGCATTTGGTCTCGTATCTTAACTATGTTTTTTTCTATATACAAAATGAAACTATCAGCAATATTTTACAGGAATCTCAATCAACTATCTATGCACAAAAGCAGATAACAAAACTAGCACTGCTTTTCATCCATAAACTTTCATGAAATCTCCCTGCTAAGTCAGCAGGTGCCTGGCATTCTACAATGCAGATGCTGATATAATCTTTCAAGAACAATACAGAACAGATAGTAGGTTTTAACAGATTTATTTCTAGCTTGGACTTGTGAAACTGGCTTCTTTACTTACTCTACTACTACTGGGAACATACTGATCCATTTCCCTGCTGGCTCAGCAAGGGCAACACACGAGCGTTTCTCGAAGTGCTGTAAGTAGGTACAAACATATGCACTACGAAACAATCAAGACAGAAATCTGAACACTGTAAACCTATAATATCCAAGCACATATGTGATGACACTTACCTTAGCTCCAGCACCAGCTGTAGCAACACCTGGTTTCAACATATCTGCTGGTACATGAAGCTCATGGTCCTCTATGAAGAGCCCATTAAGAGATGAGAAAAAAAAATATCTCCTGAACAGGCGGTCCCTTCCTATGGGGTAAACAGACACCATTCTCTGTAAGGACATGATTTCATCCAGCATTTCACATTCCTTCTTGGAAAATTCAGCTTTCTTGCGAGTTTCCATCTCATGTTCTTTCTGCTTCTCAGCCTCTTTCTGGGCAGTGCTCTTCTCTTCCATATCAGGGAGTGGAGAAACGTCTAATGGCAGCCTTATTTTTAAAAAATAAATAAAAAATGCTGCATAGGAACCAATGCTACACAAAATTTATTTTTATAAGAATATGATTTTGAAGCCAAAACCTAGCAGAAAATAACTTCCTGAACGCTAAATAAAACATTTTTTTTTTCCCCTTAGTCCCTGCATATGTACATTTCAAACTTAGAAATCATTCATTCATTCATTCGCATGTCCCTTGTGGAACTTTGCCTCCCCAACAGCACTCCTGTAGGCCTCTCGGTTGTTAAGCAAGATGGCCTGCTGCTGATGCATCCATTTGCAGATCATCAACAATGTCTTGCAGCGATCTTCACCTTGGTCTTCCTCTCTTTCTTTTTCCCATTATGTACCCTTCCAAGACGGTTTTCTCTAGATTCTCATGACGTTTAATGTGACCAAAATATTTAAGTTTTCTTTGTTTAATCCTATTTAATAGCCAGCCTTCTTCAATATTAAGTTCTTGTAGTATGGATATATTTGTTCTTTTTTGTGTCCAGAAATCAGCCTATTAAAAAAACTGCATGCAATCATCTCTCTCTCTGAATCTTAACCAGCCAAGGCACATATGGCTTTCGCAACAGTTTTCCACAAATGCCCATCCTTCACCCTTTTTTTTCCCTGCTCTTGCCCAGGTAAGTGCTCTATTCCTCAACATCCTCTCTTTTCTTCTCCACGTCTCCTTTGGGTCTCCATCTTTACTGTTATTACTTTCTCATTTTGTTAACATCTTAACCTGTGACACTGAGCTGATCTGTGATGATGATGACAATAACAATGAAGGAAACTAACTTCTTTAAAAAAAAACAGAAAAAAACAGATCAATTTCAGCTATACGATACCATATGCCCAAACTGACAAACATGATAAAGTTCTTGTTCCCTTTGACGCAGATTCCAAAATGTTCTGTGCGCTCCACTGTCTTGTCTAAACATTCACATTAACATTTATTGTAAATTTTGTACAGAAATCCACAAACCGAGTAAGTTCAAAATCTGTTTGCACTTCTACATAGCACGAGGTGATCAACGTGAAACTGTAACAGGTATAGTTCTTTTATCAATGTCAGAAACTTGAACCACAATAAAACTGCCCAAATCTTTAGTTTTTTTCCATTTAAAAAAAAAAAAAAAAAAAGGTAAAAATTAAAGTACTAAGTTTCAAATAGGCTATCTTATCTGTAACGTAAAACAATAATTTTGTTACAAAAGCAATTCTTAAAGGAATAAAAAAGTTTTATGAAGACACAAGCTTCAGTGACAAAACCAGTAACAGGCAACAAATATGCTTCAGTGATAAAACCAGTAACAGGCAACAAACAAACAAAAAATTGCAGAATATATTTAAAGTGCAAGATACTCACCCATTTTGTTCTGCTATCAGCTGCTGCATTCTCCTAGCCTGCTCTCTAGCTTTCTCCTCCATCATTTTCTTGTACCTGTAGATTCAATGTTTTCTTTTAGTAACTGTGTCTGTGATCACATTTTCAAATATCTCCTTAAACACTAAAATTTGGTAACAATATCCCAACTTCACAGACATTAACTTTCATTCCTCAAATGTTTAAACTAAAATAACTGCAGAGATGTGGTTTTGAACAACAAATATGAACTGCTGGAAAAATAAATGAAGAGGTCATCAGAGAAGAAAACTATTTAAAAATTTAAGAGAAAAGGGCTCAAAATTTCTTGAACTCGCCATGGGAAAACAAGCTATATAACAATGTAATACTGGAATAAAATTCACTACAAAAAAAGTTCAGAGAGGCCAAGATAAAAATATCTCAGTGGACTGACCAAGAGGCATGTTGGAAAAAAAGAAAAAGCATCCTATGATCAGAAACACCAAGAACTATACAAGATGGAGAAACAGAATCATTTGCATTCATGCGCACTAGACATAATATATGAAAATATTAGAGTCAAAAGTTAGGCATACTAGTTCCCAAGACCTGGCATATCCTCATTTCAGCACAATGTTAAATCTAGGAACTTCTAGCCTTAATTTCACTCTCTCCCACCTGTTCGCTTGCTCCTCCCTCTCTCTTCTCTGCTCAGCCCACTGCAACTGCTTGAGGTCAAACTTTTTAATTCTCAGCTTCTCACCAGACTCCTCAATCATGTCTCTCACCATAGCAAAAGTCAGGATCTGATGGATCAGTGTGGTGATGATTTTAACCTTTTCACCTGAAATGAAAATACCAAGGCAATTAAACAAACAAAATCCTAAGACAAAAAGCATCATCCTTCAAAGATCTCAAGTTGACAGCTGAAAGTGTTTGAAGAAGACATGAACAAAATAATCTTTAAAAAAAAAAAAAAATGCTGGCAAATTTCCTACTCTAATTTCACAATTCTGCGGCCGTGTCAAAGTGGTTAAATCAATTATTTCTATTACCAGGGCCCTTTTTTTTTATTTTCATTCACTTACTAGGCGTCATGAAAAAAGTAACCGACAAAAACACATCTTCTCTTTAAGTGATCTTTGGTGCTTCTATTCAGATTGCTTGTTCTATTTTATCCTTTGCTACTTCTTCTTGCCTTGAATTTTCCAACAACCGTTAAATTCTCTATATTCTATCTTGTAAAACATGTTTTTCATAGAATTTTTCTTACATTCACAAAAGCTTGCTGACAACTTAGTATGTCACCACAAACAAGATATGCTCTGTTATGTGAACCTGCTTCTTTTTTTTTTTTTTTTTACTAAAGACAAGTGATAAAATCTCTGAAATGCAGATTATCTTATTCTGATAACATTTTTCAGCCACTTGAATATTTTATAGAAAACAATTATCTGCTGAATGTTACTGATATCCTCACATAACATACTGGATTATATAACCAATACTGGATACTCTGTATTACTTGCTTAGCTCCTCATAAATGAGATGCTGTGTTCTCATTCTGCCAGGGTTAACTATTCTGAGCTTGCTAACAGTGACTCAATCCTGAGTTTTTGAACAAAGTCTTATGGATTATCATCACCTGTTCTCCTTTACAGACCTGACATTACACATCTTTTCTGGAGTATCCAGGGTGATCTTTCTTCTTTTTTGGTCTTTAAAGATTTTACTGTAAAAAAATATACCTTGGTTCCCACGTTTCATTTATGCCCATTTCATGTGGTTTTCCATTTTACTTAGCTTGTCAGCCATTTCACTCGTATACATAACAATGATTCACTGTATCACATAATTATCTGATGATATATTATCATCAGATTTCCATTCTGCATAAACACAGCATTAAGATATCACTCTGTCCTAACAAAAAAAAAAAAAGGACTAGAAAATAGTAAATCAGTTTCATCACAGTCTACATTCCAGTTAAGTCAAAACTATTTTATCAAATCTACAAATCAGGAATTAAGTCAAAACAGTTGTATCAGCAGCCTACAGATCAAGTGTCCAATCAAATAATTGTAAAATTATGGATCATGTGTTATCAACCGGCACCCAGGTTCACCCAGCCTTGAAAATTGGATACCTGAGGCTTCCCCAGGAAAACAAAGGCAGCAAGGACAGCTGCTGGCATCCCTACCTCAAATGCTGAAGTGGTCTAGAAGCGTAAAGGCACTAACACTTCACACCCCGCCTTATCTATCTTATCTTATCTTATATCTTATATCCTTCCCGTGCCGTTAGACGTCACATAGGGCTCGCAAAGTAGTTCGCCAATTTTTCCTGTCTTCGGCGAGTCTTTCAACCTCATCAAAGGATGTTATGCCTGTTAACTTGGCCTCTCTTAATAATGTCCTCTTTAGAGTTTCACGCGGTCTGCCCCTTTTTCTTCGGCCTGTTGTGTTCCACTTGATAGCTTGTTTTGGGATTCTCTGATCATTTCTTCTCATCAAGTGACCAACATATGTCCATCTCCTTTTCCTGATCACCTGTGAGACTGGTTGTTGTTCAGTCATCTGTCTTATCTCTGCATTGTTCTTGAATTCATTCCACTTGATGCCGAGTATTTTCCTTAGGCATTTGTTTTCAAAAGAGTCTAATTTCTTTTCTATTTCTTTAGTTGTTTTCCAGCTTTCACATGCATAAATGAGGGTGGATATTACATTTGAAGTGAATAGTCTTAACTTGGTTTTTGTGCTTATAACTTATCTATGGAACCTGTTTAAATTTACCCCAAAGTGCAGCCAACGCTTGAACAACATACGTCTTCCAAAACCTAGACTTGATCTTTACAAGAAAAGCCTTAGTAATTCTGCTGCTCATCTTTGGAATACCCTCCCATCCTATATAAAAAATATAAATTATACTCCTTCCTACAACTACAAGCTTTCCCAATATCTATTTGATGTCGACTACATGCCTCCATGAATTATAAAACTTAAAAGTTATCTTAAACTGCTCTTACAGACACCGAATACAATTAATTGTTTTCTGAATAGTCCCGAAAATTTTGTTTAGTAGATAGTCATTTATAATGTATGTAGTTACTTCTGTACTGAGTGAATGTTTAAGAGCGAAACATAAATGTTATATTTTATTTTATGTCTCTCAGCTTCAATGTTAGTTATGTTTGTTATATGAACAGCAAATTTGTAGAATGTCTGGAATAGAGTGAAAGATGTATGATAAAGAGCAGAATGTCAGACGGGCCTGCGTGCCCAATTCTTAACCCTTTTGAAATAAAGATCAATCAATCAATCACCCCTACATCATGAAATGCTATGGTACATAGATAGATATGGATCTTGTGTTAAATCAGTTTTATCAAATAGTCATCAAGTGTTATATTAAAACAGCTTTACCACATAATCCACCTACCAGGTGTTAAGTCAAATATGTTAGTTGTGGCCAGTGCTTTGACCAATCCTGAATCTTCTAATTTTAGCTCCAAGCCAGGGTCATCATGTGCTGTGTACCCTCCCCTCTGCTGGTAACGAAATCTGGCACTCTTGTTGCTGGCACGAGCACCAGATGACAATAAATGGATTCTGACAATCTCAGACAGGGTAAACTGATCAAGTAAGGTATCACGTAAAGGCATTCCTGAAAACAGTGAATAACTTTCATTTTTTGCCCTCAACTTTCAGGACAGCATAAAATCTATTAATGAAGACTATAAACTAAAAAGCTAAGTAGTAAACTTGGACAAAACCCTGAAGTAGAGATAAATACAAGGATCATACCGAAAGTTGTGAGCAAAAATTTTTTTTTTTAAATCAGAATTTATAGATTCAGAAAATATAAATGTATCAACTTAATCTGCATCCTTTGCACTTCATGTAGAGGTCACATGACATCACCATTAAGTGTCACGTGATCACACGGAGCATAAACAAAATGCCAAGTTCTGACGTTTTGTTTCGTCAACGTGCTGTTATTGAGTTCCTCATTAAAGAGGAAATCCTCGCTGCTGAAATTCACCAAAGACTTCAACCTGCTTATGGAGATGTGTGTATGGGTGCTAGTAGTGTTAGGAGGTGGGTGAAACATTTCAAAGATGGAAACACGAGCATCCATGTTATGCCTCGCAGCGGTTGCCCTCAAACTACCTCCACTGAAAGCAACGTGGAAAGGCTTGACGACATCATTAAAGAAGACAGACATGTCACAGTTTCTGAAATCACTGTAAATCTTGGAATAGGACACAATGCAGTAAAGGAAACGATTGAAACCCTAGGCTATAGAAAAATTTGTGCCCTCTGGGTCCCACAGGAG
The DNA here is from genome assembly GCA_009760885.1 of Achatina immaculata. Classification (NCBI taxonomy): domain Eukaryota; kingdom Metazoa; phylum Mollusca; class Gastropoda; order Stylommatophora; family Achatinidae; genus Lissachatina; species Lissachatina immaculata. Next base: position 34,632,443 of record CM019702.1, read on the forward strand.
AGAACATCCAGAAAGGAGTGCATCTGTGCCATCGGTCAGCTGGAACGGATTCTACTGGGAGGGTATTTTCAAACTTGCAGAGCAATGGGAAAAATGTGTGCAGAGACATGGAGATTATGTTGAAAAGAAAAGAAAAGGATGCAGATCAAGGTGATACATTTATTTTTCTCCATCTATAAATTCTGATTTTTAAAAAGTTTTTGCTCACGACTTTCGGTATGACCCTCATATGAGAGGCAAGAGTAAAGAATAGGAATAATGAAAAGCAAAATGGAAAATTAAAAAGTATGTCTGAGCTGACATTAGCTAAAGTATGGTGAAACAGACTGCATAAAATAGTATGTCCAAATGCCCTATTTGCTCTAGTATGAATCAGAAGACAATAAATAGTACTTCAGCTACAAATTTCAATATTAGCAAGCTATCAGTCTACAATCATACGAAAATAACAGAAATATCAAACAACAACATGAGACTGCAACCAAAATAACAGAGCAGTAAAACATTTGTATAAGCATTTAATTACAATCCATCCAAAGAGACATAAATTCCAATAATGTATTACTGCATTCATAAAGAAATTTACATTATTAATATGGCAAACTGTGAAATATTTTCTTCCTAATAAATTCTACTGGTACTGAAGATCTTCATCTCTGCCCATGGATTGGCATATCTCAAATTTCTCCACTCCTATCTAAAAAAAAAGTTCCTACTCACAAAAGAACATACAGCAATTTTTTCTACAGAAAAAAACATTTTTTTGTTCCCCTAAAATAGAAACACTCACCTAAAACATTTTGAGAGTACAACGCCATGACTGTGGCTGAACGGATCACTTCATTCGTGGTTAACTCTTCATCAAGTTCATCATCTCGCTCTTCATCTGATGAATACAAAATAAGTTTAAAAACTGAGGTTGTTTTTTTTTTTCAGTCCAATTCTATTGCATTAATAACAGTCCTCAAAGCAGAGGAATCTGCTAAATAAGCAGCGCACCTTCTCCTGCTTTTTGTCTTCACTCCAGGTCTGTCTATAAAAATCACCTACACAACCAACTCCCCATTCAACACAATTTTTGTGTTGCAACACCTTCTGCACATCTGCTACAAAAGACATCCTGTTTGCAGTTTCAAAGAGACAGAATAACAACAAGAAAATTGCTTTAATTCTGACAGATATCACATCCACAGCATCCATGGTCTGAATGTGTTAAGAAATTCACCATTTTTTTAACATATTTTACTTTCATGCAAGAACAATTTTTAGTTACAAAAAGTAACTAAATTGTTTATATAAAAATTTTCTAATACTTATTTCACTTCACCATGGTTAAAAAAAAAAAAAAAAGGTAATGGCAGTCCCATAGCAAATGCTGTAGGAGATGAAGCATTAAAGATTTCATTATGCGGGGCCATCAGCGTATCAGTTAGTATGGCCAGTTTTTTTCCATGTTGCCTTTCTTTCCCAGATTTTCTCTGGTACCCATTTTATGAGGCTGGGTCAACCTCAGGGCCATACTGATCGGGAAAAAAAAATCCATGCCCAGCTGGGGATTTGAAACCTTGACCATTCAGTTGTTAAATGAGTGCTCTAGCCACTACACTAGCCGGTCCCCACTTCACCATGAGTCAGGTCAAAGATTTTAGGATTCATTCTTGTTAAACATAATCATTTAAGATAAATGCCTTTAAATGCTGTTTTACTAATGTAAACATTAATGTGAATATTTACATAAAATGATAGCTATTTATATCCACTCTTTCTACTGTAACCTGGGTGTAGCTTAATCAAGCAAAGCAAGATCTTATATTTTTTACCTCAATATATTAGTCTTCTAATGGCAAAGTTTTTTTTTGTCTCTATTTTTTTTTCTTTGCAAGTGAAGAAGAATTTACTCTTGAATACCATGTAACTAAGTCGGTCTGGTATTCTGTCCAACAATGATAATGAGGTGTCATAATTTTTCTAATTTCTCTAGTCATGTATAAAGAAGATGAGGTGGTCTCTCCTTGTAAGCTCCAATGCTTGACCAAGAAAAGTCCATTCATTATAACCATATTATTCCCTTTGTTGATTCTAAAAGTTAGCTGAGGAAATAATGTAGGGTCTTAGCATGCCAGCATCAGAGTGAATGACACTGACATGTTGATAGTGGAGAAAATATATCAAATCTGGTTGGCCATTCTTTTTTCTCATATTTATAACAAAAATTTTATTTACCTTTGTATTGTATCATATAATTTTTTTTTTCAGAAAACCTCTGTTGACAATCACTCACAAAATTTCAAGGCAAGAAAATCAATACATTATCTTAACAGCACTCATTACAGATACCTACAGCACTACGAAACAAACAAAATTATGAGGGCATCACTCTGGTCTCAGTTCATTTATTCCTGTCAGAAATGTCCATCACTGGTCAACTGGTTTCTCATGGTTCAGTTTATTTCTATGTTGATAATGACATACAGACAGCTACTCACTCAGTCTGGTTGCCTCCTCCTTCTCCAACTCTTCATACTCATCTGCTTCTTCTTCCTGCAGGTAAAATAAGGCACACAGAAGCATCTGAAGCAGATCACAAAGCGGGCCATCTGGTTCATGGTCCATTAATGCAGATTCAATCATTCCTGAGCACAAATAAAAAAAAAAATCATACATATAGCAAAAGATTCATTATAAATCACTATTTCAAAGAAAAGAGCTTAGGAGTAATTTGACAAGGCAGACAACAACAAAAAAATCAGAAGATGACAAGTCATTCTGGAAAATGGTTTTGAAGCTGGTGGAGTTCAGCTGATTGCAGAAGATGCCGAATATCAGACACAAATAAGAAACATGTATTGATTTCCTCTGTCATACATACATGAACATTTTTGTAGCACTCATAGGGAAATCTTTGTATTTCCTGCTTTGTGAACTCTCTCCATTTAGAAGAGTGATTTCCAGCCACATTTCATTAGCATACAGAAATCATTCATAAACTTCATCATTCATAAATTTTCTTCTTCTGCTTTCTCTTCTACTGCCTTCTTGTAACTGTGAGTTGTGATGTAGTTGAGAAACAGCATCTTTGTCAGTTTTGGAGCAGGTTATGGTGGCCATTTTTTCAGTCCGAATGAAGCTAATAGCAGAGAGTGTGCTATGCTTCTTTTGCAAAGGCCACTGCCATGATGACTGAGGAAATCCCTGCCCCATTTGACAGACTAGGCTTGTTACTGGAAGTCCAAGAGAGAGGAGGGGCAGAGCCTTGGTCAGCTATGGGCTGCTGGCTGCTAAACTGAACTGCTTCTTCACCAGCCCTCACACAATGATAGGAAAAGCTTGGGGAAAAGTACAGAAACATACTATTTTATATAAATCTATGTATGTTGGCAAGCAGGTAATAAAATATATGTAAAAAATATCAAATTTCAACAACACTACAACTACAAAAAAAAAAACACTTACTCCAGGTAAAACCTTTAGGGAAAAACTGCTTAAAGTCAAATATTGACTTAAATACGTATGCAAACTCCAGAATCATAACAGCATCCCCAAACAACTCCACTGGAACTCGTGTGTGGACTGGCATAAACTCTGGCATTTCCTAGACAATTATAAACAGAAATTAGTAAATGGAGATCTGTATAATCAATTTTCTACTTGTGTTTACTGAATTTAATGAAATTTATTGTTGCTAAATTATTTCATCAACATTCCAAAATAAAAGTGTTACAAGTTTATGCATAAAGAAAAAGTATGGCACACACAAGATTAAAGAAATAAATAATCTTTTGTTTTTTTCTAAAATCCCTATACTAACCTTCAGGTCATCACATTCTAGGTCATCTCGAGGTTTTGCCCATTCTCTATATAACTCTAGCTCTCTTCTCTTCTCCTCCAGTTTCTTCATGCGTTCCTGTTATGAGAGTGATCATTATTAAAGTACACCAATGCTGCAATAAAAACGGCTCCATTTAAAGTGAAGCTCACAGACAACCTGGCACTTATCACACTGCTCACCTGGTGACAGCACCCAGTCTCTAACAAACCCTAGAACTTTTGAAGAAAGTTACGTCAGTCATTCACCACAGAACCAACTTATACACAGCAATGAGAATAGGACATGCAGTTCTGAGCACAGTGTAATTAGATCACAGAACCCCATCGCAATGTAGAATATCTGGCAATGAGAAAGCTACCACCTATGCAAAAAGACACTTCACATAGGCTCCTAAGTTGGGTATTACCTGCCTGCAGAGTGAGGACTCCATACTGAGAGGACAACAAGGCTATTATTTATAAAAGAAAATGAGAAAATCTGCGATTCTTTAAAAAATGTTTTAAAAAACTACATTAGCAGTACAATATTAAAAACAAAACAAAACTTCTTTCAAAATGATCCCACATAACTAATTCACTGCCCCTCATTTAATGACAAGATTTTTTTTAAAATTAATTACCTTCTCTTTTTCCTCTTTTCTTCTCACTTTCTCTGCTTCAATCTGTCTCCGCATTTCCTCTCTCTTTGTCTCCTTCTCTTCAAGTATCTTTCGTTTCTCCTCCAGTTTCTGTTGTTTTAGCTTCTCTTTCATTAAGGCCCTATCCTCCGGCGTTGGCAGAGGAACATATTCCACCTGAGGCTCTATTAAAAACAAAACAAAAAACATGAGAGAGATTGATTGATTGATCTTTATTTCCACAGGGTTAAGAATTGGGCATGCAGGCCCGTCTGACATTCTGCCCTTTATCATACAACTTTCACTCTGTTCCAGACATTCTACAAATATGCTGCTCATATAACCAGCATAATGGAGAGAGAACTTGTTCACACTGCTGGTTCTTATTTTAAAACTATACAAAACTTTTCTATTTATAATAAATAAACTTGTATTTATGATGTAAGCCCTAGGTTAATTATGATAATAATAATTAGAAATAATTAGAAAATGAAAACATTTAATTCCATATATGTCTGAATGTGGATATTCTCCTTAAATTTGTTTATAACATGAAGTTATGTATTTCAAAATTTACAATCAGCACAGTACCATGCATCAAATGCACCTGGATAAGCATCCCAAGCTGAATAATAAATCCTCCCAAAAAAAGTTATAACACAGCCCCACTGGCCAGATAAAACTGATCGAAGTCCAACTCTGTTATTTCTGAACAGTTCAAAACATGCCCCCCCCCCTCTTTTTATATACACACACACACACACACAAACAGAGGAACTAGGAAGGTATTTACCAGAGTTCACTTTTTGCCCTTTGTTGCTCTTTAAAGCTTTTGCAGTATGACTTGGCGGTTCTTCAAATTCAACTGGTGATCCTGCTGATTCGAATGAGCGTTTTGCATTACTCTTCCTTTTAACCGTAGACACTTCAAACTCAGGGACAGCACCAGCAAAAAAGTCTTCAAACTTTGCACATCCAAGGTTCAGTTTTCTTATGGTGGAATCCTGGACGTTTAAAAAAAAAAAAAAAAAAGTGTCTTTTATGATATCAGTCATATCAAACCAATGTAATAAATTTCTAAACAATGCAACAGATGTCCTGGTTGTTAAATCCAATGCTCATTTATAAGCTAATTTAAAAAAAAAAAAAAGGCCATAGGAATAATGTTATGAGCAACAAAGCAGAAGAAAATGAGTACATTTCAAAAGAGGCGCTACTACTCTTTGTACATGTACCCAGGCACCTCAAACTGTGGAACAAATCCTCCAAAACTGCACCAACTATGAAATACAAAAAAACTGAAATTTATCCAAGGGACAGCACTGTAGATATATTTCAGACAGAAAATGTGTACGAAGATTACAAATGCACTGATGAAACAGCTTGACTCTTTCTATTTGTTACCTTGTAAATGAAAAACAATGCATAATAATAACAAACTATTAACAAAAATGTGTCAACAAAGTACGTTTTTCTACATTTCATATTTTTCTTCACAAATCTTTACATCACCTAGTTTAAAAAAAAAAAAATTCACTATTATACCTTCACTTTCCACAGTCCATCCACCGGTGCACAGTGTTGTTTGAGGAACAGTTTACTTCTGTCACGAGAATACAGTCCTCTTTTGCGACTTTTCATGTATGAAAAAAATAAATAAATAAAAAAAGAAAGCCACCTTTATTTCAAAATTAAAATACAATTTTATTCTGCTCTGCAGCACTAAATATCCACTGAAGTCAAAGGAATAGACCACACAAGATTTAAAAAAAAAAAAAAACATTATTCAAGAAGTAATTATTTCATACCAAATGACCAGACTTACAACAAGATAGCACACATTATTCAACAGATAACCATTTCAAATCAAAGGGACAGATTAATGACAACAAAAAGCACATTATTTTCTATGCTAGTTCTCTCTCTCTCTGAACCTTAAGTGCCCATGGCACATGGGGCTTCCGCAAGGGTTTTCCACAAATGCCTGTCTTTCGCCTTTTTTTCTATGCTAGTTACAGCATTAAAATTTTACAGAAAGAATTGCCAATTACAAATAACAAAGCAAACTAGTGGCATAACATAAAACTGAAGAGACTTAAATAATTGTAGAGATTTACCAAAGTGATGTTGCTGGAACAGTCTGTAATTCGGATGAGTCATCCATTTTGACTTTGTAACGGTACTTTGCTGGATCGATTCCACTTCCTTTTTTCTTCTTCTGGCTGTGAAGAAAATATAACATGTGATTAATACTGAGCAATCTGTAAGGACATATCCATTTTTCATACACAAACTCATGATATGCATATTAAAAAAAAAATAAATAAATAAATATTTAAACTTCCATCAGTAATAACAATGATCAATATAAACTCCACACATTAATTAGTGTATATGTATACAACTATACACGAAATATAAACTGCTGCTCTTCATTCTTAATAAAATATATACTATCTTATCGTTAAATAAATGTTTTCTAAAGATAATATAAAACTATCAAACAATTCCTTTGGAATTTCAATTTATTTGAAAATTATTTTCAGTTGTACACTATTAAAATATGCAGTTAATATTTTACTCTTTACTAAAACAGCATTTTCATATTATAAATTTACTTCAACTAATGACAATTAAAAATTCATTAAATTAAATTTTTTAAATACCTCTTGGATTCTGAAGTTGTAGAATTGGAATCATCATCAGAATCTTCAATGACAATGACATCTCCATTTGCCTTTGTTTCGTGAGAGGGTACAACAGCAACAACTTTACACGGTGCCCTGTTGAATTTTGTTTTATAAAAAAAAACAACTTTACATGGTGCCCTTGTTGGATTTTGTTTATAAATAACAAACAAACAAAAAAAAATGAATCCTTGATTTAAAATTAACTAGCAAGGACAATTTTACAATGAATCTTTAACAATAATGAGACTCAAAAATGGCCAGTCTGCAAGCTGAAACATTTGCTCTCTATTATAACACTATATTTTTTTAATATAATACTAACAACAGGGGCGTCTTTTTCTGAACATTAATCCCATATGGGAAAGTAATTAAATATAAATTAATGAAAGAAACATAAGTTTACCAGATGTGTCTATAGTAGATACAGGAAATCATATTATTCATGCTTCAAGATGAGTCCCTACCTCTGATTGCCACTGACAAAGTCCAAGGTCTCCCCTATAAAAAAGCGATCTTTAGCAAAGACAAACACGTCGTCATTCAAATCATTTAGTCTACTTCTGTGTGTCAGTGTCGCTAGGAACAGCAAAGGCTTCTTCAAACTGTCCTGAAATGTGGCCAAGTTCTTCTTCGCTCGCTCTTCACATTCTTCCGCTTCTTGAAATGTCATACCAGATCTACCGGTGATGGCACACGACCACACCAAGCTGTTGCAAAGGATAATTCTTTCAAAAAATGCACTGAAAATGAAAGAAAAACGACGCATAAATAGAACCCGAATGGGAAAAATGGACGCTAATTCTATTGCTCAGTCGAAATAAAAATGGCGCTGTGTTGTGATAATCGAAGTCAAGCCGTTGTCGAGCAAACGGCTGCTTTATTTAATTACATACGCGAAGAATGAGTGAAAGAATATATGTAATGGACGAATAAACGTAAACATTCCTTAGCCGCAACGTTAATCCTGTGCTATATGTTCGAAAAATACCTACTTGTAATCTCTGAAAATCTCATTCGTAATCTTACAATGAAAGACTTCTTCGTCTGGGTCGAGATCATGAGGTATCTTCTGCCTGTGAAATGGTTGCTTACGAAGAAGCGGCATGCTTCTCGCTGTGTTTTGGAGGGAAACACAAAGGTCTTTTACACACACATAAAATGAGTAGAAACGAGATGTTCCTTATCTTACGACGGCAGAATCTCCAGTCACTCAAAATATATCACCACAGAGTCGATTCCATTCGTACAGCGTGAGAAATTTGATGAAATGAAGTCACATCCCTAAAGCTGTCCCTCCGTCACAAAGAGGTCATAATGCAAGCCAGCGTGAAGACAGGGCTGGCTATGCATTTTATCCGTTAGGGGTGTAACATTGAAGTCTAAAAAATTGTGCTATAAAATACATTTTTCTGAGAGTTACACTATTTTTAAAAGATAGATAAGACATTTTCCTATCATTTTTTACCTATACAAAATTTTATTTCAGATTGCAAACAATTTTTCTAAATATTTTTCTGAAGCAATTGCACAATATGTAATCGGAAATCTCCTCAGAGGAGGAGCTGTTCTTAAAATAGACGAACTCTGATTGGCCATTTCTCAAAATGACGTAGTAGTATGCAAATTTTCGTCCAGGAAATGGACTTTTTGTGACTTTTTTCATATAAAACTGCATCGAAATTAATAAAGTTTTCGCGTTTTTTTTCATTCCCATAACTCATCCCATAGCCACTTTCTGAACAGTTTTCTATGTAAATACATTGGTTGTAACTTTAGTAACCGGCGGATCAAACTCATTTATTTTTCCAGCTTGACAGTAGAATGAAATGTAATAGTGCTTACTTTGAAAAGTAAAGTTTAAACAAACTAGTACAAAATTATTTCAAGTGGCATGGAATAAATGGTTGTTGCCTCCCAGCAGTTATCAGGTCCGACGAAATAATTTTTACTGACTACCACTCAACTAATTTTCTTAGTATTCCTAGTATTAGACTACTTGAGCTCTAAGTGTCATTTGTGACAGTGGAATCTGCCGAAAAATCCTCTTGTTTGACTCACAATAATTAGTATATAAGTATACAACTATTCACGAAGCACTGCAGTAAAGCTGTGATACCAAAATGTATAAACTGGGGGGGGGGGGGGGGGAGTAGGAAGAGCTTTATTACTTGACAGACGATTACTTTTTTTCCTAGTTTATACATCTTGTTGGACTCGATCTCCATTGTAATCCACAGACTACACGACATGATGCCTATGCTTCGAAAGAACGATTTCAGCTGCAGATTATGCGAATTCATAAGCCCAATGAGATCAAAGAGGAATGTGCTTTACATGTGAGCAAAAAATTGCTCAGTATGACATAGTCTTCCGAGTTCTTCTGAGTCGTTATGACTGTTGGAGAAAGTCTTAGAAATATTATTTCTCAACTTTGGTAATTATTATGGCCTCCAAATGATCGCTATTTTTGTTAGGAGGTGCGTATAGCTGGATGCGCCAGATGTTTTGTTTTGTTTGCTTTTTTAATAGTAACATTCAAAATATATTTGTACTATATAACTTTGCCAACAAACACAATATGCATCCTCTTCTTGTCAAATAAAGAAAAGTCTGATAACTCATTCATTCATTCCTTTGCATGTCCCTTGCGGAACTTTGCCTCCCAAACAGCACTCCTGTAGGCCTCTCGGTTGTGAGCAAGATGGCCTGCTGCTGCTGCTGCATCCATTTCCAGATCATCAACGATGTCTTGCAGCCATCTTCGTTTCGGTCTTCCTCTTTTTCTTTTTCCCATTATGTATCCTTCCAATACGGTCTTCTCTAAATTATCATGACGTTTAATGTGGCCAAAATATTTAAGTTTTCTCTCTTTAATCCTCTTTACTAGCCAGCCTTCTTCAATATTAAGCTCTTGTAGTATAGATATATTTGTTCTTTTTTGTGTCCACGATATTTGGAGAACTCTTCTATAGCATTTACATTCAAAGGCATGTATGTGCTTCTCAGCTGTTTTGTTAAGTGTCCAGGTCTCACAGGCATATGTTGCGATGGGAAAGATGCATGCCCTTAAAAATCTTATTTTTGTGGTTCTGTCTGCTCCTCTCCACAGATTCTTTATTTGTTTTACTTTCTGAAGAGCAATAGATGTCCTCCTTTTAATTTCCCGCATTGTATCTCCATTATTAGTTAGTAGTGATCCAAGATATTCAAAACTCTCCACTTCTTCCAGTTTTTCCTCACTGATACATATTTCAGTTGCCTTGTTTGTTTTGTCAGTTGTCATCACTTTAGTTTTCTTTGCATTAAGATAGAGGTTCTGCTCTTCGCTGTTCTTGCGGACTGACATAATTAGTTTTTCCATTCCTTCTTGTGTTGTGGACAGCAATACTGTGTCATCAGCAATCATGGAAAGTCTGATAACTATGTATTAAAAAATGCGACAATTTAAAATAATCGTGTATATGCGGTAAAAATGTATTTAACAAATAATGTTTATGTACAATAGCAACATTTACTTTGTGCGGACTAAGTCGAGAGCACCATTGTTACATGTCGAGTGTTACAAGCTAAATCAGTGCATCAGAAAAAAAAAAAAAGATTATCTGGTGTAGCCATCAATTATCCAGTATAACTAGAACTGTCTGCTAAAATACGTCATTATTATATGACTAATCTGCATCTGTATCCTGCATTGAGAAAGTTAAGTTGTAAACTAGCGCAACACCGGTAATAAAAAGTGGATCCTGTATCTGACTCATCATCATCATCATCAACAGGTGCCGTGCCGACTGGCGTTGGCTATTATGCTTCTCCAGAGTACACGATCCTTCGTGCAGGCCATCCGCTCAGTTGGTGATCTCTTCTCGCACCATCCCGTCAGACTGTCTAGTATCATTTCTCTTGGTCTTCCTCTTGATCTTCTTCCTTCTATTTTTCCTGTTATAATATTTTCAATGCCCCCTCTTCTCGTTGCATGTCATATGGAAGTACATTGTCTCTCTCTTATCTTTTTGACAAGATTTCTTGTCTCTCCAGCTCTTCTCATACATTCTTCATTAGTTATTTATGCTGTCCAGGAGATTCGCAACATTCTTCTAATAAACCACATTTCTGCTGTTTCCAATGATTTGTGTGCAGACTTGCCTATTGTCCATGATTCACTTCTATATAACAAGATAGCATTTTAAGACTCGTTTTCTAACATTCATTGATAAGGATGTGTTGGCTAATATGGTTCTCATTCTCTGAAATGCAGTGTTTGCTTGGCCTATTCTGTTCCTAATTTCTGTTCTACATTTCCCATCTGAAGTTATTACTGCTCCAAGGTATTTGAATTTCTGCACCTACTTTAGAATAGTTCCGTTTAATTTTATGCTGCATGTTGGTGGATTCTGTTTCTTAGATATAACCATAGTCTTTGGGGGTTTTTTTTATGTTCAAAGTAAGGCGTTTCTGTTCAATTTCTTTGGCGGCTTTATCCAACAGATTTTGCAGGTTTTGTTGGTACTTAGCTATCAGTACTGTGTCGTCAGCATACCGAAGGTTGTTAATATTGTATCCTCCAATGTTTATGCCTGGTTCTGTGATGATCGTTCTTAAAATATTCTCGCTGTACAGAGAAAAAAGATCTGGAGATAGCACACATCCTTGTCGCATCCCTTGTTTTATAGGTTGATATTTTCCAGTTCTATTTTCAACTGGAATTCCTGCTTCTTGCTGCCAGTATAGATTTTTTACAATCCTCATGTCTTTGCCGTCTATATTGATGTCTTCAAGCATTTTAATAATTTCATTATGTTTCACCTTGTCGAATGCCTTGGTTTAATCAATAACGCATAAGTAGAGATCTTTCTGTACTTCTAAAGCTCTTTCTGTTAGTGTTCGTAAAGCATAAATGGCATTGTGTGTTCCCTTTCCTTCAACAAATCCAAACTGTTCATCTATTTCAGGATTTTATCTTTTTTTCCTTGTTCTTCTCATAATGATTCTCAGAAGCAGCTTCGTTATGTGACATGAGAGGCTGATAGTCCGGTGGTCATCACATTCCTTTGCACCTGGTTTCTTTGATAGTGCTATAATCGTGGATTTAAGCAAGTCACTGGGCATATAACCACTGTTGTAAATGTCATTCAGTAACTTGGTTAATATTTTTTTTCCTATCTCCTCTATCGCCTCTATTTCTTCTATTGTTATATTATCAGGCTCAGTCGCTTTTCCTTTCATCATGTGTTTGATGGCATCTATAATTTCATCTTCAAGTATTGGTGGTCCATCACAGTTTTCAGTATCTGGTGTTAATTCTGGTATTTCTCCTCCGTATAGCTCACCGATGTACTCTGTCCACCTGTCCACAATGTCTTATTTTCCCATTAACATTTTACCTTCTTTTGATTTCAGGCATCCTGTGGTATATTTTGTTTTCCTGCCTATGAGTTCACTAATTCGTTTGTGCATGTTTTTGCTGTCTTTATTATGAGAGTCCTCTATCTGTCTGCACTATTCATTTAACCACGCTTCCTTTGCTTCTCTGCATTTGAGTCTTATTTCTTTATTTATCTTGCTATATAATTATTGGCTATTTTTACCCCTCCTCTTCTTGTCCATCATTCCTAAGATGTCGTCTGTCATCCATTTATTTTTAGGGGCTTCTTTTTTGGTGGTATTATCTCCTTAACAGTTTGGTGAATAGAATCCCTCAACATTGCCTATTGTTCATCTATACTATTTATCTTTGCTATTGCATTGTATCTATTTATTTTAATAACTTTTTATTATTCTCGCAGTTCTTGACCATTTTTAAGGAGTTCTGTATTTAGTTTGATGTTTCTCACTTTTCTGCATGCTTTCTTTAGCTTTATTCTAATTTTTCCACAGTGTGGGTCATGGTCACTACTGCAGTCGGCTCCTGCATGGTTTTTGTTGGCAGTAATGCATAGCGGAATTGTTTGTTGATTAATATGAAGTCTATCTGGTTAAAAGTCTTTTTGTCTGGGCCACACCACGTTGCCAGTCTTCTGGGATGTTGTTTAAACCAGATGTTTCCCACAACTATGCTATGTATTCGTGCCCATTCAATTAATTTACTACCTCTGTCATTCCTTTCCCCCAGTCCATAGTCACCAACGATGTCTGAAGTTCTTCCTTTACCAACTTTGGCATTAAAATCTCCCATGACTATAGTAACTTCATGTGACTTTGTGTGTTTTAGGGCTGTCTCTATGTCATTATAAAATAGCTGTAATCTTCTTCAGTTGGAGTGGTCACTTGTATAATGTTTATGTTTACTGGTCGTCCTCTCAGTTGGGCTAGCAGGACTCTGTCCGAGATGTTCAAATATCCTGCAATTGTCCTTGCTGTTTGTTCGTCAAATATTATTCCTACCCCTCGTCCATGTTTCTCTCTTCCTGAATATATTATTGTATATTTATCAGAGTTTATCTTCCCTGCACCTGTCCATCTAACTTCACTCATTCCTAATATGTTGATCTTCATCCTTTCCATTTCCCTCTTTACATTTTCTAATTTTTCAGCCTGGAATAAAGTTCTAACATTCCATGTTGCTATTTTGAACTTGTCAGTTTTGCCATCAGTAGCAACTGGTGCAATGAAAACCACGGTGTCACGCAATCCCGCTTCCGAGACCCACCAAGAATACAGGCTAAAGCACTGTGATACTCTGAACCCCTTGTGGTCCTCTCGTGGATCTCGTGTGGTCTATTTTGGACCACACAGGGGACCACGGGACCTAACGAGGACCACAGGCGTGAATTCAGTAGGTTCACAGTGCGGTTTTTAGTGGTAGAAGTGAACGAAGAAGAAGAAGGAGAAGAAGCCATCAGTAGCTTGATGACGATCTGGCCTCACCTGTGGCTCGTGAGCTGCCCTACCGGACGAGATTGTTCCAGAGGAACATCCATTAACGTCGTTCATGACAAATCTATTACTCTGAATAAGCATAACTGTTCTTGGGAGCTACAACGGTGGTTTCCCGTTGCCTTCTGCCGGTTTGTGTACGGACTCTCCGTTAGCCTTTGGACTCCCTGTCCTACCCGCAAGGCAGCGGGAGCGAGAGGTTTTAAGGCAACTCTTACCCGCCTGGTATTCCCTTCACTGAGCACCTGAGGCACTTTATAGGAGTAGTAGAGCCACCTACTACCGCACTTCGCTCTCTGAATCTACCGCCAGTTGGTCCGCGCCTACTTATTTGGGTAAATCCTTATTCATAGGGATCCTCCATATCTGGAGGACTTTCACCCTTCGCCACCTGTGACGTACTGGGTTGGGGATGGTCGCCCCAGCGTTACCCAATATCTGACTATGAGTGTATAATCGAAAAGGAAGTGTGTTAGACTGATACTAACAAGTGACCAGTACATTTTAAAAAAAAAATATGACTACCCGGAGTGAAATTTCTAATAAATGAAATGCAAAATTCTTCGAAAAATCTTACCGAAAATCTGTTTAAGAATTATCAAACTGTAATAAATTTAGCGAACTGCTTGAATGCTCCTTAAACTAGACGAAACAAAAAAAAAAAAAGCTCGGTGGTAGAAAATACTGGGGGAAAACATTAAATCAGATCAGAAATGACAAATATACATTAAATATATTTTGTTAAAATATGGGATACGAAACAAAAATTTAACGTCATCAGACTTCATCACGACCAGGAGTATGCTGGGCAAAGACGAAAACTATCCATCTTGCGTTTCTTTATTTTATTTCTCTTCTTGTTTTTATAGTTTTGTCTGAAAATCTCCATACATCTCTGGTTCTACTCGGTCTTCATTCCTATTTTGCAGAACCTGATGACAGAAGCCGCCTACCTCTCAAAAATCGCTTCATACATGAATATGGGACTCTGGAACCGCATGGGCCCAACCTAAACTCAGTTTTACCTAACTTTCCACTTCCCACATTCAAAATCTGAATACCAGATTCCCTCCCTTCTAAGTTCTCGTTTACTCCTTCCTTTACCCCCTCTATGTTCTAGAACTTTTACCCTAGCTACATTCACTTAATCTTAATCTATTCTGCCTATCTTTATCTCGACTTGATAATCATTGTATTCCCCCCCCCCTTTTTTTTACCAGTAATCAATTAGATTGGACCACAACCCACAGTTTTACATAGGCTATAAGTATTTACGTTTTAAACCATATTATCTCGGTCACAGCTTCATGCAAGTTAAGAGATAAGTAATTATATCCCAACTTCCTTTTTTCACCTTTTCTATATATATATATATATATATAGTTTTATATAGTGTTCTTACGCCTGTAAACTGGCTGTGTGTTGTGGAATCTAGTTCATTGTTTGATTAGACGGACTGTCTTGTTATTTTCAGTGTCTATTATATCCATACATGAACTTCTTTTTTTATTTTGTGTGTTCGCCCTCTATTGGTTTGTGCTGTCTCAAAGGTTGCGGGTGCCTTGTAATACAGTATTTGTACATTTTGTCTAGTACATTTGTTTCCAGCATGGCTTATTTTTTTGGACCATGTTTTTCTTCCTATTCGATCTTATCTATTCGCCCAAACTAATGTCTTTTTACCAGAGAAATATCACTGAAAAGTAGAATAGGGTCTTGGTCATATGTAGTTCTCCAATCCTGCCGCAATCAATCAGCTATCGGTCGCTGGCATCTGTCTCATTCAGTTTGAATACCGCATCTTTGCCCCGCGGTGATGTTATTTGTCAAGATTCGCTAGGAGGAAAAAAAAAGTCTATAATGTGCTCCTTCGTCTTCTTCTGCGTTCCCCCAACAAATCTTCAGGTTCATTATTTATTTATACTGTTCACTATAAACCTACTGTTGAGAAGATTATCTTATATCTTATATCCTTCCCATGCCGCTAAACGTCACATAGGGCTCGCAAAGTAGTTCGCCAATTTTTCCTGTCTTCGGCGAGTCTTTCAACCTCATCAAAGGATTTTATGCCTGTTAATTTAGCCTCTCTTAACAATGTCCTCTTCAGAGTTTCACGCGGTCTGCCTCTTTTTCTTTGGCCTGTTGTGTTCCACTTGATAGCTTGTTTTTGGATTCTCTGATCATTTCTTCTCATCAAGTGACCAGCATATGTCCATCTTCTTTACCTGATCATCCATGAGACTGGTTGTCTTATCTCTGCATTGTTCTTGAATTCGTTCCACTTGATGCCAAGTATTTTCCTTAGGCATTTGTTTAAAAAAAGTCTAATTTCTTTTATACTTCTTTAGTTGTTTCCAGCTTTCGCATGCATAAATGAGGGTGGATATTACATTTGAATGAGAAGATTATATCGTGTATTTATTCCTACTGTTTTATTCACTTGCCAAAAAATTTTAATATTTCACATGCGTGCTTTTATCGTTGTGTCATTGCTTTTTTTTAATAAAAAAGAGAAAAGAGAATGACAAAAATAGAACAGTTTTAAAATATTAATTAAAGAATAATCTATCTTAGAGCAAGTAACATACAGAGCAATGCTCAGAATGGCAGATAAGCTATATGCAAACTATACTGATTTTGAAAAAGCGTTTGATAGTGTACATACGAGTAGAGAAAGTATGTGGAGAAAAATGACAGCTTATGAATACCATGCCATCTCGTAGCAATAATCAAAAGTTGTTATGCTAATTTAACTTGTAGTCTTGGACAAAGTGATATAAACTTTGTGGTGAAAACAAGAGTTAGACAAAGATTCACGCTATCAGCTACTTTTTTCGTCACTTTCATAGACTGGGCGATGAACAAACAAAAAAAAAAAACAGAAGTCGCTCATGGAGGTATTGGATGGACAATGTTCTCCTTGCTTGAGGATTTTGACTGTGAAGATGATGTAGCATTCAGAGCACATACTGACCACCACATATAGGAGAGAACAAGCACTCAAGACACATTTAGCAAACAAGAGGGGGTGAAATTAATACAAAGAAGTCAGAAATAATGACAGTAGACATAAAAAACAAACAGCAGTTAAAATTAATGACCAAAACCTAACAGAAACAGATACCTCCACATACACTGGCAGCAAGCTAACACGGGATGGAGGAACAAATAAAGAGTAGAATAAATAAAGCGAGAAGAGCTTTAATTAATCTTAGAAACATTTGGAAGTCCTCCCAAATGTTTCTAAGATTA
Source organism: Achatina immaculata (assembly GCA_009760885.1). Lineage (NCBI taxonomy): Eukaryota > Metazoa > Mollusca > Gastropoda > Stylommatophora > Achatinidae > Lissachatina > Lissachatina immaculata. Next base: position 34,649,703 of record CM019702.1, read on the forward strand.
ATTAAAGCTCTTCTCGCTTTATTTATTCCACTCTAATTAATCTCTTCTTTTTATTCTTCTTCTTCTTCTTCTTCTTCTTCGTACGCACATTGGCGATGATGCGTGGTACCCTGATTTTTGCGAAGCCCCTTTTGCATGGGTACCTTCGACTTCAGAACTTTTCTTGCTAGAGCAGACTGTGGTCTTTCTCGAACTGCCATGAAGACAGTGGTGTAGGCTGGCCTGGTCAAGACTTTGTTTTCCAGCCTCTAGTAGCTGTACTTAAGCTCATTCTCCGCGTCAGATCCAGCATGAAACGCTGGCTGGCCAGATGGCTTTGAGACAGTTCCACGGATTCCTCATCCGACTTTGTGATGAGGAATCTGATGAGTGCCTCAACGATATGCATTCCCCACCACATATAGTGTGCTGGCTCTGTTCTGTTTACATTATTCTGATAGCCATTGTTTTAAAGACCTATAGGCTTGTCACGTCCTGGATTCATTGATTTCACACCAGATTTTACCGCCAGCGATCTCCATGTCCCCATCCGTCCAATGGCCCCAACCACAGAAGCAAATCTGACTTTATAGTAACAGCCATCAAACGATGTCACGCAGATGATAGAAGGCGTCTAGCGCTTGAGAACCGCTACTTTCAGGAATATGGGACGCTGGAACCACATGGTTTGAACACGTTATTCAGCTACACCTAACATTCTCCTCTTCCACAATCCCTCCCCACTAAGTTCCACTCCTTTCTTACTTGTTACACATAGTTCAGAACCTGCTCACAGAATTACATTACAACCCCTCTACCCTAACTATAATCATATATTTCACCTTCTCTAGGCTAAATTATCATTGTATCACTCTCTCTCCCCTCCATGGTTTCCCCACTCACCACCTTCAATTACGAACCACCTATCACACATCCCAAGTCTCCATTTAAATACTCTCTACACTCCACTATACGCATTTCTGACACAGCGTCGGAAATGGAGGGCTCACCTGGGCAAGAGCAGAAAAAAAAGGCGAAAGACAGGCATTTGTGGAAAACCCTTGCGGAAGCCCCATGTGCCCTGGGCACTTAAGGTTCAGAGACACTCCACTATACGCATTTCTGACACAGCGTCGGACAAGCCACAGCTTCTTACAAGTTACAGTTAAGTGCACACATTATTCACGTGAATTTATACTTTATATCCTCTCTCTATTTCTTTGTCCTATGTGTTTTTGTATGATTAAGGCTCACGCCGAAACATCAAAACTGTGTACTAGTTAAGTGATAAGGCTCTTCCTACTTTTTCCTAGTTTATTAAAAAAAAAATGAATATCATACAGCACTGCTGGGACACAACACAAAGGTTGGCCGCAGACTGTGAGATCTGGAGAGAATTTGTTGCTCCCCCGCAGGGCGCCACTGGGAGGTAATTTCTTAGCCGGTCGCCGACCAAGGACATGAATGGATGGATGGATGGATGGATGGATGAATGGATGGATGGATGGATGAATGGATGGATGGATGGATGGATGGATGGATGGATGGATGGATGGATGGATGGATGGATTAGTATAAATGTAAGAAATTAAGTAATGAAACTGTTAACAAATGTGAGAACAGGAACTTGAAAATCCGTTTTCTTTTCTGGATGGAGTTAGTTTGGCCAGTGTAGAATATATTTGGCGGTTTAACCTCATTTCCGGAAGCCTTTATTTATTTTTTAAAATTATTATTTATTTTTAAAGGAAAGTTTCTTCCGATTCCCCCCCCCCCCCCCCACTTTTTGAACAATGAAAACTATGTCTAAAACCCTGGTAAATATATAGTAGTCAGAAATTGGTCGAAGACACAATCAAAAGTTGATGATGTAATCGTCCAACAACAGTCGGTAACATTAGTGTATTCTTTCATTGTATTTCACGTGAAAGAACAAAGCTTTGTAGCTAATCACGTGTCTAAAATATGTTTCTTGTCTCGTATTGTCTTCTATTTACCCGGAACTGTGAGCTGGTGTTTTTTTTTCTTTTTTGCAGCCGATGCTATGAAGGTGTTGAGGCACAGCATCGTGTCGGATTGGGAGCGGGTTATGGTGACTATTTTGTTCAGTCCTTGAGTGGAGCTAAAAAGCAGAGGATGTACAGTACTTCTTTAGCAGACTCCACCACCATGGGAAACATGGCGATCGGTGCCCCGTTAGCCAGGCTAGGCTGTTACTGTAGGCAGCAACGAAGAAGTGGGGCAAGGTCTTGGTCAGCTTTGGTTCGCCAATCCTGGCGCTAGCATATCAGCTATGGGTCGCTGATTGCCTAATCGGACAGCGTGACGTTTGTTATTAAAATATTACAGTGAAGAATACCGAACTTTATGGAAATGTACATCAGAGAATCCAGGATCGATACTCTGGAAATTCAGCATGGCAGTATAGAATGAACACTTTATGACAGAAAAAGCCACCATACTTGTATTCCACACATGTCCTTACGAGCATTGAACTCTTCCTCATTATATCCTTCAGACTGCGCTGACGCGTGAACTTATTTACACGTCACTCACGTTCGCGAAGTTTACTCTTAGATACTTTATTATTGAGAAAGATATCGTTTCATTATCTCTTTCTCTCACACGCGCACACAAATATATGATTGGTCAGTGGTCGACTAAGCAGTCGGAGCCTAGTATGCCTCGTGGCGTCCAGCAGGGTAGTATAAATTTCTCCACTTCCGAAGGTCTTCGACCAGTCTTTGTATCGTGTCTCAACCGTCTTGCACGCTGTTCATCTCCTCTTCTACACTTCCTTCCCTTGGTGGATTTGGCTGGCGTCCCTTTCTCTTTCTTTCATGTTTCATCTTGTGGCTTACATCACTGTCGTGCCGTTAAAAGTCACAAGTGCTCGCATTGCGTAATTCACCAAGTCTTTTTCTGTTTTCGGCGAGTTTTTCAAACTCGTCAAGGGATATTAATCTCGCTCACTAATAGCCTATCTCAGCAATGTTTCATATTGTTCATATTACGTTTCATGTCGTCGAACTCTTTTTCTTTGTCATGTTGTGTCCTATTTGATAACTTGTTTTTCGATTCTCTGACATCTTATCATCACGTGACCGATATATATCTCCCCCCCCCTCTCTCTCTCTCTCCCTCTCTGTTAAGTCACCGATGAGACAGGTTGTTACGCTCTCATCTTCTTTATATCTGCCCTGGTCTTGAATCTTTCTCTCTCTCTCTCTCTCTCTCTCTCTCTCTGAACCTTAAGTAACCAGGGCACATGGGGCTTCCGCAAGGGTTTTCCACAAATGCCTGTCCTTTGCCTCCCCCCCCCCCTGCTCTTGCCCAGGTGAGCCCTCTATTGCTCAACATCCTCTTTGTTCTTCTTCATGTCTCTTTTGGTCTACCCTTGCTTCTGTTTCCCTGTGGTGTCTATCTTAGTGCTATTTTTGGTAGTGAGTTGTCAGTCATTCGGAGCACATGTCCCAACCATCGCCAGCGTCTTTCCTCAATAATTGCTGTCAGTGACTTCATCTGAATTTCTGCCAACAAGATATTATTTCTTATTGTGTTTGGCCAAAATATTTTTTTCGTAAACATTTAGTATGGAAAGAATTCAGCTTGTTTTCTATGGTTTTGGTGATTTTCCAGTATTCACTTCCATAGAGTAGTACACTCAGAGCATTACTCATAAATATCCTGTTTTTCGTCTTCATGCTCAGTTTTTTGGTCTTGAATCGCTTGGCTGTTTTAATGATACTGCTAAGATCCATTTGAAGCATGACCAGTCCATTCCAAGCAACTTTCTGCTATTCTTAGTGTATGTCTTCTAGTTCGCATTGACAGTTAAAATTTTATCAAATATTGTAGTTTCACATCGATCTTCAAGAGTCTTGAGAACATATGGCATTCAAAGGTTATAAGCACAAAAACTAAGTTAAGATTATTCAATTCAAATGTAATATCCACCCTCATTTATGCATGCGAAAGCAACCAAGGAATTAGACAACAAATTAGATTCTTTTGAAAACAAATGCCTAAGGCAAATACTCGGCATCAAGTGGAACGAATTCAAGAACAATGCAGAGATAAGACAGATGACGGAACAACAACCAGTCTCATGGGTGACCATGAAGAGAAGATGGACATATTTTGCTCACTCGATGAGAAGAAACGATCAGAGAATCCCAAAACAAGCTATCAAGTGGAACACAACAGGGCAAAGAAAAAGAGGCAGACCACGTGAAACTCTAAAGAGAACATTGTTAAGAGAGGCTGAATTAATAGGCATAAAATCCCTTGATGAGATTGAAAGCTCGCTGAAAACAGGAAAACTTGACGAACTACCTTGTGAGCCCTATGTGACGTCAGCACGGGAAGGATATAAACTCAAAATCATATGTTCTGCTGATTTATTTTACTGGATCAATTTTGTATTACCATCAGAAATAGCTGAATCAACCAAAATGATCTCTTTGATGTCCTTCAACACCTCAGTAGCCAAGTACAAAAAAATTAATAGGAAGACGCATGACATTTGCATTGATTTCAGCGACGATCTTTATATAACCAGTATGACCTTTTCTGAACAAGTACTGAGGTATAAAGAAAACTTGAAGGAGCCACGCACAATAACAGTGATATCAAAGCTGTAATGTTAGTGGTGATATTTGTTATTTAAGAAATGAAGACTTTCTTGTAACTTTGTTTTGTTTTATTTACGCATATGTTATGATTTTTAATCGCGCAGGAAGCCGTGAAAATTGCTTATGTTGACCCCAAATTTCGATTATCAATCATTCAATATGGCGGCCGTGCCATAGTAGCTAAGTGTGTTTACAATGCTATAATTTTGTCTGGTTAATGTGCATTATATTGACACGAAGTAGTATGGCTGTGCTGCTGGTATAACTGCGTCTGACGATGTTAAACCCAAGGGTTTTGAGCACCCTATTGGCTGGGTTCAGCGATGTCATGCAGTTTAAGGAACGATGCAAATGCATGAGAGTTCCAAATCTCGTGTTTTGATTTTTGAAGTTATCGAGCTCACGTCACGCCATCAGCCGACTATTTTTTACCCTGTGGCCGAATAAAATTTGATTGTGGAATTACAGTTACCACATACTCGTAGTTCAAAATGACTGACACGAGGAGAAGGGTAAAACTTTACATGCTAAATGAAGATCGACAATGGGACGACAGAGGAACTGGGCATGTGTACTCGGTGTATGTTGAAAGGCTCAGGGGAATGTCATTACTTGTCCGATCAGAAACTGATGGTAAAGTTGTGAATTGTATCGTATATTAAATGAAAATTCTTTATTTACTACTTATAGATACTAATTAATCGTTCCATGGTCTGAAATATTCATCATGGGGATTATTTACATGTAATATTTGTTTTGAAAGCAATGGGACTAACCTATTTGCTGTATTGCCTAGTGATTTTGGAGATATTTTTATACTATTATAGTATTATGTTATTATATTTTTGTGTAGGGATGTTCACTTTGGATTGTAGTTAAGTTGCTTATTGATATTTCACATCCTATTTTCCATCCTGTTATTGATGGTCATGTGAGTGTTTCTGGTGAGATATTTTCCATCCTTTTAGGCTTTTGTGTAGACAGATCTAATAGAACTTGGAGAAATTAACTGGAATGAAAAATCCAGAAACAGAAATAAATGAAAACAGGATTGTGTCTGCAGCAATGAGCTTGGAAGTTTAGAATTATAAATAGAGATAGTTATTTTGTTACAGTTTTAGCCTTATTCAGAAAGGAAAAGTTTTAAAAAAAATGTATCTTGACATAATTAATGAGCAATCTTATTTGCTGCAAATGTTAATTTGACTAAAACTTGGATGTCAGTTGTGTTTGATTTCGTAGACATTTGCTGATTGACTCTGTGAGGTTTGGGGTTATCAGATATAAAAAATGTACATCAGTATTCCATCATTATACACGAGCTGCAATTAAACTCAGGCTGTAGTGCCGCTCTGACATAAAGCAAAGATTAGAGACATAGCCTTCAGAAAATGGAAAGTTGCAGAGAAGGATTTCAGAAGATGATGGTGAAACTGTGTTTTGTGATTATTTTTCATACTTATTTTAACTAGTGGTATTATTTGTTTGAAATAAAATCTGATTAATTCATTTCTTTGAAGGTGAATTAAAATGAGCACATCTTTTATGAAATTTTATTACTTTAATACACTTGTACTGTAAAATTTCTATTAAAATGCTTTCTGGTTTGGTTAAGCATGTGCAAGTTGATTGTTCTCAGCAAATCATATTATTCAGTATGGCTGCAATAATTTTTCTTATCCATTGATTCTGATTTCAGTAAATTTCTTTTTTTCTTTTTCTTCTGAAACTCTTCCTATTTAAAAAAAAATAATCTTGTTTATACTTTATTACCTGAAAAGAGAATCTCATGAAATTTAAATTACAAATAAATAAGAGACATGAAACATGAAAACCATTATGTCAAAATTTTGATGTATGTTCAGTGTTTGATAAACAGAATTTTGAGAGCTCAGGTGGCAGTTTTTTACTTTCATTTTTTGAAAGAATATACATTTTTGTAGTATATATTTGTTAGTCTGTATTTATGCTTTTATAATAATTGTAATGTTAAAATGCTTCCCAGGATCTATTTTGTTGGAGTCAAAGATACAACAGGATACAGCTTATCAAAAACAACAGGTATACATTTTTGTTTGTTTGTTTAAAGCCTATTTTAAGCCTCACATTTATTTATGAAGTTTGTTTTAAAAAAAATTAGTTATTAATCAGTTCTGTTTGCGTCTGTTGATTGGAAATCATATTTTTTTGTTTCAGTGGTCATTTTTATGTGACCTTGATAAGAAAGAATCCCTTGTGTGTATTTATATTGTTTGTAAATTGAGCTATCTGACTAGTTTTATTTTGTGCTGGTTTTAATGTGGTATTAATCTGGTATTTCCTTCGTAGGAAACATTGATTGTATGGTCGGAAGCAGACAATTATGACCTTGCTCTCAGTTTCCAGGAGAAAGCTGGTTGTGATGAAATTTGGGAAAAAATTTGTCAGGTAAGATTTGAATAAGTGGAGGCAGCATGTAACTTACCCAATATTGGTGGAGAAAACTGAGGGTAGCAGGGATGGGGGAAGAAGGAGGAATTGTAGTTATGGGACCAGTGTCTCACAGTGACATTCAGACTTTCTGTGATGTCCTGAGTCCACCTGAATCGAGGCTGCCCCTTTTCTCTTTTGCTGGGGACTATGCCTTCTAGTATCAACCTCTCTAAACCATTGTGTCTCTTGATGTGGCCGAAGCATCTCAACTTTCTAATTTTGATAGTGTTTACAAGCCAGTTTTCTCAGACACCTAATCCCGTCAGTCTCTCTTTATTTGATTTTATTTCTATCCATGGTATTCTAAGTGCCTTTCTAGAACATTTCATTTCAAATGGTGTTATTCTCTTTTCTAGTGATTTGTTAAGTGACTATACACAATTCTGAAATCAGAATTGACAAAAGAAGAGCTATTATACACACACTGCCGGACAAGTCACACCTTACAATTTATAGCTAAGTACTTTAAAAAAAAAATTTTTTTTTTTAAAAATAGTATTCATGTGAATCTATACTTGATCTCCTCTCTCTATTTTTCTTCGTCCTGTATGTTTTTGTATGACTAAGGCTCACGTCGGAACATCACAACTTTGTAATCGTTAAGTAATAAAGCTGCTCCTACTTTTTCCTATTTTATACATTCAGCTATTATTGCTGCACCATTGACTAGATTCATACACTGGAAGATATTAAGAAATGTAAGCTACCATAGACAGTTTCATTTTCAACAAATTGTACTAAGATATAGAGCAAGTAAAAAAAAAAAAACCTGTACATTTTATATCCCTGACTCGAGATTAAAAACTCGTAAACTGTGGAATCAGAAAATAGTGGACTTGACATAAAGGACTAGTTTAAATTTACAAAAAAAAAAAAAAAAAAAGAAAAGTAATGGTAATATTATATTTTCTGATACATTTGCAAGTAGGAACCAAGTTTAAACTGAAATGTTCTGGCCATGTGTACGGATGGCAAGTCTATAACTAAAGATGATTATGTTTGATTGATGTGAAAATACAAGATCACATAGAGCATATTTTATTCAGCCACACAATCCATGAAGTAAGTACCCTAAAAATACTTATTATTTCTTGCAGGTACAAGGGAAGGACCCAAGTGTGGATATAACACAGGATGTTGTAGAGGAGTCTGAAGATGAAAGATTTGATGACATGCCTGATGCAGCTCCACCCATAGAATTGCCAGCTTGTGAAACAAGTAAACTGGAAGAGATTGCAGAGCTTTTCTCTTCAGTTCTTCCTTCCCCAATTCGACGTGAAAAACTGGCTGTGGCAATTGAAGCTGAGGGTTATATTCGAAAACTTGTGGACTTATTTCACATGTGCGAGGATTTGGAAAACATGGATGGGCTTCATCATTTGTATGAAATATTCAAAAGCATATTTCTCCTCAACAAGAATGCACTGTTTGAGATCATGTTTTCAGATGATGTTATATTTGACATTATTGGTATCTTGGAGTATGACCCAACATTGCCCATGCCAGCCAGACACAGGGAGTACTTGCGTGACACTGCCAAATTCAAAGAGGTTGGTCTCATGTTTAGCTTGTAGATCTATGTGGCAGCAGCAGCAATAATCCAGACTCTGCCTACATGCACATATAGCCATAGATTGTTGTTTAGAGGGAGCTTTTCTTTTAGTTATAAAACATCTACTTGTCTGTTAGAAAATGATGGAAATATGAGTTGGTTAGCTAATGGGGACCATTATTCTCACTTTAAAGCCTGTGGAAATTTAACCAAAAGAATGGAAAAGAATCTGTGGAGAGGAGCAGACAGAACTACAAAAATAAGATTTTTAAGGGCATGCATTTTTCCCATTGCAACATATGCCTGTGAGACATGGACACTTAACAAAACAGCTGAGAAACACATAAATGCCTTTGAATGTAAATTCTACAGAAGAGTTCTCCAAATATCGTGCACACAAAAAAGAACAAATATATCCAAAATATTTAAGTTTTCTCTCTTTAATCCTCTTTACTAGCCAGCCTTCTTCAGTATTAAGCTCTGAGAGAAAACTTAAATATTTTGGACACATTAAACGTCATGATAATTTAGAGAAGACCATATTGGAAGGATACATAATGGGAAAAAGAAAAAGAGGAAGACCAAAACGAAGATGGCGCAAGAAATCGTTGACGATCTGCAAATGGACGCAGCAGCAGCAGGCCATCTTGCTCACAACCGAGAGGCCTACAGGAGTGCTGTTTGGGAGGCAAAGTTCCGCAAGGGACATGCAAATGAATGGAATGGATTAGTGACATGCAGCCAGTATCGTCTGATTGATCTAGCTGTAGTAACAGATGTTTAACAGGACCACTTTTTCATGGATAAGAAAAGCCTTTTATGACAAGAATACCTGTAGGATGAAGTAAACTGGATTACCACACTGTCAGTGAGTGTAGGGAAAGACAACCTAGTGTACAAATAAGGTGCTTGACCTTAACTCTTTCCGTGCTGGAGGAAGAAACACGGACGTGTCGTGGCGTGCGGGAGTAAAACGCAGGTCTTGTGTGTAAGGGGGTCTAGTTATAAAATGGGATGGAAAACAGTAGTTCCATGTACTTCCGTATACGTAATACGTGTCAAAGTGTAGCTAAATGAATGAAAATTTCATAAATGCAGAGTTTTTTAGGAAAAAAGAAGTAATGTGATGTTTTTAGACACTGATTGTGGCCAGCTCACCATCAGCTAGGTCTAGATTCGCGTTTCTTACCCCTATTTACCATCTAAGATGTGTAGATCTACTTATCGATCTCGTATTGTGACTCCGTATGGCATTTTCGCTTACTGAGTGTCTGAAATAACCTCCTAACTACTCCTCTAGTCGTCTCTCTCTCTCTCTCTCTCTCTCTCTGAACCTTAAGTGCCCAGGGCACATGGGGCTTCCGCAAGGGTTTTCCACAAATGCCTGTCTTTCGCCTTTTTTTCTGCTCTTGCCCAGGTGAGCCCTCTATTGCTCAACATCCTTTCTGTTGTTCTTCTCCATGTCTCTTTTGGTCTACCCTTACTTCTGCTCCCCTGTGGTGTCCATCTTAGTGCTATTTTTGGTAGTGAGTTGTCAGTCATTCGGAGCACATGTCCCAACCATCGCCGGCGTCTTTCCTCAATAATTGTTGTCAGTAGTTTCATCTGCATTTCTGCCAATAAGATGTTATTTCTTATGGTGTTTGGCCAAAATATTTTTTTAATTCTACGTAAACATTTAGTCTGGAAAGAATTCAACTTGTTTTCTATGGTTTTGGTGATTTTCCAGCATTCACTTCCATAGAGTAGTACACTTAGAACATTACTCTTAAATATCCTGATTTTCATATTTATGCTTAGTTTATTTGATTTCCATATATTCTGTAGCATTGCAAAAGCCTGGTTTGCTCTAGTAAGTCTGCTGTTGATGTCCTCTGTGCTGTCTCCATTTTCTACTACTCTGCTGCCAAGGTATACAAATTCGTTGACCTCCTCCACTAACTTGTTATCTACTCTGAGTACATTTCTGCTGTTCACATTTTGCTTCATTAACTTTGTCTTTCCTACGTTGATCTTTAGTCCTATGTTGTTTGCATTCTGGGTTAACTTGTTTATTTTATCTTGCATATCTAGTCGTCTAAATATGTCTAAATCTACTTAGAAAACATTCAAGAGCAGCGGGGTGGCCCATAGGCTATGTCCATACCCCTATCTACATCGTCAAAAATTGAAAAATTTCCATGCTTCGCGTCCTTGTTCTCACTTGGCATCGCTCATAACTAGGCAGGCATTCTCCATTTTGAAAGTGTCACCGGAATCGCGGACGAAATCCGTACAATATAAATGTTACACCGCTTGTTTTAATGGAACAATGATTGTCGAATTTTCGATCATACGCCAGATTGGGACCACCGGAAGTGTAGAAAATTCGACCATACGCGCGGAAAGAGTTAATCCAGAGTCGGTGAATGGGGGGGGGGGGATTGTAGGAAATGGTAAATATGACTCATGTCATAAAAGTGCCTGTTGTGGAAAAACTGAAGTTAGTGTGATTGAGAATATGGGACTAGTATAACAGATGTGGCCTGTTGGATAGTGTTGTACTGGAAGCAGTAGAATCAGCTTTTGGCTGACATGATACATCAGTATATATATCACGTAGTTTGAAGTGTCAGCAACTACGTGTAGAAAACCCAGAGGATGCTGTGGCTGATTTTGTTTATTTGTTTGGCTGTCAGGTGGTGCCTATGACCAACTCGGAGCTGGCTGCAAAAATCCATCAGACATACCGGGTCCAGTACATCCAGGATGTCATACTGCCAGTGCCATCAGTGTTTGAAGAGAACATGCTGTCCTCACTCTCGTCATTCGTCTTCTTCAATAAGGTGGAGATAGTCAGCATGATCCAGGTAAACAGCAGAGAAACTGTCTTGAATGTAGTTGAGTGCTGTTATTAAGTCCTAACTTGCCAGACAATAATTTTGTGATGAAAAATAAATCTTATCACAGCGTTTTTACAAGGCAGTGACACATTGCCTATTTTTTTTTTTTTTGCATTCAAAACATTTTAAACGTAAACCTTCCCACGTGACTAGTTCTGTAAACAATTTTTAAAGAATCCTCTAAGTGGTTCATGCAAAGTAAGTTAGTGATGGCTGATTCTTTACTGATTGCATGGATAGTACAGTTATAGTGAACTGACTTGTAGCAAAGTTTATGAGTTGAAACCCAACTGCCATCATGATCCAGCTGTGAAATGCATTTGTTCTGAAATCATAGAATTTCAACCTGCAAGGTGAGACACACCAGAGTACACTATACACACAGGCTTGGGTGCATTGAATAGTAACTTAATTTTCACATAAAAATTAATCACTGTGACCAAGTTTGGCATCTTCTTACATCTTACATCCTTTCCTTGGTGTTAAACGTCACATAAGGCTTGCATGGTAGTTTGCAAAGATTTCCTGTTTTCGGCAAGCTTTTTAACCTTATCAAGGGATGTTATTCCCACCAAACTGGCCTCTCATAACAGTGTCCTCTTTAGAGTTTCACATGGTCTTCTTTTTCTTCGGCCTTTTGTGTTCCACTTGATAGCTTGTTTTGGTATTCTCTGGTTGTTTCTTCTCAGCATATGTCCATCTTCTTTTTCTGATCACCCATGAGACAGGTTGTTGTTTGCTCTTCTGTCTTATCTCTGCATTTCCCATGGGAGCAACTGTAAGAGCACACTTATCTTAGCATAGTCTTTGTGAGACAGTGAACATAGATCTGTTTGCTTAAAAACTCTGACCTATTAAAAACTCTGACCTACTTCTGTAGTCCAGAGACTTGTAGCAATCAACACTGATTGTAATTGTTATTTTTGTAAAATGTAATGTCAGGTTGGTGGACAGATTGGGACATGGAGATCGCTGGTGGGGATGAGGAAAATCTGGTGTGAAACTACTGAATCCAGGACGTGACAAGCCTATGGGTCTTTACAACAGTGGCTATCAGAATGATGTAAACAAAACAGAGCCAGCAGACTATAGGTGGTGGGGAATGCATATTATTGAGACACTCATCAGATTCCTCATCCCAAAGTCAGAGTGTCCCTGTGGAACTGTCTCAAAGCCATCTGGCTAGCCAGCATTGCATGCTGGATCTGACGTGGAGTAGGGGGTTAAGTACAGCTACCAGTGGCCGGAAAACAAAGTTTTGGCCAGGCCAGCCTACACTACTATCTTCATGGTAGTCCGAGCAAGACCACAGTCTGCCCTAGCAAGGATAGATGCTGAAGTCAGAGGTACTCAGCCAAAAGGCACATCGCAAAAATCAGGATACCACGCATCATCGCCAGTGTGCGTACGAAGAAGAAGAAGAATCTCTGCATTGTTCTTGAATTCGTTCCACTTTATATCGAGTATTTTCCTGAGGCATTTGTTTTCTAATTTCTTGTCTGTTTCTTTAGTTGTTTTCCAGCTTTCACATGCATAAATGAGGGTAGATATTACATTTGAGTTGAATAATCTTAACTTGGATTTTGTGCTTATAACTTTTGAATGCCATATGTTCTCAGAATTCTTGAAGGTTGATGCTGCTTTTGCAGTTTGAATTCTAACTTCCTTTCTGGTGTCTCCATCCTGGTCTATTTAGCTGCTGAGATAAAGTTTGGCATCAGGTGAATAAAAAAAAAAAAAAAGGTGAAAGGTAATTCAGCATGTTACAGTTTTTGGTAATGGTTATTTCTTCAAATTTTGTGATAAACATCCTATTGACTGTACCTTCTCAGCTACTCTTGTTAGTGTTACTCTTGTTTCTGAAAGAAATTATCAGGAACATAGAGAACTTGGGTAAAAAATAAAATGTGAATTTATATCAAAGAGCTACAATAACTAGATACGTAAAGGAGAATGTGGAATTTGATTTTAATGGTTACATAATTGTGATCAGTAATAGTCTAACTCATGTCTGTAATTGTTCAGGATGACGTCAAGTTTTTGACAACACTGTTTGCTCAGTTGAATAGTGAGGAGACAGATGACAACCAAAGGAGAGATCTGGTGTTTTTCCTCAAAGAATTTTGTACATTTTCACAGACATTGCAGCAGCCTAATAGGGAGTCATTTTTCAAGGTAATGATGATAGTCAATGGTTTCAGACTTTGTAAATTTTTACTGTTTTGTCTAAATCGTATTTCAAAGTAATGATGATAGTCATTGGTGTCAGACTTTGTAAATTGTTATTGTTTTGTCTAAATCATATTTCAAGGTAATGAGGATAGTCAGTGGTGTCAGACTTTGTAAATTTTTATTGTTTTGTCCAAATCATATTTCAAGGCAGTGTTAATAGTTACCATATAGGGTGATTTTTTTATTTGTCTGAATTATTTTTCAAGTTAATAGTAAGTAGTGTTAGATCTCATGAATATTTCAATTTCCTTGAAACTGCAAGGACTGCTTGGTATTTGACACTGTAAATGTGTTAGAATATGAGCATTGTATCACATTGGTAGAGGGTTATGGTGAGCAACCTGAAGGCTTTCTCAACCTTAAGTTCCCAAGGCACGTGGGACTTTTGCAAGGGTTTTTCCAAATACCTGTTCTTTATCTTTTTTTCCTACTCTTGCCATCTATTGCTCAGCATCCTCTCTCTTGTTTTTCTCTGTGACTCCTTTGGCCTATCTATACTCCTGTTCCCTTGTGGTGTGCATCTTAGTGCTATTTCTGGTAAGCAGTCATCTGGAACACATGTCCCAACTACTGCCAGTGATTGATGTCAGCGTGAAGACCCTGAATGGACCCAAAAAGCAAGCTTATTGGTAGGCTTCTGCATCTGTGGAACACAGTGAGCCCTGCCCTGTTAGCCAGCTGAGCCTTTTTCTAGGAGCACCAGCAGGTCTTGGCCGGCTGTGCTTTACTGGCCCTGACAATTGTGCCATCACTCCAGCTCAGTGATCTTTAATCCCACTGAATGCATTTAAAGTAAAATCATTTGACAAGATAACCAAAGTTATACATTTATTTATATCTGCTACTCACAACACTTAGGTTAAAAGACACAATTTTTGAACAGTATATTGCTGATATCTGAAATATGTGTAAATTGAAAATCTTCTACATTTCAGACGTTATCAAATCTTGGAATACTTACATCTATAGAAATCATTTTGGTGAGTTATGGTCTTATCTGTCACGGTTACTATGATTAAAACTGCTTACAAGACACTCCACATTTCAGAGGTTATTATATTCCAAAACTGAACAACTGCAAAGGGCAGCAAAGATCTTCACTATGGCATCAGCTGCCAAGAGTTTTTAGCTTACAGCCACAGGGGTATTCTCTTGTGCCACTTTCATAATTATAGTTTTGCTTTGCAGTTTATTTGTATGATTATATGAGTGAATCAGAAAGTAATTGCAGATCAAGAGATGTAATCATTGAAAAATACAGGCTGTACATAAAAAGTCCCTGAACACTTAAAAAAAAAAGTTATTATAGATGTAGCATAACACCTGATGTAATAATTTCAACCTAATTTTAATGAGAAAGTCTGAAAGTTTTTAATTCTGACTTTTGCACCATGTTCATTTCAGTATTTTGCTGCTAGGTGGCATTGAGTCGAATATGGGAGATGAGAAAGCCTTCTGTGTTTTGCAAAACAAACCCGTGCAACAGTCGTGGAGCAGTCTTTCTATATCAAATTTAAGAAAAAAACCACCCTCCAGGACGACAATTTAACTTTCCACTATCTTCTCCAGGTGTGAGTGGTAGCCCTACAGCTTTTCTTTCAGTTTGTCTTCCTTGGGCCAGATATATGTTCACAGATTTGAATGGGTTGGACAGGTTTGCAGGATATGTTCTGGTGTCTGGACACCAAAGCCACAGAGGTGCTTTTTTGTGTGTGATATTTTGAGATGATAGAGGTGGCTTAAAAGTCTGCAACATTCCTTTTGACTGGAAGTCTCAGGTCATATTCTGTGGTATGTTCTCATCATCTTGGCAAATCTGATATAAATTCCAAGTGAATTACTTGGCTCAACAAAAGACTGTTGGCTTTTTTAACACTTTATTATTTTATATAACATGCAGAAGCAAAAAGGTGGGATTATAGATTCATTTAGTCACCTTTTCTTTTCCATAATAAATCATCAGAGGTTTGTACTTGTGACATTCTAAAGTGTCACCATATGAATCATGTTCTTGGGATAATGATTCTAACAAGGTTGGAATTTTATAATAGAACAAAGGATTTTCTGATTTCTCAAGAGTTTTATAGATTGCACCTAATAGGTAGAGCAATATCATTTGACTTATTGTGTCTCCAATCTCAAGGTTTATAAGTTCTTAATGACTGCTCCCTTTTCCCTTGTGTCATGTGGCAAAACATGTAGAAATATCTAAAAGATTAAATCTATCAGCCTAGTCATTTCTTTATTATTTTTTCTTTAAATATGAGATTATAATTTTGATGAGTGTTCTTGCTGTTCCTATTTTCAAGGGGTTTGATGATGAAAAGATGAAACTAGCTGCCATTGACATATTTTCTTACATTGTTGAATTCAGCCCATCCATGGTTCGGGAGTTCATCCTGCATGAAAGTATAAGTGTTGATGATGTAAGTAATGGTTGTTTAACTCTTTCTGTGCTACAGGAAGAAATGCGGATGTTCAGTTGGGTGCCAGATTAAAAGTGCGGGTCTTGATATGTGTAGGGGCATATTAGTAAAAGTGAATGAAAACACAGTTTTTCCATGTGAAAAGTGTACTTATTATGTTTCAAAATAACTAAATATGTATGAAGATTTCATAAATGCAGTTTTTTTAGGAAAAAAAACAAAATAATAGTAATGTGATGTTTTTAGACAATAATTGTGTCCTACTTACCATCAGATAGGTATAGATGTAGACTACTCACCATCTGGGATGCCTGGATCTGCCTGTCGATGTCGTATTGTGATTTTATGTTACATTCTCACTAAAATAATGTCTGAAATAACCGTCTTAAGTACTTCTTCAGTCATCTAATATGTCTGGATCTACTTGGGATACATTCAAGAACAGTGGTCTGGTCACAGGGCATGTCCATACCCCTATCTACATCACCAAAAATTGAAAGTTCTCAATCAAAAATGTTTTTCACGCTCAACATCGCTCGTAACTAACCACGCTTCGGCCATGATGAAAAGGGTCACAAGGCATGAGCACTAAATGTTTACAATCTAAACGTTACACCGGTTTTTTAATGAAGAAAACATGAATCAGTTTTTCAGTGCAAGGCACCACATCAGAAACAGGAAACGTCAGAAGTTCGACTCGAGGCATGGGAAGAGTTAATGCTGTATGTCTGTTTAAAATAGTAGTGCAATATCTTGATTTTAGGGTAATTAAAACAGTGACAGATCTCATGTTGTTTCTTCCTGTAAGTACTGAAAGTAAAAGTAATCATAGATAGTTGAATAGGATTTTTTGAAGGCTTTGTCAGTAGCTGAGAATCAAAAAGGCATGCTGAAAAATAATGCCTCTAAATTAACTCTTTCCATGCTGGAGGAAGAAACACGGACGTGTCTTGGGGTGCGGGAGTAAAAATGCGGGTCTTGTCTGTAAGGGGGTCTAGTTGTAAAATGGAATGGAAAACAGTAGTTCCATGTACTTCCGTATACTTAATATGTATTAAAGTATAGCTAAATGAATGAAAATTTCATAAATGCAGAGTTTTTTAGGAAAAAAGAAGTAATGTGATGTTTTTAGACACTGATTGTAGCCAGCTCACCATCGGCTAGGTCTAGATCCGCGCTACTTACCCCTACTTACCATCTGAGATGTGTAGATCTACTTGTCGATCTCGTATTGTGACTCCGTATTGCATTCTCGCTGAATGAATGTCTGAACTAACCTCCTAACTACTCCTAAGTACTTCTCCAGTCGTCTAAATATGTCTAGATCTACTTAGAAAACATTCAAGAGCAGCGGGGTGGCCATAGGCTATGTCCATACCCCTATCTACATCGTCAGAAATTGAAAAATTCCCATGCTTCGCGTCCTTGTTCTTGCTTGGCATCGTTCGTAACTAGGCATGCATTCTCCATTTTGAAAGTGTCACCGGAATCGCAGACGAAATATGTACAATCTAAATGTTACACCGCTTGTTTTAATGAAACAAACAATTGTCACTGTATCGACCATGCGGTAGCTTAGGGACACTTCCGGTGTCGATGTATCGACCATACGCACGGAAAGAGTTAAAAAAATTTATTTAGAATCTGATGAAAGTATTTAAATTAAATCAGAACACATAACTTTCAGGACCTCGTTATCTTTACATCGTAAGCAGGACTTTATAATGTCCTTGGAGGCCCACACATTTGTCCAGTGCTGCACTAATTTTGTGATACTATCACAGCAAAATTGCTCAGGTTGAAGGTGGAACTACAACTCTTTCATCAGTCTTCATGGCTCCACATGAGCATAGGAAACAAGTGGAAGCAGTACAGAGTCAACATAAACTTATAAAGTGGATGATCAGATACAGTGAAAAAGCTAAGCTCTTGAATCTGTCAAAGATAGCTTTCTTGACTGACAGCAGATCTCTAATGGAAGCATTATAAAATACCAAAAATTAGCAGATCCTGAGAGAAATTTTAAAAAAAAAGAAATTAACCCCCTCTCTCTCAGAACACACAGAAATAGCCTTACAGTGGCTACTCTCCCACTGTGGCATTGCTGGAAACGAAAAAGATGATGCCCTAGCCAAACAGGGCAGCAGAATGGAACAACGCAGCCATCAAGTCAATTACAGGGAGGCCAAGACTGACATACGAAACTACTACAACCAACAGTGGGCCAAGAGGCTGGATACAGGTAGTGAACCAGATCCAATTCACCAGTTTCAGAATAAGCAACAAACGGTCCTGTTCCGATTAAAAACTGGCTGCTGAGTGACTCAAGATCTCACATAAATGCCTCTGCGGTCCCAGTGTACAGACTTCAGAATATGTTCTCCAAGAGTGCCAGACTTACCAATCTATGAAGCCAGACATGGTCAGAGGGCTCAGATCTAAGGGCTCAGCTATGGGGTTGCTAGGAGGATCTTGGAAAAAAACTGGACTTCATCCTAGTGACAAGGTTTCCGATTTATCATGACCAGGAACTTGAACGCTGAAGAAGAAGATATAGTTCCCATTTTATATGAGAATTGAGTAATCCAGGCACTTATTGCAAGCGCATTCTTCCCCTGGGAACAGCTGTGTTAAGAACACATTTATATTAATGTAGTCTTTGTGAAACATGACTGATTGCTTCCTGCTCTCCCACACGTAAGATGCCACATGTGTCTGCAAGTTCTTGATGAGAAATGAGGGAAATATCAGTTTATATTTATTTCATTCTCTGTCATAAACAGAGAATCATTTGTTAAGGGAGAATTTGATTTTCACAATGCAGGAAAGGTGATCTCATCTGAAGAACATGTTATCATTTTTCCTTATCCCTGCACAATGTAGGATAATAATAGTTAATAGTCAAGGTATCATTTAATTCTTGCTACCTGTGACACATATCAGAATCAGATTGTATTACTTTATATTCTCTAGGAGGATCTTCTAATCAACTTAGTCATTGAACAGATGATTAACGACACAGATCCAGGTATGGGTGCCATGTGCATTTCATTCAATAGAATTAACAGAGTTAAATAGAATGTATAGTTAGTTAAATGTAGTTTTCTTGTGGGATGCAGAATTAATGTTGAGTCCTTGACTAGGATTTGCTGAGTGCCCTCTTATTCATCTTCTATCTCCCTGGAACTGCAAGCTGTTGTCCTTTGCAGCCGATGCATTGAGGATGTTGAGTCAGATCATGTCAGTTTGAGAATGGGTTATGACAGCCGTTTTTTCTAGCCCTTGAGTGGAGGTAAAAAGCAAGGGGTGTAAGTAGTTCTTTAGCAGAGTCCACCACCATGGGAACTGTGGCAATATTTGTCCAAAGGAGAGATGAAACAGAGTCTTGGTCAACTATGGTTCACCAACCCTGATGACAGCTGTGGGTCACTGATTGCTAAATCAGACATGTTTTTGCCTTCTGCCTGTTGCATATAGTAGCGTAGGATTGCAGTCATTAAATCCGTTTCATAATTTTTTTTTTTTTTAAATGATTCACTGAAGAAACACTTTTTTTTTTCTTTATACTGTTATTATAACAAATTTATCAGGGACCATCATAAAGTAAGAATATCAAGACTGTTAATCACTATATTGATCGTTTGATGATTGATCTCACTGTGGCTCCAAAGTGAAATTTCTTGTCAGATTTATTATGTAAGTTAGATTTGAATGTTATCTCCTTCAGTTAGGGTAGTATTTCATTTACTATTTTTAATTGTTTAATGAACTTTATTATCAACCTTTTTTTTTTTTTTTTTTGGTTAAAGCTTCCTTAAGTGACTGCTGCCTGATTATAATTTGTTTAATCCAGTAAACCCTACTGGCAAATGTATTTTTTAACTGTAGTGATGAAAAAATGTAAACAGGCAAGTTTTGAAAATGCCACTAATGGGCATTGTGAGGAAGTTGTGTGCAGAGGGAATAATTCCAGATTGTTCAGCATGAGAAATTTTCATATCATCATCGGAATAAAAAATGCTGAGTTGACTTGGGAATTTGCGTTGAGGCATTATCTTCTTTGAACTTTCTTTGTGTTTGAGAAGGAGCATACTTCAGAAATTATGAAATTCTATCTATCTATCTATCTATGCCTCTGACCCCTCGTGGAGCATAGGCCGCCAACAAGAGCTCGCCAGGCAGTTCGGTCCTGGGCCACTCTTTCCAACTGTCTCCATGACTGGTTCATTATTTTGATGTCCGTGTCCAGACTTCGGCGCCAGGAGTATGGTCTCCCTCTCCTCCTTTTACCCTGTGGATTCCATGTTAGGGCTTGCCTTGTAGTGCTAGATGTGGATTTCCATAGGGTGTGTCCGATCCATTCCCATCTTCTTCGTAGGATGTCGTCTTCCACTGGTTGCTTGCCTGTTCGCTGCTGCAGTTCTTGGTTACTTATGGTATCTGGCCATCGTATTTGTAGAATCCTTCTAAGGCATGTGTTAATAAATGTCTGGATTCGTTTCATGATCGTAACAGTAGTTCTCCAAGTTTCTGAACCGTATAGCAGAATGGGCTTTATCATGGTGTTAAATGCTCTGATCTTCAATTTAATTGACAAGGCTGAAGTTCCCCATATTTTCTTCATCTGATGGAATTTTACTCTTGCCTTGCCCATTCTTGCTTTTACATCAGCGTCTGTTCCTCCCTGCTTGTGTATCGCACTTCCCAGATAAGTAAACTTTTCCACCTCTTCCAGTTCCTCTCCTTCCAATATAATGGGCATTTCGTTGACCTCATTTACTCTAAGAACTTTACTCTTGCCCTTGTGGATGGTAAGGCCTAGTCTTGAGGAATTTTCTGCCACTAATATGGTTTTCTCTTGCATCTGTTGCTTAATCTGGAAGAGAAGTGCCAGGTCGTCAGCAAAGTCTAGGTCGTCAAGTTGAGTCCAGAGCGTCCACTGAATACCATTTCTCCTATTTTCTGTTGATTTTCTCATAATCCAGTCTATGGCCAGGATAAATAGAAATGGTGACAGCAGGCATCCCTGTCTCACTCCGGTGTTAACTTGAAAGGCATCTGTTAGTTGTTGTCCATGGATTACCCTACATGTCATCCCTTCATAGGAGTTTTTAATGATGGTGGTAATCTTCTCCGGTACTCCGTAGTGTCTCAACAGCTTCCATAGGGTCTGTCTGTCGACGCTGTTGAAAGCCTTCTCATAGTCAATAAAATTGACATAGAGGGGTGAGTTCCATTCCAATGATTGTTCTACGATGATACGTAATGTTGCTATTTGGATCTGTTCTTCCGGAATCCTGCTTGTTGGTCCCTGAGTTGTGGATCTACCGCGTACTTTATCCTATTTAGAAGAACTCGGTTGAGTACCTTTCCTGGTATTGATAGCAGTGTTATACCTCTGTAGTTGGAGCAGGAGCTCAAGTCACCTTTCTTTGGTATCTTGACAAGGTAACCTTCTTTCCACTCTGTAGGCACTTGCTCCTCTTCCCAGATCTTCCTGAAGAGGGGGTGAAGAATGTCTACGCTTGTCTCAATATCTGTTTTCAGTGCTTCTGCCGGGATGTTATCAGGTCCTGCTGCCTTGCCATGCTTCAGCTGTTTTATGGCTTTACAAATCTCTTCCCTTGTTGGTATACCACAATCTATTCGTAGATCTCTATCGGCTGGTTCAATATTCGGTGGGTTATGAGGGGCTGGTCTATTCAACAATTCTTCAAAGTGCTGCATCCATCTGTCTCTCTGTCCCCAGTCATTGGGTATTGTTTTTCTGTTCTTGTCTTTCACTGGCCTCATCGGCACGCTATAATTTCCAGTCATCTTCTTAATTGTGGAGTATAGATCCTGTATATTTCTCTGCCGGGCAGCTCCTTCTGCTTCTGAAAAGGGCAGAATGTCAGACGGGCCTGCGTGCTCAATTCTTAACCCTTTTGAAATAAAGATCAGTCAATCAATCAATCTGTTGCCAGTGTTTCTATGTAGTTCCTTTTGTCTGTCCTGATGCTCCTCTTTGTTTTCCTACATGCTTCCCTATACTCTTCTTGTACAATAATTTTACTGGCTCTTGTGTGGCTGTTGTTGAGTGCTGCCTTTTCTTCTTTCTCTCCTCTATTCTCCTTATGGATTCTGCAGAGATCCACTCCTTGTGGCACAGCTTCCTGGGGCCAAGCACTTCTTGACATGATGAGGTAAATGCTTCTTTCACTCCTTGCCAACTCTTATCAGTTGACTCTTCTTCTGGTAGATCTTGTAGAATCTGAAACTTATTGGCGAGTGCGATCTTTAATTCTTCCTGCTTAGTTCTATCTTGTAGAACTGTGGTGTTGTATCTCTGGCGTTGTCTACTGTTGCCTCCTATCCCAGTCCTCTTTAGTTTTAACTTCAATCGTGCCACAATTAGATGGTGGTCTGATGCAACATCGGCTCCTCTTTTGCCCCTCACATCCTTAAGAGATCTTCTGTATTTCTTCCCAATGCATATATGGTCGATCTGATTCTCTGTTACCTGATCCGGAGAAACCCATGTAACCTTGTGTATCCTTTTATGATGGAAGAAACTCCCTCCACTGACCAAATTGCTTGTGGCACAAAAGTCAGCAAATCTCTCTCCGTTGTCATTCATTACACCCAATCCTTGCTGCCCCATGATATCTTCGTATCCCCTGTTGTCACATCCGATCTTAGCATTGAAATCACCCATGGCGATAACCATGTTCCGCTCTGGACGACTCTGCACAATACCCAACAATCTCTCATAGAATTCCTCCTTAGTAACATCGCTGCTTTCATTTGTTGGTGCATAACACTGAATGACATCCATATTTATTCTTCTCTTTTGGGTTTTGAAGGTGGCTATAATAATCCGTGGGCCATGCGCCTCCCATCCAATTAGCGCTCCCTGAGCTTGTGTGGTGCGGTGTCCTCCTCGTGTCCTGAGTACAACAAAAGCTCTCCCGTGCTAATCCTTGTTTGCCCAGTTCCAGTCCATCTTGTTTCGCTGATTCCCAGGATGGTGATGTTGTATTTCCTCATTTCCGCTGCAACCTGCATTGATTTCCCTGCTTCAAACATAGTTCTAACGTTCCATGATCCTGTAATAATGGTGGTCCTGGTGGAGATGGCGGTTGTCGGTCTGACAGCTTCCTGGTTTCCCTGGCTTTCACTGTCCAGCTTCATGCTTCCTCCAGCTGGAGGCCGTCCTCCCCCAGGGCTGAAATATCTCTTGAGTCTCTTTTTGGCGTTTCTGTAGCAAAGTTCTTTTTATAGGATAAGGTTGCTGGCCTTAAGCCAACCCTCCCCCTTTTTCCTGATTTGGGACAGGCAGGGATCCATAAAATGGACCACTGGTGGGGTTAAATTATGAAATTACTTGAGCAGATTAAAGGAAACATGTAAAGTGATATGTTTCATATTGTGTGCATGTTTCTGAAGATAGTATTTTGTCTTATCTTGTCTCCTTCCTCATATATCTAATAAAGTGTTGAGGAGAGAAATATACGTCTTGATAGGGCTCAGCAATTTGCTTCATATAATGGGATGCTTGAGGCTTCTCTCCGTCTCTTGCATGGTGACCTCTTCCTCTGTTACCTACAAATTGTACTTAGTGTGCATGTTTTTCTGCCAGAATATCTGCTAACATCACATACAGCTGTCAGTAAGGGAAGACAGAAATAGTCCTTTACCCTTTGACTTTACTAGAAACTATAGAACAGTCAGTCATTTGCACATCCCTTGCTGAACTTTGCCTCCCTAACAGCTCTCCTGTGGGCCTCACGGTTGTAAGCAAGATTCCCTGCTGCTGATGCATCCATTTCCAGATTATCAACGATGTCTTGCAGCCATCTTCGCCTTGGTCTTCTTCTTCTCTTTTTTTTTTTTTTCCCCATTATGTACCCCTGTAGAACAGGTGAAAGAAAATAATAAGATTGTGTGGATGCTGAAATTACAGTCTGCAGCTTTGAATTGAATACACCATATGTTTTTTTTGTTTTTTTTTTCATTTGTGCAGAGCTTGGTGGGGCTGTTCAGTTAATAGGTGTCTTGAGATTGCTGCTGGATCCTGAAAACATGTTGGCCACAGCAAATGTGAGTTTTGGTACCTCTTTATCTATTTCAGTTTTTCTATCTGTAAACTATGCAACAGCGTTTACTAGACAGACAAGTACTGGCATATTTCCAGAAATACATTACTGTCAAGCCCTTGTACTACTGATACTGCACAGATATTCAGAAAAGCTAAAAAAAAAAAAAAAAAGAAATCACATTTCATTACCTATCACAAAGAAAATGGGGTGAAAACTCATAAAATTTTTAAAAATTAGAAAAATTGTAAAAGCTCTGCCATCTTTAATGTTTTTCATGAAAAGAACATCGCAAATATAGTTGGATCATTTCCATTTTTTATGTATATGATGTCATTTTGCAGAAAACGGAGAAGTCAGAGTTCCTCATATTCTTCTACAAGCACAGCATGCATGTGTTAACAGCACCTCTGTTTGCAAATACACCAGACAGTAGACCTAGCAGGGGTAAGAAAAGTCTGGTACACATGCTCATGTACAAGTAAAGTCTACATATTTTTTACTTTTTATGACACATGAAGTTTGATTCTTATGCAATAATTTATTGTTGTACTGTAGTTTGGGTTCACGCATAACTCTGTGATATCTGATTGAGTTGGTTGCCAAACATACATAACAAAATTTTCACTTTTGCTGTCAATTAAAGAAGTCTAAATGCTGCAGCATCTTCTGATTATGTATGTTATATGATTAATAGTAGACCTGATTAAAATGTTTCTTGTTCTCACCTACATTTGATAAAAATATATAATAAATCATTGGTATAATCAGTCACACAAAAAAAAAAAACACTTCTCAGTAAGGTGATATCCCAGTACACTCAGTTTAATAAACCTACTTTGCATCCAGTGACATCAAGGCTAACCTACAGTGGATACTAGAACACATGGATATCAGAGGCAGTGAATGTGCAAGGAATGAAACCACCATGTCACAGCCTCATGTCCCTACCAACATAAGAATGGTTTAAAACCTTCACATCACCTGTAAGCAGCAGTGGATAGACAGCTGGGTCAGCAGCACAACTGGAAGATCTCTTTATATATATCTCTCTCTCTCTCTGAACCTTAAGTGCCCAGGGCACATGGGGCTTCTGCAAGGGTTTTCCACAAATGCCTGTCCTTTGCCTTTTTTTCTGCCCTTGCCCAGGTGAGCAACTCTTTATATATACCTGCTAAAAATTCCAACCCTGGAGATCAGATCAGCAACAAATGTCATAGATAAGTGCACAATCTTAGGTTGTGCACAGGACACACCACTCTCAGTAAGCACTTACACAGAGTGACTGCTGACCATACACTGTGCTGTAAGCACCACAACAGACAGGAAGAAGCAGTTAAGCACCACCTGCTGGACCGCAGTGCATTGAAAGATCTTCAGAAGAGCCTGATATTACCAAACTCCTCTATCACTGACATGCTGTATAGAGATAGCTGAAAAAGACATTCCTCTACCTACTGCTATTAAAACTAAAGAGTTATAAAAGTCGTGAGATGATTATTTGTCAGCTTCTGATTTTTACTGATTTAAAATCATGTCCACAGATACAGAGCTAGATATATGTCTTTGATTTTGTATCCATTAATTGAGCATTAATGTTTTCAGATGACTACCAGAGTGCACAGCTTCTAAGCCTCATACTGGAACTGTTAACATTCTGTGTGGAGCACCATACGTACCACATAAAAAACTACATCATCTCCAAGGATGTCTTGAGGAGGGTCCTAGTCTTACTCAAGTCTCGGCATTCCTTCCTTGCCCTATGTAAGTATGCATGTGTTGTGGTTTATGAAGTGAATGATGTCACTATGAATATTGAAAATGGTGTTTTTCACTTCTTTTGTTGTTATCTCCATGAAACTATTAGCTGGATGTTCATAGCAGTCAATGTCCTGAAGATGTTGGAAACAATTATTGTGCTGGATTAGGAGTGGATTATTGTGGCTTGCTTGAAGCCCCAAAGTGAATGGCAGAAAGATCAGTTAATCTTAAGACTTCATCTCCATGGAGACTAATGCAAACCCTGGCCTTTTAGCCAGGCTGAGCGTATTACTAAGAGAACCAACAGGAGTATAGAATAGAGTCTTAGCCAGCTCTAGATCTTGGGCCCTGATAGCGTACCATCACTCTAGTGCAACCATCTGAGTCGGACTATACTCTCAAGTTGTTTAGTGTTTTCTCTGTCCTCCTCCTCATTTTTTATAGCTGATATATGTTATTTAACTGCCCTAATTCTGAGCTAAAAGCTTAATGAGAAGTGCACTTTATAGTGTTCATTGCTTTCCTATTGTCTTGATATCTAAATTGTTCACTTGGATATATTGTAGGCTCATCCACTACATTTCCGCTTTACTTTCTCTTTCCTTCACTTCCCCCCCCCCCCCCCCCCCAGGACAATAGGTTTTCTTTGGTAATGTTCAACTAGTAGTTTCCTTAATGAGATAAGAGAATAGTTCCTGTCCTTTATGCATTCTTAGTTTGACTGTAATAAATTTCTGTCTTTTAGTGTGGTCTTCTTCTTCTTATGCATTTAGCAGTAATGCATGGTACCCTGATTTCTGTGATGCACCTTCTGGTAACTTCAGCACCATTCCTTGCTAGAGCAGATTGGTCTTGCTCAGACTGCCATGAAGACAGTGGTGTAGGCTAGACTGTTTTCCAGCCTCGGGTGGCTGTGCTTAAGCCCTTTCTCCACATTAGACCCAACGGCTTTGAGAGAGACCTTTATCATTTGAAGATCATTGTGAATAATGGCATGAACACGTTCCTGGGAGATGCCCAACTCATACAGCTCAGTTAGTCGTTGATCCTCCATTATCATGTCATGGATTCTGCCGGTGGTTGCATCAGTAGTTACTGTTCTTGGTTTTCCCGGACGGGGATCATCTTCCAGACTCTTCCTTCCATGTTTGAATTGTGCTAATTTCACTGTGCTGTAAGAAAGGGCACTCTCCCCTAGAGTCTCTACCATATCCTCATGGATCTCCTTCGAAGATAAGCCCTTGATGCAGAGGTAGCGAATGACTGCTCGATGAGAAATTTTATCCATTTTCTCCGTTTCTGCCACCCCTTACCACTTCAGTAGCCTGTTAAAAAAAAATTGGTTGCAGTTAATTTCTTGAAACTTGGTGTTTAATCTTACATTAACCTGATCCTCAAATGCACCTAATATCAACTGTGTGTTTCAAGTATTTGTACCTTAGGCTGCAAATTTATCAATCAACCCTCGTATCATTAATTTCCAGTGTGATTTCTTATTTGTTCCTGTCATGTTTAAATATGATTTCTTAACATTGTTCATAAATTCCTTTTGAACAGCTGTTTCCAAAGCTTTTATGAATATAGAATGGACATGATCATTGGCCCCCTTTATTCTGATATCTCTAACTGTGATCTTGTGAGAGACGTGTGGCAGCTGTGAATTCTGTAATTATTTTGTGAATTCTTTCTCATTTCTTCTGTCACTGATCATCCATGATTTTTTAAAAAAGTTTTAGCCTCAGTTTTTTTTTTCCTCATAATTCAGACAATTTTGTTTTTGCGCAAACTTCTGTTGTGAGCTGTCATGTCATCACAAGTCTTAATATCTTTTCAGTCTGCAGTATACTGCCATACCAGTTTGTCAGAGGTAAAGCAAATGTTATGTATATATATATGCATTTTTTTTTACATACGATTTTTTTTTTTTAATTTTGTGCATTCATGTTTTACCTGTGTTGTAAATTACGCTGGATACCATCGTGACAATTTTTTTTTTTTTTAACCAGGTGCCTTAAGGTTTTGTCGGAAGATTGTTGGATTGAAAGAAGAGTTCTATAACAAATACATCATCAAGGAGAACCTCTTCAGGCCTGTTGTTGATGCCTTTTTGGCCAATGGTGACCGATATAACCTCTTGAATTCAGCCATGATTGAGCTTTTTGAGTTTATAAAAGTGGTGGGTGCTTTTTTGTTTTTGTGCATGTGTTTATAAAGATTTTATGGGGGAGGTGTGAAAGGGATGTTTTGGAAGCTTTACAGTGCTGCCCATTATACCCTAGATCAGTGGTTCCTAACCTTTTAACCCCTAGGCACCATTTTTCCAACTATATATAAGCTGTGGACTACCATCTGAATCCAGATGTTTGTAACAGTTATTCCCTATGTTTGAGTTTGAAGTAATGTCAGTGGATATCCAGTGTGTTGTTAGCTGCCTTTTTTTTGTTATAAGCACCCCAGGTGATTTACTTTTCTGTTTCATTTCATGTCTTTGAAGGAGGATGTTAAGTCTCTTAGTATATACATCGTGGAAACTTTCCAAAAGGAACTGGAGGGAATCAAATATGTTAAAACATTCGAAGCATTGAAAGTTCGTTATGAGCAGCAGCGAGAGCGGAACCGAGACAAACATGTGTTGGAGAGGTGAGATTCTATTATGATTTATTATTCTTGTTCATAATGTCTTGAATTTATATTTAGAAAGTTAATTTATGCTTAAGAGAAGATTAGCTTCTGAAAAAGACTGAAAGTTAGCAGCAGAAAAAAAAGGGGGGGGGGCGCAGTTTATAGCATAAAACTGTGGATCCTTAAATGTTAATTGTCACTTCCTTGCAGTAGCAGATAAATTTGATAAGTTTTATTAAATTTGCTTTTCATCACATTGTGATTATATTTGTATATATATTACATTTTTTCACCCAAGAAAACAATAATAATATAAAATTTATTGTAGTCATACATCATAATGGTTTATGATTTCTTGTAGCCACGCTGCTTCTCTGGTACGGAACAACAGATTCCGACGTGATGCCCGAGCACTGGATGAGGAGGAAGAGATGTGGTTTAGTCAGGATGATGATAATGAGGACGATAGCATCTCTCAGGTGTCAGAAATCCTCAAGAGTAAGCTGGACTCTGATCTTGATCACATACACAAGCTGTGGGAAAACAAAAGAGGTTGGTATGGTTTTGGTTGAGATGGAGAAGAGAAGTTTAAAGGCTCAAAGCAAGAGAATGGAAATGTTCTGATTTGTAGCATTTTGTTGTCATATCTAAAATTTAATTTGCTGAGTAAACCCTGAGCCTTTCAAGTGTTTTTTTTTTTTTTTCGTGTGCGTGATATGATTGAATTATATTCACTTAATCTCTGGTATTACGGTAATAGGAAGTTGGAATTGCAAAAGCAGCATTGATCTTCAAGAATCTTGAGAACATATGGCATTCAAAAGTTATAAGCACAAAAACCAAGTTAAGGCTACTCAATTCAAATGTAATATCCACCCTCATTTATGTATGTGAAAGCTGGAAAACAGCTAAAGAAATAAACAATAAGTTAAACTCTTTTGAAAACAAATGCCTAAGGAAAATACTTTGCTTCAAGTGGAATGAATTCAAGAATAATGCAGAGATAAGACAGATGACTGAACAACAACCAGTTTCATGGGTGATCAGGAAAAGGAGATGGACATATATTGGTCACGTGATGAGAAGAAACAATCAGAGAATCCCAAAACAAGCCATCAAGTGGAACACAACAGGCCGAAGAAAAAGAGGCCGACCACGTGAAACTCTAAAGAGGACATTGTTAAGAGAGGCCAAATTAATAGGCATAAAATCCCTTGATGAGATTGAAAAGCTTGCTGAAAACAGGAAAAATTGGTGAACTACTTTGCAAGCCCTATGTGATGTTTAACGGCACATGAAAGATATTAGATTACTTTAATACTTAATATCATTTTTTTTTTTTTTTTTGGTACCACCGTCATATAATTTTAATCGTAATTTTGGTTCTTTAGGTTATTTGATGTATTATTTTTTTTTTCATTCAGCAGCAAGAGAGAATCAGGTTGATGGTACTGGAGGTGCTTCACGACTCCTGAGCAATACAAAGTCATCAATGAATATCAGCATTAAGACAGGCAGCAACTCCTCTCTGTCATCCTTACTGAGCATGCCAGATTCTCCTGGCTCCCCAAGCAGCTCACCTCCAGCTCCAGGCTCACCAGAGTCCCCAACCAGTCCTCCATCCTCGCCCCACTCCCCCAGCCGACTCAGTTCCAAATCCCATAGTTCCCCCAGCACAAATGGTAATGGTTCCTTGGTCAGCAAAATGGGCATTAATAGCAGTCGTGCTGCAGTCCACAACAGTACAGCAGTAACAAATGCATCCAGCCTCACCTCTGCCACATTATCTCATGTTACTGGCTCTGAGAGGTCTTCTAATGATGCAGTTACCACCAAAACAGTAAGTTCTTAATCTTTAAGATCTTTCAGACTATCTTCACATGCCAGCATCTTTTTTTTTTTCAGCTTCTAAAGCTTGGTATACATACCAAACCCTATGCTGGGGTTTTCTGTTTCTGAACTTCTGTTGAAGTGTGTGATTCCCTTGCTGAATATCTTCCCATGTCAGCTCCTCTCTCTGTGTATTCTCTTATTCATTTCTGGTGCACAGTTGTCTTATTTAATCTGTTTTTCATTTAACTACCATGATTTGTTTAGATGGGTTTTCAAAATTTTAAAAATAAAATGGTTCTGTTCTGAATCTGGGAGGGAATTTCAGTTTTAAACTATCACAAATGCACAAGTGCTAAACTTGAGATACACATCAGACATTGTTTCTGTGATTTTTTTTTTTTTAAATTACAAAAATGTTTGTGTGTCATGGATATTGTTTGATAGGTTAAAAGTTAAATTGCTTCTGCTTCAGTATAAAAGTCTTCTTATATATGATATACAGCTCAACTTATGACAAAGATTTAATAAAAAAAGAAGGGAATTTTTATGTGTCCACATTTTTTTCTCTCTGAACCTTAAAGTACCCAAGGCACATGGGTCTCATGCAAGGGTTTTCCCACAAATGCCTGTCCTTTGCCTTTTTTTTTTTTTCCTGCTCTTGGCCGGGTGAGCCCTCTGTTGCTCAGCATCCTCTCTGTTGTTATTCTCCATGTCTTTTTTGGTGTAACCTTACTTTTTTTCCCCCGTGGTGTCCATCTTGGTGCTATTTTTGGCAGTGAGTCTTCAGTCGTCCAAAACACATCCCAACCATTGCCAGTGTCTTTCCTTGATAATCACTGTCAGCAGCAGCTTCATCTGCATTTCACGTCTGCAATTATTTTGTTTTTATTTATATGAGATAATTTTTTTCCCCTAACCATTGTGTATAATTTTGTAAGCAGAAAATATTTATAAGGTTCTCTTCATTTCTCTCCCCCTTTTTTTTTTTTTGTTCAGCCGGGTCTGAAAGGATTGGTTGATTACCCAGATGAGGACTCGGAAGAAGAGGAGGAAGAAGAAGAGGATGTGATAGCTCCCTCTCCAAAACGGCCTCGTGTGGGAACATAACAGCGTAAACAAGATGCTGTCATAAAGGATTCTTCGGCCTTTGTCAGCGCTAACTACAGTGATGCGATCGCTCACTGGTGTGAATGGAAATCCGTGACCAGAGTCAGTATGCAGCCAGTGTTGCTAATTTAACAAACAGGTGCTGTCACTCTCCAAGTGTGTTCCTCAAAATGCCTGAGATACAGTGTCGGTAAATATGACGTCTGCATACCACAAAGAACTGACCTGAATGAGTAATAAGAGGATTACGAACATGATCGTGACAGACTGGGGGGGAAAAAGCTTTTGTGACGGTCAGGCAGTAGAAATTTACCTTTTTTACCAAATAAAAGCAAGGCTGATTCTATTATAAATTCATGAAAATAAAAAAAAAAGGCCAAAACACCCCCCACCCCCCTAAATGGTCAGTGTTCATGACACTGTTGATAGAATTGTATGAAAGTCCTGTATGTACAGTATGATAGCCCTGGCAGTTCTTCAAGTCACACCCTACTTAAAGAAATGCTTGTTTGTGAGTATGTAATACAGATTTGTACATACGGTAATGAAAACGTGTTACTGATTCAGTTCAGGGAGTGTTCTATCTCTTCTCTCGGCCATCAACATGTAAAAGAGCTATATCATATACATTTTCTGGAAGATAGAAGTGAGCTTCCCGTAATCTTTATTATTTGAGAGAAATGTTGTAATGATGGTGGAACTTCCTGCTGCTGTGAGCTAAAAAAAAGCTCTTGGCAACAGATGCTGTAATGAAGAACTTATCTGCCCTTTGTTCAGTCTTGAAAAGTTTGTTCAGTCTTGAAAAGTATAAACAGTTTTGAATTGTAGGGTGTCTCTGAAAGAGTTTTCTTCATAGTTTATTGGGAAAGGTTTTAGACTAACATGAACTAAAAAGTTGATAAGATGAATTTATAATTATTACTGGTAATGTTTTAATTTAGAACCCAGAATTCTGAGAGAAGGCTGATACAAATGACATAAATATTCTGTGGGGAAAAAACAGAGTTGATGATGAGTTGATTGCAAAATGTGTATTTAAAAAAGAAAAAAAAAAAAGAGCAGATGTCAGAGAGACACAATGGAGTGTACTCCACAAGGAGGAAAGCTGAGGCACATGGGCACTTCTTCTTCTTCTTCGTTCGCACTGTCTGTCTATATCTGCAGTCCTGTCTCTTGGATAAATTTCACTGTTTTTTGTAACTCATGTATGGAACCGTAGAGCTTATCTTCTTTAGTGGTTTCACTGGGCCAGTAATTATTTCTCAGTGTCTCGTAGTTGATGCAGTTCTGGAGGATATGTTCCACGGTTTGGGGCACCTGGGCACATGTACATAGATTAGTAGTACCAACCTTAAACTTTGTATACATATGACTTCGGAGTCGGCTGTGTCCTGTTCGGAGACGGAAGATGGTGACTTGTTCCTTTCTGTTTAGCATGTGATAGTCATCATGTGGTGGTGTTTGTGGCTTCCTGTAGGTTTTTATCATGCTTTTCTTCTGATTATAGGTGACTGGTATGTCTGGTTGCTCCATTTCAGTGCCCTCTTTGGCCAGATGGTCAGCTTTCTCATTGCCTGGTATCCCACAGTGGGAGGGAATCCACTGCAAAGTGACTCCATGTTGTAAGCCAATTTTTGACAAGGCATCCTTAAGGTCTGGTAGTTTGTTGCACTGAAGAGCCTCCAGTACTGATCTTGCATCTGTGAGAATTACTACAGGACATGTATCAATTCTGGAGTCTGATAGTTTTTCAACTGCAGCAATAATTGCCCTAACTTCTGCATCAAAGTTGTTGCAGTATTTACCAGTGGGTATGGAAATCTTGTCAATGGTGTTGTTTGGATATTCAATATATGCTCCTGCCCCACCATTTTTTATGGCATTATGTGCAGATCCGTCTGTATACACACGTATCCAGGTGTCACATGGATATTTGTCATCTAGAACACTAAGTGTGGCTACTGATCTTACAAGACTGCTCTGCATCTCACCATTCTGCACACCTTTCACTTCAGTCTGAATAGTTATTTGTGTATAATCTGCTTCTTTCCATGGTGTATGCTCTGGTACAGATGATAATGGAGTGACTACAGTTGGAAGGTCAGGTATCAGCTTACGCATACGCTTGGCCTGATGAATGAAGCTGCTTCTTTTAAGCCGTCCTAATGCCAAGTTATTGAATCTCTCCTTCAGGGGATGGCTTACAGAGCTAAGGAATTTTTCTCCCATGGTCATGACCTTTGTGTCTCTACGTTCCTTTAGCGGTTGAACACCAACTATTTTCTGCATTTCTACTATTGGTGTGGACCTCATGGCACCTGTGATAATCCGTAGTGACTGATTTTGAACCTTGTCTAGATTATGCAGCGTAGTGTTTGATGCTGTGCACCAAGATGTTGAGCCATATTCTAAATGTGGTAGAATACTTTGCTGATATACGTTCTTGAGGATTCTTTCACTAGCTCCCCATGTAGTCCCACTTAATTTTCTTAATATGGCTAGTTTTCTTCTGGCTTTTGCTTCTGCACTGTTGATGTGTTGCTTCCAAGTCAGTTTTGAGTCAAGAGTTACTCCTAAGTAAGTGGGTTGGTTGTCCATCCTTAAGGGTATTTCATTTACAAAGATCTTACCTGCTTTCTGTTTAGATGAGAGGGTGAACAGAGTGGTACTTGATTTCTCTGTGTTGATACTTACACACCATTTGTTTGTCCATGATGTCAAGATGTCTGCTGCTCTTTGGAGTCTCTGTGTAGCAACTGTCGCATATTCATCTGTACACCACATGACCAGATCATCTGCATACAGTGCTGCTTTGATTCCATAGGGAAGTTCCTTGACCAGGTCATTAATGAATACAAGGAATAGTGTAGGCGAAAGGACTCCTCCTTGTGGTACACCGTGTCGCAGAAGTACTTTCTGGCTTTTGTGTCCATCCATTACTACTCTAGCTCTTCTATTGTGTAAATAGGACTTTATCCAGTTGTACAGTCTTCCATTCACATTGCAGTTTCTTAGTTTCCAACATGGGCACTAAAACCCTTCGTATGAATTCCCAAGGTTTAGGAAAGACAAAGTGAAGGTTTTTTGTTATTTGCCTTGTGAGAATTGTTAATAGAAATGTTTTTCTGAGGGTGGCGCCTGTTATCTTGAAAGAAAGAAAAATTACTTGAGATAATAAAGACATAACCTTTCTTGTGAAAGTTGAAGTATGTAAAATAGGTACCCATCATTTGTACTGGGGAGAAAGCAATATCTGGCTGCAGGGCCAGGCACACAGAATTGCACTGCAGACATAACTGTTAGTGAATGAAGGGAAAATAGAATAATGCAGAGGTCACGCCCATATGAGTGATGGAACACACTGTTGTATGGTTGACCTTGAAAAGACCTGTCCCATGCTGTGTGACAGTGTGCATTGTTATATAGTAATCTAAAAAAAAAGGTCCCATGATTAGAGAATTTCATTCATCTTCACAGTAGATAAATGAAAAAAAATGTTCAAGGCAAATATCAATCGTGAACAGGGTAGAAGAACCATGGGACAAACCAAGAGACATGGAGACGTACAACATAGAAATGGTTGATAAACAGACGGCTAGCATGGGAGACAGCCAAGAAGATAGTGAAGCTTTCTTTTGCTAGCAGCAGTCTCATGTGTCTTAGGCGGCACTGATGAGACGAGAGAGGAAGATCGGTGGTGAAGAGCCCACATTAGGGTATGCAGCAAGAATATTGGTTTCAGATGATTGTTTACAAGACAACTACAGACTGTTTTATGCCGATCTTTTCTTCATTCTTAGTTATGGCTTGGATTCTCATATCATGTCCAAGATGTGGCATTAACTTTCTTTTCTGTTATTGGATGAGTCCTTGGACACAATAAAAAAGTGTTTCCTACCTTTTGTTTTTGTATTGTTTAAAAACAGAACCTGGTTTAAATGTTTCTTAATCTTTTTTTTTTTTTTTTCAAAATTTTTTTTAAAGAATGTTGTGGTATGTTTAGAAGATTGACCATGAAAGCCATGTTATTATTGCTGAAGATAATATGAATTAGTGGTATGTCCTGTTTTGTAAGTGGGGATAGTCTTTCCTTTTTATTGTCTTTTTTTTTTTTCTGTGTGGAAGACGTATGTGGCAGATGTGTATCTATTGCAGTTTTTAAACTTTGAGATTAGTAAACTCTGTCAGGTATTGAGTGACAGATTATTTTTTTTTTAATGTGTACATGACAATAAACACTTCATAATTGAAGACAGTTTGTTGTTCAATTTTTCATGAATGTAATGTCATTGTGAAAGGATTTTTTGTTACAATTTTTTTATTGCTCAGATACCCAGACTTCATTTCATAACTTTATAAGTGTACTTTATTTGCTTCTACAAATATGCTGGCTTGCACAGTTTTGGAAACTAGAAATTAAAAAAAAAAAGGAATCAGATTCTGGTTTGAAAACAACAATGACAGAAAACTATTGACAGTGAGATGATAGCATCAGCCCATCTCCTTGTCTGGATTACCAGAGCTATGACATGGAATGTAGAAGGGGAATGTTCTGATTTTCCCAAAAATTGATGACATGATTATTCTCTGATGATGTTTGATATTGCCAACCCGAGCAGCAAATTTAGAAATAAAAATAAAAGATCTCTTTCTGTATTGATTATCATTTGGCTGTTCTGTGTGTAACTTCAGGAACACAAGATAACATTTTTGTTACATTTTGCAAACTTCTGTAGATCAATACATTTTTCCATACCCGCCTGGCTGAGAGAATGCATTGTCATTGTAACTGAATGGAAGAGCGTACTTGATCATGTGAAGGTATTAGCTGGACAATACCTGTGAAGGTCATTAATAAATATCTACTTACAATATCTTTATACACTTTGGAGTGGCTTTTGTGTGAAGTGGACCAGATTTATGAAATATTTCACTGTGGCAGCATTTAATGGATGGTGTGTGTTTTATTTTACTTTACTAAATATACTGTACATATGCAACATGAAGAGACTATATGTTCTTAAATACATTAGAATAACTGCCTTATTTCCAGTAGATCATTACAGAAGGGAGTGACTCTGTGCAAACGATAATATTGTTCACATATGGTGTGTCTGTATATACACTGATGTACATTGTTGGTGTTATATTATCTTCCAGTGACTGTGAAGTGCTTGTTATTGGCAGCTGAAACTATAATGAGAGAGTTGTATTAAGGGTATTACATTGAATGAGTGAGTGTCGTGTGACTGTAAAACATGTATTCCTGGCAGCTGATGCTATAATGAACGAGTTGTAATAAAAGTGTATAGAATGGGTGAGTGTGATGTGACAGTAAAACATGTATTCTTGGCAGCTGATGCTGTAAGAGTGGTCTGTAATGAAGGTATTATATAGAATGGGTGAGTGTGATGTGACTGTAAAACACGTGTTATTGGCAGCTGATGCTATAAGAGTGGTCTGTAATGAAAGTATTATATTGGATGAGTGAATATGAAGTGGTGGCTTCACTGCCATGGGAACAGTTTGGCCTCAGTGCCCTTGGACAGGCAGTGGAATCGCCACTGTGTTACACACATAAACAAGCTATCTGTAGGAGGAAAGGCAATTTTTGTTGTTGTATTTCATTGTTCTTTTAATGACAGCAAGTGACAGTCACACAGTTAAAAAGTTGATTTTATTCTCAGTTTTTGGTTTTTTTTTTATTATTTTCTCTGCAGATTTGAGTCTACATGGGCAAAATGTTAGGAGCATCTATAACAGTTGTTAGCAACAGCTACATAATCTTTTTTTTTTTTTTTTTCAGTTGCACAGGTCCAACTACACACATAAACTCCACCATTTTTTTTGCATCAAATTTGAAACCCATAGCTGTTTCTTAGGGCCACTGTATAATCATGTTGTAAGTTGGGCGGTCTTGTAGAACAGTGGTTGCCAGCCTTTTTTTATATTAAATGTCCACTTTTCAGAATACATGTAATTTGCAGACCATCAGCTTACATACAACATTGCAATGCCATAAAGCTGTTTTTTTTAAAAATCAGTAGATGGCAATACCAAGTTTATAACGCAACCATGAACCCATGCTCCATAGTCTGTCCACAATGCGAGGGCTATATTATCTTAAATTTTTCAAATGTGTTCTCTGTGTCTCATTCTGAGCTGAAAGAAAAAAATGTGTTCATTTTCATGGTGGTCATGTGGTGAATGGTTGATTTTCTGTGTATCTGGATCAGTTCTGCGCATTCTTGTGTGAGCATTCTGCTGTTTTGTTAGAATCAAAACATCAGTTGTTTTAGAATGCTGGGCAAGACTGTTGGATGTTAGCCACAACCTTGAGTTCTCACCACTTTATGTTGGCTGCAACAGATGCTGTAACTGAATGTCGGATAATTTTCAGCATTGAAATACAAACAAGGAAAGTAAACACTAGACCAATAATGGAGGGGTAGAAGGAGAAACTGGGAGAGACTTGATGCTAAGAGAATGAGATACTTGATAACAAACTGCAGTATGCCATGTCTTTTACTTTTCAAAGCAAGCAAACAAATGCGAGCACGACAGATCAGAATTCATATATGGAACTACAGGAAAATAATATAGAGTAAAGGGCAACTATTAATTAATCTCAATTGTGAAGCTAGTTCTTGTAAAGATGAATTCTCCCTCGTTTGTGTGTACAGTCAAACTGTTAGTGTAAATCACTTTTATGGTGACGCAGATGCTCTTGCTTATTATTGTATTCCTAAATACATTTTTTATATTCGCTTTTGTCTCATTTAAAGACATTCTAGTATCATTTCCTGAGCTGGACATCCTGAAAAGTTTTGCTAGTTCCTACCTTCTTTCCTGGAATTCTGTCCTGCATTGTCATCCCATTTTACATTTTAAAAAGGCATGTGACATAGCATGATGAGTTTTGCTTTTAACTCATTTATTTCTGTTAGGAAGAATTGTCATGTATAATTAGATTTATTTTAAAAGGTAGGAACAGCTTCATTCATTAACGGTATATGGTATGGCTTGATTAATTTTGCTTTTAATTCATTTTAGTTCTGTTTGAAATAACTATCAGGTGTATAAGTAAACATTAAAAAGAAAGAAAAAAAAAGATAAGAGTAGCTTTATTCATTAACAAAACACATAGTTTTAATGTTTTGACTTACAACTTATTCATATGAAAAAGCTACAGAATGTAGGAACAGTTTACATGTGTGATGTACTGTATAGCAAATATGAATGAAATTATCTTGTGACTTATATGAAGGTGTGTATATGGAAGTGTGTGTTGGATAGCATGTGACTGATATATGAAGACCTGGGAACTGTGATACTAGTTCCAACTGGCTGGCAGTAAAAAAAAAAGGGGGGGAGGGTATAGGATGAGAGGGATACGGTGACTCCACAGGCTGAGATGAAGATAGGCAAAAAATAAATATCTCCAAGTGAT
The DNA here is from genome assembly GCA_009760885.1 of Achatina immaculata. Classification (NCBI taxonomy): domain Eukaryota; kingdom Metazoa; phylum Mollusca; class Gastropoda; order Stylommatophora; family Achatinidae; genus Lissachatina; species Lissachatina immaculata. Next base: position 34,688,731 of record CM019702.1, read on the forward strand.
GTGTGAAATAAACAAAATAAGAATGTACCTTATTTTGTCACAAACAATTAAGTCCATACCTGAGGAATAATTTTATCTTTAATTTTCATATGGTTGCTTTACAAGTATCTTCCCATAACAGATGACCCGCAGGTGTCCTTTTAATACATTAGTCTCTCTCTCTCTCTCTCTTTTTTTTTTTTTCCCCCCCTTTCCTGTATCCTCACAAAGCTATTCCATATATCATCCCTGTATCATTTCTGTTCATTTTAAGATTTTTTTTTTTTTAACAGTTATTGTTTCAGGACAAAGTAGCTTTTTTTTTTTTTACATTCAGCTATTATTTCATAGCAAAATAGATTTTTCTTTCAGCTGTTATTTCAAGGCAGATTAGATTTTAAAAATATTCATTTGTTATTTCAGAATAAATTAAATTGTTTTTCTTTAGCATTCAGCAGTTTTTTTTTTTTGGTTTGTGAGGTGGGGTTCAGGGCAAATTAGTTTTTTTTTTTTTTTTAAGCATTCAATTACTGTTTAGGTCTGCATGTCTTGTGACCCCTTTCCTCCTCATTGGTTTCTTGTTCCCTTCCATTATTTCTGTCAAGCTTTAACCTCTCATGTGTGTTTGGGAGTACATCATTATATTTGTTTAAACTTTCATTCTACACAGCTCAACCAAGTGTGATGCTGACTGCATATTCCTGTCATGTGACAGCAGGTCAAGGAAAATATGGACACATTCTTATGTGCCTGTATGGCAAGATAGGACAGCATTATGTCATCCTTCACAAACTGAGTTTTCAGTTTTATGCAGATAACATTTTCCTTTTTGTGCCCCATACTTGTTTTGTCTGAAGTAGACCTCCCTTGGTTCTAATACCAGATAAAGTCATATGACTTCTCACATTCATATCATAAATTTCTACCTTTTCTTATATTTTTAACCATTTGACAGCAGATGCCACTGCTCCGTCATTTGCTCCAGATAGGCCAGAAAGTCACTTGACCTGCTGTACACCCAGTGTTGGGACAAACTCCAACAAATGTTTACAAATATTCAGACTTAATGTATGGGCACAGAAAATCCAACAGATAATATGTTTACTAAATGTGCTAACTTAACAATGTTGCAAAGCAAGGCAATAAAGAATGATGACTTAGTTGCTTTGTTTTTGTGTGATGTTAGATCTAATATTACATCATTGTTATGTGGTATTTCTCTTTTCAGTTTTCTTAGAATGTTTGGAGTAATGCTCACATAGGTTGTTTTATGTAAGTAAAGCTGTATGTGGTAGAACATGAATGTTTGGAGAAATGGTAGATCAAATGGTCGCTGCCTGGGCAAAATTCTAAGAAGTTTACTACAGAAGTTGGTGCAGATGCTTAGAGCATTTCTGCTGCCAGTGACACCTGTTTTGAAGTGCTAAATGAAATGGTGGGACAGAACAGTTTGGGAATGTTCTAATTATGATGAAGCCATTTTCCAAACAACAAATTTTATGTTTGCAATACTATGATAAGCAAGCTTTCTTATATCAGTATGATTCATACAATATTATGATAGGCAAGCTTTCTTATATCAGTATGATTCATACAATATTATGATAGGCAAGCTTTCTTATACCAGTATGATTCATACAATATTATGATAAGCAAGCTTTCTTATATCAGTATGATTCATACAATATTATGATAGGCAAGCTTTCTTATACCAGTATGATTCATACAATATTATGATAAGCAAGCTTTCTTATATCAGTATGATTCATACAATATTATGATAAGCAAGCTTTCTTATACCAGTATGATTCATACAATATTATGATAGGCAAGCTTTCTTATATCAGTATGATTCATACAATATTATGATAGGCAAGCTTTCTTATACCAGTATGATTCATACAATATTATGATAGGCAAGCTTTCTTATACCAGTATGATTCATACAATATTATGATAGGCAAGCTTTCTTATAGCATTGTGATTCGTACAATATTATGATAGGCAAGCTTTCTTATAGCATTGTGATTCGTACAATATTATGATAGGCAAGCTTTCTTATAGCAGTGTGATTCATACAGTATTATGATAGGCAAGCTTTCTTATAGCAGTGTGATTCATAAATTATTTGTATCATACATTCAGTTTTATTCCATACTTTCTACAATTATTCTATCTAGTACTTTTGTTTCCTCTTGTGATTTCTTGTTTCAGGCATATATTTTAACATAGCTTCCTCTCATGGCTTAAGACTGAGTGGCAAAGTGGTTAGTGCACTAAGTTTCTCATGGTGAAGGTCAGGGGTTCAAATCTGGCCAGAGGCACCCCAGTTACCCAGCTGTAGAAATGTGTACCAGACTTCTTCTGGAGTTGGGGAAGAAAAGATGGCCGGGCATGATGCTGACCACATCACCCTCTAGTGTGCTGACAGGTCAAGGAAAATATAGTCACCTAACTCCCTATGTGGCTTGAAGACATGACAGGGTTACCTTTACCTTTTACCTGTCATAGTTTAAGAAATGTAAGACACACTTCCACAGTTTTTTTTCTGGTGATTTCAGATACCAGGCACACACTAAAGTGCGGATATGATTTCTGTGGAACAGATATGCTCACATAAGTAATTCTGTTGCACTTTCTCTGAATCAGATATGCATTTCTGTATAAAAATGTCATGAGAACATTTCATGCAAGGATAGACTGAGATTGGTGATTTGATAGAAAACATTTAAGAGATGCATTTGATGATAACAGTAAATTTTAGCTGGTAGTACACTACCATAGCCCCTTCCCATTTTAGGTTAATTCATTTAGTACCATGTTAATAAGCAGTGAGAGATCATGTACTCAGAGCTAGGATACAGGTAGTGATAATTATTTTGTAGTGCAAAGTCACATGTATTGGAAATCCCATTTTTTTCCATTGTTTCCAAAAGTTTCTGGCGTTGTACACAATCAAATGTTTTTGAATAGTCTATAAAAGATAAATATAGATTCACATTAAATTATTTGCATTTCTCTGTAATTAATCTTATATCCCTTTGAATGTAAATGCTACAGAAGAGTTTTTCAAATATCATAGACACAAAAAAGCACAAATATATCCATACTCATTCATTCATTTGCATGTCCCTTGCAGAATTTTGCCTCCCTAACAGCACTCCTGTAGGCCTCTTAGTTGTGAGCAAGATGGCCTGCTGCTGATACATCCATTTGCAGATCCTCAATGATGTCTTGCAGCCATCTTCACCTTGGTCTTCCAGTCTTTCTTTTTCCCATTATATACCCTTCCAAGACGGTCTTCTCTAGATTATCACGACGTTTAATGTGTCCAGAATATTTCTCTCTCTTTAAGCCTCTTCACTAGCCAGCCTTTTTCAATATTAAGTTCTTGTAGTATAGATATATTTGTTCTTTTTTTTTGTGTCCATGATATTTGAAGAACTCTTCTGTACCATTTACATTCAAAGGCATTTATGCGTTTCTCAGCTGTTTTGTTAAGTGTCCAGGTCTCATAGGCATATATTGCGATGGGAAATATCTATACTACAAGAACTTAATATTGAAGAAGGCTGGCTAGTAAATAGGATTAAACAAAGAAAACTTAAATATTTTGGACACATTAAACATCATGAGAATTTAGAGAAGACCATATTGGAAGGATACGTCTTCTTCTTCTTCTTCGTTCGCACTGTCTGTCTATATCTGCAGTCCTGTCTCTTGGATAAATTTCACTGTTTCCCGCAACTCATGTATGGAACCACAGAGCCCACCCTCCTTAGTGGTTTCACTGGGCCAGTAATTATCTCTCAGTGACTCGTAGTTGATGCAGTTCTGGAGGATATGTTCCACAGTTTGGTGACACGTGCATATCGATTGATTGATTGATCTTTATCGAGGTGGAGTCAGCACCTCCGGTCAAGCGTTCTCATGGTTTTGATCCCCGCTGTTCTCTAACTGGGACTGAGGACTTGAGATGACGACACCCTTGGCCTGATGTCATCAAACAAAGATAAACTACACAAGCAAGAAGACGTTCAACACTATCAAGGAGTTGCACAACACTAGGAAGGATACGTAATAGGAAAAAGAAAGAGAGGAAGACCAAGGCAAAGACGGCTGCAGGACATCATTGACAATCTGCAAATTGATGCATCAGGACATCTTGCTTACAGCCGAGAGCTATTAGGAAGGCAAAGTTCCACAAGGGACATGCAGATGACTGAGTGCAAAGTCAAAGTACTCTTAAGTAGTAGTTTGTGTTCCTGTATGCTGATCACAACTGGCAGTTACTATAGGGGGCTGTGCTGAGATCTTAGATGAGACTGAATCACAGCTGCTTCATAGATGTAGTGTGTAAGATGTCCAGCCCAAGGTCTGCTTGACAGTCTTTGATAGCTTTGTTGGTGCTTGAATTTAAAATGTTCAGCCACAAGTTGGTTATATGGTAACTTGTAAGTCAAGTTTCTGTATGTCATTTTGTTCTTAAAACATAACAGAGCAATAAATGAATGAGTGCAAGGGAAATATATGTGTATATAGTGTTCATTCTTGTGTATGAATTAATCAGAATATGTGAAGAGTAATACAGTTAATTTCATCAAAAATTATGTATGCTTTTAAAATTAAAAATTCTTGTACAAAGACCTCTCGCAATAAATAAATGACCATATATGATGTTGGATTTTTTTTTTCAGTTGTGTGTGTTTTTTTTTTTGCAGATTTTTTATCTACATGAAATTCATCCATCCCATTCTTATATCTTATATCCTTCCCGTGCCGTTAAACGTCACATAAGGCTCGCAAAGTAGTTCGTCAATTTTTCCCGTCTTCGGCGAGTCTTTCAACCTCATCAAAGGATTTTATGCCTGTTAATTTTCTCTTAGCAATGTCGTCTTCAGAGTTTCACGCGATCTGCCTCTTTTTCTTTGGCCTGTTGTGTTCCACTTGATAGCTTGTTTTGGGATTCTCTGATCATTTCTTCTCATCAAGTGACCAACATATGTCCATCTCCTTTTCCTGATCACCCATGAGACTGGTTGTTGTTCAGTCATCTGTCTTATCTCTGCATTGTTCTTGAGTTCGTTCCACTTGAAGCCGAGTATTTTCCTTAGGCATTTGTTTTCAAAAGAGTATAATTTCTTTTCTATTATCCATCCCATTAGAAGCTGAGAAAATAATGTAGTAGGCAAGTTATAAATGTATTCTTTTGGACTGATTTTTGCTAGCAATTTTTTGTATACTGCAAATCCTAGTTTAATAGTTGTAGTACGAGTACTACATTTAAGGGGGGGGGGGGTGTGAGGATATGGCCTAGGAGAAAATGGGGCGGCAGCGAACAAGCCTGGGAAACACTGGTTACATCAACAAGCAATAAGACGACACCTGTGTCTCCATTACCTCACAGCCACCTACAACCAAGCAGACGACACCAGTGTCTCCATTACCTCACAGCCACCTACAACCAAGCAGATGACACCTGTGTCTCCATTACATCACAACCACCTACAACCAAGCAGACGACACCAGTGTCTCCATTACATCACAACCATCTACAACTAAGCACAAGACACCTGTGTTTCTATTACCTCACAACCATCTACAACCAAGTACACGACACCTGTGTCTCCATTACATCACAACCATCTACAACTAAGCACAAGACACCTGTGTTTCTATTACCTCACAACCATCTACAACCAAGCACACGACACCTGTGTTTCTATTACATCACAACCACCTACAACCAAGCACACGACACCTGTGTTTCTATTACATCACAACCATCTACAACCAAGCACACGACACCTGTGTTTCTATTACATCACAACCATAAACTACACAAGCAAGAAGACGTTCAACACTATCAAGGAGTTGCACAACACTAGGAAGGATACGTAATAGGAAAAAGAAAGAGAGGAAGACCAAGGCAAAGACGGCTGCAGGACATCATTGACAATCTGCAAATTGATGCATCAGGACATCTTGCTTACAGCCGAGAGCTATTAGGAAGGCAAAGTTCCACAAGGGACATGCAGATGACTGAGTGCAAAGTCAAAGTACTCTTAAGTAGTAGTTTGTGTTCCTGTATGCTGATCACAACTGGCAGTTACTATAGGGGGCTGTGCTGAGATCTTAGATGAGACTGAATCACAGCTGCTTCATAGATGTAGTGTGTAAGATGTCCAGCCCAAGGTCTGCTTGACAGTCTTTGATAGCTTTGTTGGTGCTTGAATTTAAAATGTTCAGCCACAAGTTGGTTATATGGTAACTTGTAAGTCAAGTTTCTGTATGTCATTTTGTTCTTAAAACATAACAGAGCAATAAATGAATGAGTGCAAGGGAAATATATGTGTATATAGTGTTCATTCTTGTGTATGAATTAATCAGAATATGTGAAGAGTAATACAGTTAATTTCATCAAAAATTATGTATGCTTTTAAAATTAAAAATTCTTGTACAAAGACCTCTCGCAATAAATAAATGACCATATATGATGTTGGATTTTTTTTTTCAGTTGTGTGTGTTTTTTTTTTTGCAGATTTTTTATCTACATGAAATTCATCCATCCCATTCTTATATCTTATATCCTTCCCGTGCCGTTAAACGTCACATAAGGCTCGCAAAGTAGTTCGTCAATTTTTCCCGTCTTCGGCGAGTCTTTCAACCTCATCAAAGGATTTTATGCCTGTTAATTTTCTCTTAGCAATGTCGTCTTCAGAGTTTCACGCGATCTGCCTCTTTTTCTTTGGCCTGTTGTGTTCCACTTGATAGCTTGTTTTGGGATTCTCTGATCATTTCTTCTCATCAAGTGACCAACATATGTCCATCTCCTTTTCCTGATCACCCATGAGACTGGTTGTTGTTCAGTCATCTGTCTTATCTCTGCATTGTTCTTGAGTTCGTTCCACTTGAAGCCGAGTATTTTCCTTAGGCATTTGTTTTCAAAAGAGTATAATTTCTTTTCTATTATCCATCCCATTAGAAGCTGAGAAAATAATGTAGTAGGCAAGTTATAAATGTATTCTTTTGGACTGATTTTTGCTAGCAATTTTTTGTATACTGCAAATCCTAGTTTAATAGTTGTAGTACGAGTACTACATTTAAGGGGGGGGGGGGTGTGAGGATATGGCCTAGGAGAAAATGGGGCGGCAGCGAACAAGCCTGGGAAACACTGGTTACATCAACAAGCAATAAGACGACACCTGTGTCTCCATTACCTCACAGCCACCTACAACCAAGCAGACGACACCAGTGTCTCCATTACCTCACAGCCACCTACAACCAAGCAGATGACACCTGTGTCTCCATTACATCACAACCACCTACAACCAAGCAGACGACACCAGTGTCTCCATTACATCACAACCATCTACAACTAAGCACAAGACACCTGTGTTTCTATTACATCACAACCATCTACAACCAAGCACACGACACCTGTTTCTATTACATCACAACCATCTACAACCAAGCACACGACACCTGTGTTTCTATTACCTCACAACCACCTACAACCAAGCACACGACACCTGTGTTTCTATTACATCACAACCATCTACAACCAAGTACACGACACCTGTGTTTCTATTACCTCACAACCACCTACAACCAAGCAGACGACACCTGTGTCTCCATTACCTCACAGCCACCTACAACCAAGCAGACGACACATGTGTCTCCATTACATCACAACCACCTACAACCAAGCACACGACACCAGTATCTCCATTACATCACAACCATCTACAACTAAGCACAAGACACCTGTGTTTCTATTACATCACAACCATCTACAACCAAGCACACGACACCTGTGTTTCTATTACATCACAACCACCTACAACCAAGCACACGATACCGGTGTCTCCATTACATCGCAACCATCTACAACCAAGCACACGACACCTGTGTTTCTATTACATCACAACCACCTACAACCAAGCACACGACACCTGTGTTTCTATTACATCACAATCATCTACAACCAAGCACACGACACCTGTGTTTCTATTACATCACAATCATCTACAACCAAGCACACGACACCTGTGTTTCTATTACATCACAACCATCTACAGCCAAGCACACGACACCTGTGTTTCTATTACAGATAAAAGGGATGGCGACTGCAGTAGAACTGGTTTAAATTAAGAAAGGTAGATAGAGGTGTATGGCGCAGTTTTACAAAGTGAGGGAGGGAGTGAGTAAGGTGAGAAAAAAAAAACGAATGGAAAGTATGAGAATGTATAAATGAAAAACATACAACATCCGATATTTCGGCGTGAGCCTTATTCGAGGATAAATGCACAACGAGACAAAAACACGAAGAACTTATCTGAAAGTGTCTTCCTCCAAGTAGAGAACAGAAATGTGTAGTAGAAGGGAGAATATATTTATAATTATTTATGCTATTATGTGCAAACGTTGCGGTTTGAAGTACATAGGGGAGACTGGCTTACGGTTAGGAGATCGATTTCGCCAGCATCTCAATGATATTTCTTAGAGGGCCTGGGCACCTGTGGCTAAACATTTATGTCTTAGCAACCACAGGGGTAAACAGGACATTTCTGTTAGTGCGATCCGCTCTTGTTCTGCTGATGTACGATCTCGGAGGGTCCTAGAACAGTGCCTTATTTTCCAGACTGGCTGTCTCCACCCAGCTGGAATTAACAATGTCTCCAGCTTTCTGTAACTTCTTTATTTTTCCACTGGCCCATTTTTTTTAAACTCTACTTTCTTTTTCTATGCTACCCCTCCCTACCACCACCCTATTTTCTTCTCTGTCAACATATTGGTGTCTATATGGTCTTGTCCTATTCACCAGTTTCACATTTTCTCCCTGCAGGTGTTTATGTTCTTCATTCATTATCTCTCCGCGTTCCCTTTTCCCTCCCCTCTTCCCCCCCCCCCGACACCTCCTCTAGCGGCTATCATGTTTCTATTGCCTTTCCCCCACCCCTTTCTCCCACTTGTTCTCCTCTCTCTCCACTTCTTCTTTACGATTGGCTCTATCGGGCATTCTTTGTTGTGGGCAGCGTGGTCTTTCCTTCTCCCTCCTACTACACACATTTCTGTTTTCTACTTGGAGGAAGACACATTCAGATAAGTTCTTCGTGTTTTTGTCTCGTTGTGCATGTATCCTCGAATAAGGCTCACGCCGAAATATCGGATGTTGTATGTTTTTCATGTATACATTCTCATACTTTCTATTCGTTTTTTTTTCTCACTTTACTCACTCCCTCCCTGGTTCTAAGGACAGTAAATGCGTCTCAAACAGCCTCTGGCAGTCAAGTCCAGCTCCTGTCCTTCCCGTGGCAGAACTGTTTAAACTGACAGGAGAAATACTTAATCGACCACACCCAAAACAATTGTTAAACCTTGAAACTGACTTACCAGCCCCACAACTAAATGTCAACCTAGATGAAATTAAATTGCATGAAATTGAAACAGCAGTGAATTTAATGGCTAACAACAAAGCTGCAGGTGAAGATGAAATAACAGCTGAAATGCTAAAAGCTATCAATAGTGACAACAAGAGACAACTACTGAGAATGTTTAACAAGATTTGGAAAGAAGAAAAGGTCCCTTCTAATTGGAAGAAAGGAATCATTGTTAAAATACCAACAACAAAAAAAGGCAACCTTAGTGACTGTAACAACTGGAGAGGAGTAACCTTAATATCAGTTGTGTCAAAAGTATTCTGCAAGGTCATTTTAATAGACTAAAAGATACAGTGAATACTGCAATGAGAGAAGAACAAGCAGGATTTCGAAAAGGGAGAAGCTGTCTCGACCAGATCTTTACTCTCAAAATAATACTTGAAGAACATATTGAAAAGCAGAAACCATTAATACTGGGTTCTAAGGACTGTAAATGCGTCTCAAACAGCCTCTGGCAGTCAAGTCCAGCTCCTGGCCTTCCCGTGGCAGAACTGTTTAAACTGACAGGAGAAGGGGCGAGGGCGAATATCTAGCGCCTGAAAACCAGATACTTAGGGTAGATGAGTGGCACGTTTGGTAGCTCATCTGCCGCTGTTGGCGAGATTTTTCAGTCGGCCAATGAAGAAAGGTGCAAATGAGGTTGCCGCGCAGCACCACTGCGGAAAAGGTGGTAGAACGGATAAAGCGAAGCAAACAGTCAAATCACGGCACCTCTGGTCTGGAGGTCGGCCACGTCCTGAGTGCAGTCATATCGGGTGAAATGCATGAACCGGCTTGTCCCAGAGGCTAAGACACTGCTGGCGAGACTCTTCAAATGCCGCGCGTGGAGCGAAGCTCCTCCCTGTCAAGGAAGAAATGCGGAAAAGAAATAAAGATTGCTGTGCGGTGCCGATGGGAAAGGTGGTGGAAAGGATAAAGTGAAGTTTAATCGGTATGTCCAGTAGTATCGCTACGAGAGCTATACATACCACGGCACCTCTGCTCTAGAGGCCGGCCACGTCCGAAATACACCTACACTGGTGAAATATGCCTAAACCGCCACACACCAGGGGTTGAACTTGATGGCTAGACATGTCATGCCACCTCCGCTCTAGAGGTCGGTCACCATACTGGTGAATTTTGCCTAAACCGGCTCATACCAGGGGTGAATCTTGAAGGCTATGCATGTCACAGTACCTCAGCTCTAGAGGTCGATCACGTCCCAAACACGCCCATACTGGGATAATATGCCTAAACCGGCTCAACCCAGGGGTGGAAGTCACTAGTGGCAAGGATTCGTCCTCCTGGACAAAAGCTCCATCCTGGTCACAACTAGGAAGGGTAGCGGCCACGACCGCAAAGTGCTGAAGTCGGAGACACTGGACCAGTGCAGTCTAGATAGGCAACCACCTCTCACCCGGCGGGGATGTTTGCGTATCCTAATCACGCAGAGGTTTTCCGGTGAGAAAGTCCAACTCTGGACTGGATGGGCTACCGCCTCTCACCCGGCGGTGATACACGGGTATCTCAAAACACGTCGAGGTTTTCCGGTGAGAAGGTCCAACTCTGGCCTGAGTGGGCTACCGCCTCTCACCCAGCGGGATGCACTGATATCCTAAACACGTCGAGGTCTTCCGGTGAGGAAGTCCAACCCTAGACTAAACTGGTGCAATGAAAACCACGGTGTCACGCAAATTCCGCTTCTGAAACCCACCAAGAATACAGGCTAAAGCCCTGTGATACTCTGAACACCTTGTGGTCCTCACGTGGATCTCGTGTAGTCCTTTCGGGAACCATACAGGAGACCACGGGACCTAACGAGGACCACAGGCTTAAATTCAGTAGGATCACAGTGCGGTTTTGGTGGTAGAAGCGAACGAAGAAGAAGAAGAAGAAGACTCCCTCCCTCACCTGTGTTTCTATTACATCACAACCATCTACAACCAAGCACACGACACCTGTGTTTCTATTACATCACGACCATCTACAATCAAATAGATAACACCTGTGTCTCTATTACATCACAACCATCTACAAGCAAGCAGACGACACCTGTGTTTCTATTACATCACAACCATCTACAATCAAATAGATAACACCTGTGTCTCTATTACATAACAACCATCTACAAGCAAGCACACGACACCTGTGTCTCTATTACATAACAACCATCTACAAGCAAATAGACGACACCTGTGTTTCTATTACATCACAACCATCTACAAGCAAACAGGGTTGCATGTATGTATACACATAGAAATAATCTGTAAAGGTTAAAAAAGCCAGTTCCGTGAATGCCTATTAAAAGGGTACCCAAAAGACCCGGTTCCTTAATGCCCAGTTCTAATGCGCAAACAAACCCACATTTTACCTGACCTCTATTGTCAGTAGTTCTGATTGTCCAGCTGTCCACTAGTGCAGTTTGCCCCGTGTCACTCATGCCCGCTTCCCCGTGTCCTTGACACATAAATTTTATAATGGGTTTTGGTGAATAGAACCAAATCATTATTCAGCGAGTTAAGATAACGGTTACCATTTTAAGCGGATCAGGGCGATCATAGCTAAGAAACGTCAGAATGGCAAACTGAAGCTGGACAAACAGTTCAGTGTAAAACTTTCTAAATATCGTAACGTAATTTATTGGAAAATATTACTTTAGCACAGCTACACGCTTAATCTCTGCCCCTGCTCGTGTATAAAGGTACACGTGTAGCAAACTGGAAACGAGACTTCCGCACAGCAAAGTGATGAATCGCAAGTGTATGTCTAACCTCCACAAAAAGTAGACAAAGACCTTTAGACGTCTAAATTGCTTTGTGCACATTTTTTTCGGCGCTAATTATACACACTGTATTCTACCACTTTAGTGTAATTGTACAGTGAACCTTGTCTGTACAGTAACAGTTTTTAAAAAAAAAATCATCCTACAATAAATCAACCGATTTTTGTTTTCAGACATTATCATTCCCGTTTCTGCCAACTCTTCATCGACATTTTAAACAATATTTTAAATCCAGCTGTGACAGTTACATATCGACCGATATGGCCAGCAAATCGCTGAAATTTTGCTGAGGTATGCACCGACAGGTCAAGAAAACTTCTTAGTAGGTCACTGAACCGCTAAACACGATCTTACTAGAAGTGGAAAGTCCTCTCTTACAAAATAGTAATTGGTTTTTCGGTGTTGTAACACTTCCTTTATTTGTCTGTACAAGCGTCCAGCCTTTTAACAAGTCACCTGATGGTTTTATAACATTTATACTGAAAACAACATTTAAGATTGCGGGACTTCGCTTAATTATTAAACAAATATAATTTTCAATAATAGTCAGTCAAATTGCATACCTTGGCAGCTACATAAACCAGGATGGTGACACCAGAAAGGAAGTTAGAATTGCAAAAGCAGCACCGATCTTCAAGAATCTTGAGAACATATGGCATTCAAAAGTTATAAGCACAAAATCCAACTATTCAATTCAAATGTAATATCCACCCTCATTTATGCATGTGAAAGCTGGAAAACAACGAAAGAAATAGACAAGAAATTAGACTCTTTTGAAAACAAATGCCTAAGGAAAATATTCGGCATCAAGTGGAACGAATTCAAGAACAATGCAGAGATAAGACAGATGACTGAACAAAAACCAGTCTCATGGGTGACCAGAAAAGGGAGATGGACATGTGTTGGTCGCGTGATGAGAAGAAACAGTCAGAGAATACCAAAACAAGCTATAAAATGGAACACAACAGGCCAAAGAAAAAGAGGCAGGCCGCGTGAAACTCTGAAGAGGACATTGTTAAGAGAGGCCAAATTAATAGGCATAAAATCCCTTGATGAGGTTGAAAGACTCATCGAAGACAGGACAAATTGACGAACTACCTTGCGAGCCCTATGTGACGTTTAATGGCACAGGAAGGATATAATATATAAGATAAGATTCACCTTCTAGAAAAATCCCACTTGTTCTCCACTTATCTTATATCTTTCGGGACCACACAGGGGACCACGGGACCTAACGAGGATCACAGGCGTGAATTCAGTAGGATCACAGTGCGGTTTTGGTGGTAGAAGCGAACGAAGAAGAAGAAGTTTCAAGGTTTAACAATTGTTTTGGGTGTGGTCGATTAAGTATTTCTTGGAAGTGTTCAGCCCATCTTTGCTTTTGGTCTTTATTTGATGTTAATAGGGTTCCAGTTTTGCTAAGGATTGGTCTTTCTTTAGATGTAATAGTACCTGTTCTCCACTACTAGACCAAAAATAGGAAATGGGTTCACTGGCCTTGGGAATTCTTGACCATTTTGTTATCACATCTACATCGCTGTGGTTTTGTGTATATTTATACATTTAGTCTTAAATACCCAGAAACTATTCGTGTGACTACGTAATTCAACCGTCGTAATAACTGGCCTTGATAACAATAAAATATCGAAATAGTTAGTATCAGCAACCAGAATTTGCAACTACTGCGGAGGAAGGGTCAGTCCTTGCATAACGATATCTCACTGAAGCAGGAGAGGAAGATTTTGCTGCTGGCAGTGACAGGTACAGTGTCTGCTTTCCAAGTTGTCCATATGGTTTTCAAAATAAATTTAACTTGCCTGTGATGCTGTGTGCCGGTCACTTTTCTTTCACTAACCCCAGGATTCTCTAACAACCAGGGAGGGACATATATTACAAACCGGCATAGCTCTTCTTGCAGTCAGCTAATATGACTCTTCTTGCAGCCAGCTAATATGACTCTTCTTGCAGCCAGCTAAAATGACTCTTCTTGCAGCCAGCTAATATGACTCTTCTTGCAGCCAGCTAATATGACTCTTCTTGCAGCCAGCTAATATGACTCTTCTTGCAGTCAGCTAATATGACTCTTCTTGCAGCCAGCTAATATGACTCTTCTTGCAGCCAGCTAATATGACACTTCTTGCAGTCAGCTAATATGACTCTTCTTGCAGCCAGCTAATATGACTCTTCTTGCAGCCAGCTAATATGGCTCTTCTTGCAGCCAGCTAATATGGCTCTTCTTGCAGCCAGCTAATGTTTCTTCTTGCAGCCAGCTAATATGACTCTTCTTGCAGCCAGCTAATATGACTCTTCTTGCAGCCAGCTAATATGACTCTTCTTGCAGTCAGCTAATGTACAGTTTTGTTAACATGATATGAAGTTTTAAACTTGAAACTGTGTGCATCCTCTTTATCTCATAAGCAGATCATTCTGATCAAAATTCAGTCATCCATTTCAGTTTTTTCATAAGCATTAATGTTATCTGCATGCAAATAAATAGCTTTCTTTCCTTTCCATGATGTTCATAAAGCCCCCCCCCCCAAAAAAAAAAAGCAGATTAAAATGAAATTGAGAACCTTTAATTTCAATATTAAGTCAGTTCTGATGTACAGTAAAATGAAGGAACAAACACTGAAAGTAGCCTCATAAATATTTCTGTGTACAAAATAATTAATGTTGTGACACATGTTAGAAATGTTCGTGCTTAATTGTTGGAGGAAAAAATGTACAGCTCACACCTGAATTTCTCTCTTAATAACAGAATATTTGCTGTGTCATGGAACCTCATGGCAGTGAAACCATGGAAGAATCAGAAATAAATAATCAAGGGAACCTGAAACATAAATACTGAAAAGGTCATAGAGAGCTGGAATAGATGCCCCACAATAGAAATGTGTGGAAAGTATTAATCAATGGGCTTCACAAGGAGCTGAAAGACACGATAAAGATGTTTCTTCCTTGTATACATTTACCATCTATGTCTGCAGTTCTGTCTCTTGAATAATTTGACTTTTTTTTTTTTCTGTAGTTCCTGTATAGAACCACACAGTTTGGCTTCTTGGGTGATTTAACTAGGCCAGTAAGCTTGTTTCAGTGTTTCATAGTTGGTACCATTTTGGGCACATGGGCAAAGAGAATTGCTAACCTTTATATATATGTGATTTTGAAGTCAACAGTGTCTTGTTCTAATATGGAAAATAGCTATTTCTTATAACAAGTATATTCTCTATATTTGCAAAATTATATTTATATTCTGTACAATGGAAATACTGTATACTGTTCTAACACAAAATTTTCATCAAGCATATTCGTTTCTATGTGGGGGCAATGACGCCCGATAAGGTCATCTGCAACCCATAGCTGATATGCCAGCGTCAGGGTTAGCGACCCATAGCTGACCAAGACCCTATCTCACCTCTCTGTGGTACCCCCAGTAACAGGCATAGCCTGGATAATGGGGCAGGGATTGTCATAGTCCCCATGGTGGTGGAGTCTGCTAAAGAAGCATTGCACACACCCTGCTTTTTAGCTGTACTCCAGGACTGAAAAAGTAGCCACCATAACCCGCTCCCACGCCGATATGATGCTGTGGCTCAATATCTCTACAGCATCGGCTGCAAAGAACAACAGCTCGCAGTTACAGGGAATTTTTACAAGTACAACAAGTACAAGTCGTTTCTATGTAGTCCTTTTTCTTGAACGGATTGCCTTTTCTTGGAATAAATCAAATTTGTCACTAGTAACTAAATCAACACGCTCCAGCAATGCACGTTCAGTATCCAGAACACTTGAATATAATCTGGGTACTTCCCATTTGGTTCTGGACATACTAATGCCTTCTCGGTTCATAGCTGTTGTCACAGGATGTACATCTTGAACACGATATCTTCTGGTGTTGTTAACAGATATGTTATTAGATGAATGTAAGGCGGTCAATACACAGCTTCCAGCTTCTTTCTTACGTTTATGTATCAGTGGCTGTGACTCATACGTCACTAGCCAACTCCAGATGGGAGTTTTTATGGACTCAGTTCTTGCAGTTTCATTCTGTGCTACTGTTGGCACTATTTCAATGCTCTCTGTCTCTTTCTGAGATACCGCTGGTGTTGTCCACCTTACACCTATGCTAGATAAGAAATTTCGTTCAGATGCCTGGTTATGGTATTGGTATGGAGGCTTACCTGCTGAAGTATTAAATTCTTCGTTATTCTGTACTGATGGTCTATTGCTAACTATCATCTGAGATTTCCCCTTTGTCAGATTCAGTCCAGTTTCACCTGGAAAGCGGCAAGATAAATTTTTATGTTTCCTATCTGAATCTTCAAGGCTTTTGATCATATTAAGATGAGAGTTACTCTCATCCAACTGAAATTCACAAGAATGATGAGCAATATCAGGCTCTACATTTTTTAAATGTCTGACCTCTTGGCATTTCACTGTGTACTTGTCTCTGGGTTTAACGAATTCATCAGATTTAATGACTTTTTTTACCATAACACCTGTGCAGTCATTACCATTAGCAGATCTATATATAAAATGTCTATTCTGAGTACTGATATTATATGTCAGCTCAGCACCTGTATTGCAAGATGATTGCTCTATGGACTTCTTGAAGAAAGATGATACTGGAACAAGTTTAGAATTATCTGTTCTCACTGATGCATGAGCAGGTTCAGGATATTTTGCTGAATCCACATTACTACAATATTCAGTGCTCTTGCTGTCTGTCAAATTTCTGGCACTGGTTTTGTGAGGTTGTGAATGAAGCCTTGGAAGTTTATGCCCAAAATTATCAACATGTTTCCAAGACTCAGGATTTGACCTATGCTGCCTCAGTTTTGCAATCAGGCTGTTTTTCACTAGATTGACATTAAATCCCTTTGATACTTGATTGAAAACTGAAAAATCCACAGACTGTTTTTCAGTGTCGCTCTGGTCACCATCAGCTGACACAGCATCTGTATACGACCTCTCTTTCATTGTCAGTACCGTGACTCTAACTGTGAAATAAGACAGATGTCATTTTCAGATGGAATGACTATAGGAGGATATTAAATTTTTACTGTAATGTCACACTGTGGAAACCATTGTTAAAAAATGTTATAAAAAAAAAAAACAGAAAAAGAATATAGTTACATATTGTGAAATAATGCACAAACCATATTTCTTTCTACTGCATCATCAGTGGAGGATGATGTGTGTGAGTGAGAGAATGATAAAAGCTTTTACATATCAACTGCTCTTATCCATTATGAAACACAGAAAGTTGTAATGGCTTTCTTGACCTTCCTAGGAAGTAATTTTAATGACAATACTTGTCAGGACCAAATATAAGAGCAAAAAAAAAAAATAGAAAAACAGCATCAAGGCTACTGAAGAAATCATGCATGTCATGAGCATGACTGCAAGGAATTATCAAACTCTCCAGGCTTTGCATAGGTCAAACTAGACTGATATATATATATATAACACATGTATAACAGGCACAACCAATAAGTGCATGTGTGTTCTGGAAAGATAACAGTCCAGCATCTGTTGCAACACTACTAATACCTTCATATAAAGATTGAGGTTGGCATATAGAACCATCAGTATGCCAATACAGACCAAAGTGCACAGTGATATCAACAACCTAAGATGAGCTTCTGAATTCTTCAGGGATATCCAAGTTGATGCTTGAGAAAAAAGAAGCAGTTTCCATTATTTAATGATAGTGTCAGCTCCAACTCCATCTATTAGGCCATACTAACAAGAGAGGCCTACCAGAGGCACAGTATGTAGGCAAGATGTGGCCTTCACTTGATCTGTATTACCAGCCAGCCCCAGTCATCTTCACTCCCACTGGAGCAATATTTAGGTTTCTGACATTATTCTTGTTTTTTTTTTTAAAATTACTTTTAAGAAATGTCCATTATGAGCTGACTTGATTCTGTCTTTGCATAATTTCTTTGGTATGTTTTCATTTAGTCCTCACCTTCTGCTTGTAAGTTGTCTCACACCTGTCCTCTGCATTGTGACTCACTCGTTTTTCAACCTTTGACTAAAAATGAGCTGCTATGGGACTGTGGTTTAAAGACAGATCTTCAAAAATACTGTATCAAGTATAATGTACTGGAGCATGCAAAAGTTCTGATCAGAATATGTCCTGCTCCAAAAACATGCAGCATATATGGTCTCTTTACTATCTGATTAGATCATACATGAATAACAAGGTCCAAATTTTGAGTCAGATAGAACTGTAAGAGATGCTGGAAGATTTGCAGGAAACCATTTCATTACTACATAGTTAACAATAAGATCTTATTCTTCTGTCTCCTTGAAACTGTGAGCTAGTTTTCTTTGCAGCTGATGCAGTGAAGATGTTAAGGCACAGCACTGTGCTGGACTGGGAGTGGGTTATGGTGGTTATCTGTCCTGTCTCTAAGTGGAACTAACAAGCAGAGGATGTGCAATACTTCTTTAGCAGAATCCATTGCTATGGGGACTAAGGAGTTCCCTACCTCATTAGCCATGCTACACTAGTTACTAGGGGTACCAACAGAGAGGTAGGATAGGGTTGGCTATGGTTCACCAACCCTGATCCCAGCATGTCAGTTATGCATCACTGACTACCACACTGGACAGCACCTTTACCCTCTAAAAATAAGATAAGTAGTTTTGTCATGCCATCAATATAAGATGATTTGTGTCCATATTTTTCTTCACCTTTGAAGCACAGAAGAAGGGGTAATATGATCTTTGTTATGTCTGGGTGCTTCTTATTTTTCAGCTCCTCAAGGAACCAGGTACCCATTTTTATAACTGAGTTGACTAGATGTCTCTGGTAGAAGTTGAATCACAGACTTTCACCATGAGATGTGGGCATGACAACCACTTTGCTAATGTGATGTCTTCATGATACGGTTCAACATTTTAATGTAATGGTGAGTGTGCTCAAAATGATCAAAGTAAGACTTACACTGATATCTAGCGCATATAATATTCATATCAGTCATATGAGGGTGTGGTCCATAATTATATTCTCTGAAAAAGTCTAAAATTGTGGTTGGAAAATTCGTATAAAAAGAAATAGACTATAGTACTCATTCAATAAACTCTGACAGCTTCTACTACTTGTTAGATAAATCTCTCTTACATCTTACAACCTTCCTATGCCATTAAATGTCACATATGGCTTGCATGGTAGTTTGCCAAGTTTTCTTGTTTTTGGCGAGCTTTTCAACCTCATCAGGGGATTTATGCCTGCTAGTTTGGCCTATCTTAACAATGTCCTTTTTACAGTTGCACGTAGTCAACCTCTTTTTCTTTGGCCTGTTGTGTTCCACTTGATAGCTTGTTTTGGGATTATCTGTTTCTTCTCATCACATAACCAATATATGTCCATCTCCTTTTTCTGATCACCCATGAGACAGGTTGTTGTTCACTCTAACTGTAGTAAATGCTCATCTGCCTTATCTCTGCACTGCTCTTGAATTCATTCCACTTTATACTGAGTATTTTCCTTAGGCATTTGTTTTCAAAAGAGTCTATTTTGTTGTCTTTTTCTTTAGTTATTTTCCAGCTTTCACTGAATATGTGAATATTACATTTGAATTGAATAATCTTAGCTTGGTTTTTGTGCTTATAACTTTTGAGTGCCATATGTTGTCAAGATTCAAGGCTAATGCTAACTTCCTTTCTGGGGGTCTATCTTTCTGATCGGGGTCGTCTATGTAACTGCCAAGGTTTGCATACTGATGTACTTTTTCAACAGCTGTTCCTTCTATGTATATTTTTTCTTCTTGATTAATGGGAAGTTTCATTATTTTTCTTTTGTCCTTATTAATTTCAAGTCCTATTTTACTTGCCAGTGAAGATAGGGTATCTGGTTTTTTTTTCTTGCATCGAATTCACATCGTCACTGATAAGATTTATGTCATCTGCAAAATCAAGATCTTCTAGTTAGATCCCATGTACCCAATCAATGCCCCTGTTACCTGTGTAGCATTTTTTTTTTTCGTTATGAAGTCTATGGCAGTTCCAAAAAGCAAGAGAGATAGTATACATTCTTGTTTCACGCCTGTTTCAGTCCCGTAAAACGCCTATAAAATAACGCTTAGGTTAATTTCATATTAATCATTTAACTAGTTTTGAGGGATAAATTATATACTCAGGCAATACGGCGTGATATGCAAACATGAAGGCAAAATAATTAAAATGTATTGTTTACCTTGACAACACAAAACTTTGCGACTGATAGGCAATGAAGGAAGTACGGTCATTATTTATCTCCAATGCCGGGAGATTTCTTCAAGCGTGTGTTCCACATTGAAAAATGTGCCTACCACAAAAAATAAATATTTGAACTTTTACAAATTTTGAACTTTTTTAAAAAATGAAACCGCCATTTTTAAAGTACGCATTTAAGACACCGGGCTGATAAGAGCCGTAAAGCGTGAGGCGAAGCAACGAACGAAAAAAAAACTCTTCATAAAATATGCCTGCTTACAGTAATGAGTATAGGCAATCTCAGTTCATCAACAGAGTTCAGTGCTGAAAGGGTTCAATGACCAGGCTTCTCTACATATCACAGTTTGTGGCGATTTCCATATACTCACTTGGTTCTGTCATACCAGAATGCCTTCTTTTTCTTCTTCGTTCGCTTCTACCACCAAAACCGCACTGTGATCCTACTGAATTTAAGCCTGTGGTCCTCGTTAGGTCCCGTGGTCTCCTGTGTGGTTCCCGAAAGGACCACACGAGATCCACATGAGGACCACAAGGGGTTCAGAGTATCACAGGGCTTTAGCCTGTATTCTTGGTGGGTCTCAGAAGCGGGATTGCGTGACACCATGGTTTTCGTTGCACCAGTTTAGTCTAGAGTTGGACTTTCTCACCGGAAGACCTCGGCGTGTTTAGGATATCAGTGCATCCCCGCTGGGTGAGAGGCGGTAGCCCACCCAGGCCAGAGTTGGACCTTCTCACCGGAAAACCTCGACGTGTTTTGAGATACCCGTGTATCACCGCCGGGTGAGAGGTAGTTGCCCATCCAGTCCAGAGTTGGACTTTCTCACCGGAAAACCTCAGCGTGATTAGGATACGCATACATCCCCGCCGGGTGAGAGGTGGTTGCCTATCTAGACTGCCCTGGTCCAGTGTCTCCGACTTCAGCATTTTGCGATCGTGGCCGCTACCCTTCCTAGTTGTGACCAGGATGGAGCTTTTGTCCAGGAGGACGAATCCTCGCCACTAGTGACTTCCACCCCTGGGTTGAGCCGGTTTAGGCATATTATCCCAGTATGGGCGTGTTTGGGACGTGACCGACCTCTAGAGCTGAGGTACTGTGACATGCATAGCCTTCAAGATTCACCCCTGGTATGAGCCGGTTTAGGCAAAATTCACCAGTATGGGTGTATATCAGGCGTGACCGACCTCTAGAGCGGAGGTGGCATGACATGTCTAGCCATCAAGTTCCACCCTTGGTGTGTGCCGGTTTAGGCATATTTCACCAGTGTAGGTGTATTTCGGACATGGACGGCCTCTAGAGCAGAGGTGCTGTGGTACGTATAGCTCTCGCAGCGATACTACTGGACATACCGATTAAACTTCACTTTATCCTTTCCACCACCTTTCCCATCGGCACCGCACAGCAACCTTTATTTCTTGTCCGCATTTTCTTCCTTGACAGGGAGGAGCTTCACTCCACGCGCGGCATTCGAGGAGTCTCGCCAGCAGTGTCTTAACCTCTGGGACAAGCCGGTTCATGCATTTCACCCGATATGACTGCACTCAGGATGTGGCCGACCTCCAGACCAGAGGTGCCATGATTTGACTGTTTGCTTCGCTTTATCCTTTCTACCACCTTTTCCACAGTGATGCTGCGCGGCAACCTCATTTGTACCTTTCTTCATTGGCCGGGAAATCACCGCTCCACGCACGGCAGCTGAAGAATCTCGCCAACAGCGGCAAATGAGCTACCAAACGTGCCACTCATCTACCCTAAGTATCTGGTTTTCAGGCGCCAGATATTCGCCCTCGCCCCTTCTCCTGTCAGTTTAAACAGTTCTGCCACGGGAAGTCCAGGAGCTGGACTTGACTGCCAGAGGCTGTTTGAGACGCAGTAACAGTCCTTAGAATCACCAGAATGCCTGATTTCCATTATCCTATTTCGTAGTCTTCCTACTATTATCGTCTCGCTTATATTTTTTTCTTTTGTTTAGTCCTTTTCTTCTCATTATGTGATTGTTGAATGTTAATCTCCGTTTTCAGCTGGAATTAAATTTCGGTTTCTTGTTACATATTGTGACTCCGCGGTATTCTAAACACGTCGAGGTCTTCCGGTGAGAAAGTCCAAGTCTAGACTAAACTGGTGCAACGAAAACGCAATCCTGCTTCTGAGACCCACCAAGAATTCAGGCTCAAGTCCTGAGATACTCTGAACCTCCTGTGGTCCTCTCGGGGATCTCGTGTGGTCCTTTCGGGGACTACACTGGTGACCACGGGACTTAACGAAGACCACAGGCGTAAATTCAGTAGAATCACAGTGCGGTCTTGGTGGTAGAAGCGAACGAAGAAGAAGAGGAACTCCTCGGTACGCGTCGCTCTGGTATACGTCGTATGGCACTTACAGTTTTACGGTGTTGATTAATCGATATATGTCGAATACGTTCTTACTTACTTTGAACAGGAATGCATCTATATATTTCCCTAGACTTGTCTGTGTTTGTATATATATATATATATATATATATATATATATATATATATATAAACTCATGTTTTAATTATGTGTTGCTTTATATATATTCATTTGCATATTCCTTGCAGAACTTTGCCTCCCTAACAGCACTCCTGTAGCCCTCTCCATTGTGAGAAAGATGGCCCGCTGCTGATGCATCCATTTGCAGATCATCAACGATGTCTTGCAGCCATCTTCACCTTGGTCTTCCTCTCTTTCTCTTTCCAATTATGTACCCTTCCAAGACGTCTTCTCTAGATTATCATGACGTTTAATGTGTCCAAAATATTTAAGTTTTCTCTCTTTAATCCTCTTTACTAGCCAGCCTTCTTCAATATTAAGTTCTTGTAGTATAGATATATTTGTTCTTTTTTTGTGTCCATGATATTTGAAGAACTATTCTGTAGCATTTACATTCAAAGGCATTTATGTGTTTCTTAACTGTCTTGTTCAGTGTCCATGTCTCACAGACATATGTTGCGATGGGAAAGATGCATGCCCTTAAAAATCTTATTTTTGTAGTTCTGTCTGTTCCTCTCCACAGATTCTTTAGTTGTTTTACTTTCTGAAGAACGATAGATCTCCTCCTCTTATATACGTATATATATATATATATATATATATATATATATATATATATATATATATATATGAGTGTCTGAGTGGCGAAGTGATTAGTGCACTGGTCTCTCATGGCGAAGGTCGGGGTTCGAATCCAGCCGGAGGCACCTCAGTCACCCAGCTGTAGAGATGTGTACCCGACTTCTGGAGTTGGGGAAGGAAAGGCGGCTAGGTGTGATACTGACCATATCACCCTCTAGTGTGCTGACAGGTCAAGGAAAATATAGGCACTAACACCATATCCCTAAGTGCCTCTAAGGCATGACAGGATTACCTTATATATATATATATATATATATATATACGCCCCATTTAATACGGATTTGAAGACCAGGAATGGATCCAAAAAGCAAGTGTCTTTGCTGATTCTTCCACACCGGTTAGACTGACTTTGTTTTTGTTTTTTTTACTGGCAGCATCAGTGGAAAGATGGGCCAGGGTCTCTAATTAGCTAGTCATGATAACAGTGCCATCACCCTAGTAGTCGTCTTTGTTTTCTCGCGACAAACAAATGGGTATCTATGCAGCAGAAGATGAAGACACAGTCAGGGATAGCGGTCAACGACCTTTAGCTGATCACTTGCGTTAGGCTCTGGCGATTACCCATTAGACTGAACAATCAGTCACTGTGATATGCTTGGAAGAGAGCATTTGGGGGAGGGGGGAGAGGCGACATTATGGAGAAAGTATGAATACAGACTGTTTTGTGAATTTTATCAATCAATCAAGTGCCGTGTCGTAGGTGATCAGTTCTCTCCACAATTCCCTGTCTTTTGAGTTGATTATGAGATCCGCCAGTGACTTTCTTCCTAGCCACATTGACAGCCCGTCCAGTAATTTCTTCCTCTGTCTCTTCTTCCCTCGATTTTTCCAGTTGCCACAATGTATTCCAATTTTCCTCTTCTCAGAAAATGTCTTACAGATCTTGTTTGTCTGCCTCTGATCTTTGTTGTAATTTGTCTTTTAACTCCAGTCTCTCGGAAAGACTTCTTCGTTGGTGATTTTTATACCAGGAAATAAATAGTGAAAAGAGAGAGAGAGAGAGCCAGATACGCAAGAGAGAAGTTCTACAGAGATCCCTTCGGGTTTGCCAACCAGTTATTTGAACAGCCAAAATCAGGTACGCTGAAAGCAGGTAAGAAGGTGCTCGAGGAACATCTGAGCAAAACATACTCTGATAAAAATCAGCATACACCGCTAGAGCAGGTGAAAGGTCTAGTGTGACCCTATGCACCAGGCAGCAAATTCAAATGCAGCCCACCGACCTTACAAGAAGTAGAGATCTTCGTATGAAAAGCTAAAGGCAAGTCAGCACCAGGCCCACCTGGCATCCCTTACATACTATATAAAAGATGCCCTGAAGTACTAAAAAACCTCCATAAACTCCTACGAACAGCATGGACCAAGGAACTCATAAGTAAAGAATAGAAAAAACTAATAGAGTATACATCCCAAAGGAACAGAATTCCACTGAAATCAACCAGTTCAGACCGATCTCACTTCTAAATGTGGAAGGAATGATATTCTTCTCCGTGATGGCAAGGAGACTAACAACATACCTCCTAGATAATGGTTACGTTGATACATCCGTGCAGGAATTCCAAGTTACCCAGGATGTCTCGAGTATGCTTCAATGATTTTGGAAGCTATTCAACAGGCAAGATCTACAGCTACTATGGCTTGACCTAGCCAATGCATATGGCTCAGTACTGCACCAAATGATTTGGCTAGCACTAGACATGTATCATGTGCAAAAAGAAATCACGAAGATGCTGAAAATGTACTTCACAGGGTTCCTCATGAGATTTGGAACATCAGGATATATTACAAGATGGATTGAGCTCCAGGTAGGAATTGGAATGGGCTGTACACTATCTCCCATACTGTTCGTACTAGCCATGCAAGTAATCATGAGAGCAGCAGAAGGAGCAGCAGAAGGCCCAAGATTCAGAAATGGATGTCAGATGCTACCACTAAAAGCATTCATGGATGACACAACAGTAATAACAACCAGTGAAACACAGGCACGAAAGATCTTAGAGCGTCTGGATAGCCTTATCATATGGTGCCGCATGAGCTTCAAGCCAACGAAGTCACGAAGCCTGTCACTCATAAAAGGGAAAGTGATAGAAAGATCGTACACAGTGGCAAATCAGATAATCCCAACTGTGGGAGAAGAGCCAGTGAAAAGCCTTGGCAGATTATATGATGCTCCCATGAAAGACTCAAACACGGTGAAGCAAGTCATAGAAATGGCACAGAATGGACTGAACATCATAGACAGAAGCAGGCTACTGGAGAAATTCAAAATATAGTGCCTCCAGTTCATGCTGATTCCAGAACTGATGTGGCCACTACTTATTTACGAAGTAAGTACCAGCACACTAGAGGCAGTCGAAAGAAATATAAATAAATCCATCAGAAAGTGGCTGGGCGTACCACCAGGATTAACTGATGTAGCACTGTACTGCAAGAAGAGCAAACTGCAGCTGCCTTTCAAATCTGTGGTTGAAGAATACAAGGTAGGAAAGACAAGGCTTGCAATGATACTACAAGAATCTACAGATCCGGTGGTACGAGAACTGCAGCCAACACTTAAAACTGGACGAAAAGGGAAAAGTAAGTGAGGAAATGACCGCAGCCAGGTAAACACAGGAGCTGAAAGAAGTAATAGGATACACCCAGACCAACAGAAGGGGATTTGGCCATGGTGAAATCAAATGGTGGTCAAAGGCCTTCTGTAAGGAAAGAAGAGATATGATCACCATCGAAGTAAGGAATTCAGAAGATGACAAGTGGGTCTAAAAGGCAGTCCAACAGGCATAGCAAGGTCAGTGGACAACATGGGAGGAAGTCCTGCAGAGATCACTAACATGGAATGCCATTTGGAAAATGGCACCCTTGAGACTCAGCTTCATCATCAGAGCTACTTATGACCTTCTGCCTGCAGGCTTCAACCTATACAAATGGAGTGTGTGCCCTCTCTGCAACGAAAGGCAAACATTGGAACATGTGCTGTCACCATGCAGAGTATCATTAGGTCAAGGACGCTACACCTGGCGGCACAACAGAGTGCTGCAGGAACTAGTAGCCATTGTAGACAAGGATAAAGCAAATAACAGAAAAAGAGTTGAGGTCCCACCTAAATACTTCATAGGCGCTGGTACAACATTGAATATTGAAATCAGGGACATTCCCTTACCATCACTGCTAGATGGTGGAAATGACCGGGATGTGGTAGTGGACTTACTAGGAAGAAGAGAATACCCGACTGACATCAAGAACACAGGAATGCGTCCGGACATTGTAGTGTACTCCATAGAAAAATAGGAATTAATAATGTTCGAGCTTACGGTTCTGTACAAAACAAGAATAGAGGAGCAGCATCTATTCAAATATGAGAAGCGCAATGATCTGGCCAAGAAACTGAGCCAGGGGGCAGGAGTCAGGGCAAAAGTGATAGCTGTAGAAGTGAGAGCGAGAGGATTCGTAACAACATCAGCATATGACCTATGTAAGCAACTGGGCATAAAGGGACAAGCAAGAGCAAGGGCATTGAAAAGCCTTTCAGAAACAGCAGAAAAGGCCTCATGATGGCTGTGGAGTATGCGAAACAAGCATTGAGAACATAAATAATCTTTATTTTTAAAGAGTAAAAAATTGGGCACACAGGCCCGTCTTACATTCTGCCCTTCATCACTCCATCTTTCATTCTTCCCATACACTCGATTTAATACAAGTATACAAATTATATTAGGAAACAAACATATCAAAAGAGTGTAAGATTAAACTATTATATTCAAAGTAAAAGAGAAGAAATAATTAACCTAATAAAATAACACTCTCACATACATACACGCGCGCACACAGACATATACATAATCAAAAATACATTGTCAGTACAAATGTTCTAACATATTTTTTTTAAAATAAACATTAAAATAATTTCTAACAATATCTAACAAGTTACTTTTCGAACTATGTCATTTTAGTATTTGATGGCTTGTGATTCATGGGTTGAGAGATTGCTGGTTATTCTATGGAGGCATATAATTACAAGCAAGTAAATAATTAAACAGGTTTGAGTTAAAAGGTGAAGTATTACTAATGGATTTTAAATGGTAGGGAAGGGTGTTCCAGAGCTGTACTGCAGAGTATGCAAGGCTTTTCATGTACAGATCCATCCTGGGTTTAGAAAGAAGACAATTTTTTTAAACGCTGGCTATGTCTAGTGTTATACGTAAACAGTGACCACAAGTAAGGCGGAGCACTGTGTGACAGAATTCTGTGAACAAACTTAACTTTGTTGAAAATGACTCTATATTTGAGGGGTAGATTTTTAGTTGTTTGTGCTGATCTACAGTCTGTACTGGGTGTTTTGTCACAAATCAGATTTAATGCTTGTTTGTGAAGTGAGTGGAGCATGTTTGTGTTTGAGACTGAGCATCTATCCCAGATTGTGGAACAGTAATCTAAGTGTGTTTGTATGTGTGATATGTAGTATATCTTTCTTGTGTCTTTGTCGATAAAGTGTTTAATTTTGGCTAGTTGGTAAACTTTCTGTGCAATCAAGTTTGTTAGGTTATTCACGTGAGAATTCCAAGTTAAATGCAGATCAACAATGAGTCCAAGAGTTTTATGTTCATGATCATTTTCTATTGCCTTAGTCCCACCACAAAGTTGTAATTGAGTTTTTATTGCATTCTGCAGTTTCTATCTTGTAGTGATGAGCATGGATTTTGTTTTGTTGGTGTTTATCAACATATCATTTTTATTACTCCATTTAATCAAACTGTTTATAACATTTTTGAGAGAGAGAGAGAGAGAGAGAGAGAGAGAGATTCCTGGTATTCTGAAGCTACCAACTTCAAATCCGTCTTCTAAAATGAAATGTCTCTTTATTTCAATGAAACTAGCAGCGTTTTAAAGTTAAACAGAAATATATACCCTGAAACATTTTATGGGAATATGAGAGTTTAAACATGGGACCTAATGCTATATTACTGTTCCCAAGCGACGGCCCAAATTATTATCCCGAAGACTAAGAAAGGTGGCCATAGTCATCACTGTGGCGTCTGTTGCTATGTTCTCTTAGTTGGCAACTGTAGGGAGATCCACCAACAGATTGGGAAACTGAAAGTTTTTTTTTTTTTTAAACGTCTACAGTATTGTGCCGTTTTGTGTATCGAGGAAATACAGGGTTAAACAACAGAAGTATATGTAGAGAGCAGGGACCGATATCTGGGTATATAGCCTGATAACAAGAAAAGTGAAGCACTATTCACCAGTGATACAATGGGCGTATAGAAAAGAAGTCATCCACTGGAGAAGGTAAACTAGGTTAGAAGAATGGGGCGACTAGCAATTTCTAATAATAGGACGACAAGCAGGCGGTCAGCGAATCACGCCACGTTAATTGACGAAGAAGCGGGAAGGGGTTTGGGGGTGAAGGTCATGTATGAGCGCGTGGGTGTTCTCGTCCCAATGAAACGGCTTAAAAAATTTCTAAAAGTTGGGAAACTTGCGACCGTGTATGGAAGTTTTTGTCAAGATACGAAGACTAGCACGATCGTGTAAGAAGACACTGTAATGTTAACGGCTTTTGTAACACGCCAGTCTTTGGTTTCCTCTAACTCAGTACCAATTTACAGCCATTATCAAACTGTATAGGCATACTGGATTACTCTCCCAGTTCTGCTTGTTTTTTTGTACCTGTTACCGGTCTCAGTTCGATGGTCTTCACATTCAAATGAAGACCATCGAACCATTAGTCTTATGAGCCATGTTACCAAAATCCTGCTTCGTATTGTCATGAGAAGAGTCAGGGGCAAAATAAAACCAGAAATCGCTGAAGTGTGGCTTCGTCGAAGGAAAAGGCACAAATAATGCCATATATATATATAACACTGATGGAAAGATCAGTAGAAGTAAAGACGGACCTATATTTATGCTTCATAAATAATTTATGCTGTAAAGCATTCGATAAAGTGAGACACAGAAATCATAAAAATGCTAGATGGCATCAACATAGATGGGAAAGATATGAAACTCATCAAAAGCATAAATTTGCAACAATCAGCAGCAATAAAGGTTGAGAACCAAATAGGAGCATTCCAAGACATAAAACTGGAAGTGAGACAAAGATGTGTTCCATCTCCTGACCTCTTTTCCTTGTACAGCGAAAACATAATGAGAAATATAGAGAGTTTGCCAGGAATATCAGTAGGCAGATACAACCTTAACAACTTAAGATATGCAGACGACACAGTTCTGATTGCTAAAAGTGAAGGGGAGCTACAGGCTCTTCTGGACGCCGTGGTTCGTTAAAGTAAAAGTAAATGTCTCAGCCTGAATAAAAAGAAGACTGAAATGTTAGTCATCTCAAAGAAAAGAATACCACCAAAATGTAGCATCGATGGAACAGAACTGAAATAAGTTGACAGATTCAAGTAATTATGAACAATTATAACAGCTGATGGGAAATGTCACAACGAAATAAAAAGCAGAGTGCTCAGGTCAAGTCAGCGTTACAGAAAATGAGAAACATCTTGTGCAACAGATCCATATCAATGGAAACAAGATTCCGATTACTTAAATGTTACATCGAGCCAATTTTGTTTTATGGACGTGAAGCATAGTCCATGAATAAAAGAGTACAACAAGAAATGGAGGTCATGGAAATGTGGTTCATAAGAAGGATGTTGAAGGTACCATGGACAGCTAAGAAAACCAACGAAGAAATCTTAAGAGAGGCTGGAGTTAAAAGGCAAATTACAGCAAATATCAGAGGCAGACAAGCGAGATTTGTAGGACATTTTCTGAGAAGAGGAAAATTGGAACACACTGTGGCAGCTGGAAAAACTGAGGGAAGAGGAGACAGAGGAAAACAGAGAGAGAAGTTACTGGATGGGCTGTCAGTGTGGCTAGGAAGAAAGTCACCGGCGGATCTCATAATGAAGTCTAAAGACAGGGAATTGTGGAGAGAAATGATCGCCTACTCCATGCGGCACGTCACTTAATTGATTGATTGACCGGTGCCTGGCTTAGTTCATCATTCTTCTTTTTCTCCAACCTATATGATGGTAAGTTTTTTTCCGGGGGTGGGGTGGGGAGAGAGAGGGTGGAGGTGGGAATAATTTGTTGTAGACATTTCTATTACACTTCTATTATCAAAGGATTCAGGTGCGAAAGAAGAATGACACAATGGCAGGCATTCAGAACTTTGCGGAAAAGATCGAGCTATATTCCATCAATAATGTAAGATAACGTAGTTTTGTAGGATTACACTTTGAAAAAATCGTAGACAAAACACTTTAGTGAGACGTGATAGAATTACCTGGGTTTCGAATACGAACTCTTGTAGGACGAGCAGCCGTCTAGCCAATGAGAACAGCGTACTAACCAACTTAGTCAACTACCCCCCCCCCCAAAAAAAAAAGTGTTTATTGGCATAATCATTAGTAAATGTTCAGTAGATACGAGGGATCATAATACTGAAGAAACGAGGTCGTGATACCGAAATTCCGTAGCTTAGATTCAGTCTCTCTAGCAGCTACCAACTTTTAGACAAACATACACACGGTTTCCTGCCATGTCTGGTGGAAACTTGAACAACAATAACAAACGAACAAATACTTATTACATGAAGTTAGTTTCATATATAGTTTCAGGAACAATTTTTTTTTATAAAAACACGGACTCCGGTAGGACGAACAGCCGTCTAGCCACGAGAGAACAACGTACTGTTCTTATCCCAGGTAATTCTCTTGTGATTTTTCTTTCTCTCACGTCTCACTAAAGTGCTTTGTCTACGATTTTTTCGAAGTCTAATCCTACAAAACTGTGTTCTCTTATTTTACCGTACGAAAGCCTCGATGTTTCCTATTTATAAATAAAGTGTTCCTGAAACTAAATTCATGTAAACTAAATTCATATTCATTCGTTTGTTATTGTTGTTCAAGTATGCACCAAACATGGCAGGAGACCGTGTGTATGTTTGTCTAAAAGTCGGTACCTGCTAGAGAGACTGAATCTAAGCTACGGAATTTCTGTGTCACGATCTCGTTTCTTTCCGGGTGTCACGATCCCTCGTGTCTACTGAACATTTACTAATGATTATGCCAATAAACACCTTTTTTTTTTGGTGGGGGGGGGTAGCTGGCTAAGTTGGTTAGTACGCTGTTCTCTCGTGGCTAGACGGCTGCTCGTCCTACCAGAGTCCGTGTTCGAATATTCTCTTGTGATTTTTTTTCTCTCACGTCTCACTAAAGTGTTTTGTCTACGATTTTTTCGAGGTTTAATCATAGAAAACTACGTTATCTTTACCGCACGAAAGCCTGGATGTTTTATATATATATATATATATATATATATATATATATATATATATATATATATATATATATATATATATATATATATATAAAGAGTAAAGGTAACCCTGTCATGCCTTAGAGGCATATAGGGATATGGTGTTAGTATTTTCCTTGACCTGTCAGCACACTAGAGGGTGATATGATCAGTATCACGCCTGGCTGCCTTTTCCTTCCCCAACTCCAGAAGAAGTCGGGTACCCATTTCTACAGCTGGGTGACTGGGGTGCAGCCGGCCGGATTCGAACCCCCGACCTTCGCCATGAGAGACCAGTGCACTAACCACTTCGCCACTCAGACACCCATATATATATTCCATCAGTGTGCCACTGGCACTATCACCCAACACACACTACGAAGGTTAAAGGCTGAGCACACATGGGAGTGTCCTGAGAGCAAAAAGGCCCATCTTAGGCCACCAGCAAAGTATGGCCGTTCTTCAAGTTCAGATCCTTTATGGCAAGTCTCTCTCAACCATCAAGTCCTTGTAAGTTAAGCTGAGTCTAAAGTCAAGTCTCAAGACTACGAGGAACGCAGAGTGACTGTTCCGTTTACTATATCAAAATCATATCATTACGCGTGTGCAATGGGGCTGTAAGTTGTGAAAGTAAAGTAAATAATCATCAGCTTTCCGAGCCATTAAGGCTCACTGCTAAAGATCTGCAAATAAAGTTCGCCTCCATTCCTCTCAATTCTTATTCGTCTCTCTCCAGTTGGTGACACCAATTTTCATTATATCTTCTACGTTGTCTTTCCATCTTTGTCTTGGTCTACCTCTCGGTCTTGTACATACATCAGTTTCGTTCTTCCATTGTTTCTGTATGACCGAACCAGTTCAGTTTCAAAACGTTTATAATCCGCTGTTAAGTTCAGTATTTTTTTTCCTAGCTCTACATTCCCCACTCTTGGTATCCTTATTATTCTTATGATCTTGTTCTCAGAGACCTTTAATTCTTTTTTTGTTCCACACACGCTCACATACGCACACACATTTCAAGTACCTCAGCAGCAATTGAATCATTTTATGATGTTACTCTATACCGTAATAAAATTTACTAGGAATAAAATATTAATCTTCATCATCCTCATTTAAACTTGTTTTTAGTTTCTCCTCCTTGCAAGCATAAAAGCATGGGGGCATCTCACCTATACCTTGAAAGCTGTTACACAAATCCAGCTCTTTCTCGCTTATCAAGATGCACGTGATAACAGGGGCATATTATTGACGTGGCAATAACTAGTCATACAAATCCTTCAGTTTACTGGGCCTTTACGTGATCTGCACTCCTTTTTTGTCCCAACTCTGTCAATAATAATCAGATTTATGACGTAGCGTGCATGGATGGAAAATGTTAGACGGAGATGAAGAAAAAAAGTAGGACTGGCAAAGCATACATTCAGCAAAAAAAAAAAACCTGGATTCTAGGCAAAAAAGTCGGAGAGAAGGATTTTTAATGGCGCAGAAATGTTGATCTACAGAAAATTAGATCGTATATCAAGGAGAATGAAAAGAACAGAGGCATATTTTAGAACAGCTCCGCGTGGAATGTGAATTTCTCAAATAAATAAGCATCAAGTAAACAAAATACTTTGGCCACATCAAAAGACATAATAAAATACTGAAGACCAAACTAGAAGGAAAGGTGGAAGGAAAAAGAGCGAGAGGTACATAGAAATGCAGATGGAAAGATAATAAACGAGAATGGACAGGGCACATTCTGGCTGTGTGCACCATCAAGGCCAGCGAGCGTGGAAACTGGAGATTCATTCAGAATCATTTCGTTCAGAAGATGGCACACGATGATGGTGAACTAGACAAGCACGAGACAAAACCCAACAAGCTGTATGGCGTATATCAGACGGGTACATGTGCTCAAATAATCATCATCTGAAAATATAGTTTGTTCATTCGTTCGTTCCTACATTCAAAAACTAGATAGACAGCACAAAACTGTTCGACAGCACACAAGGCAATGGTATTACTGAAGCATGCATTGTTTCATTTCTACCGCACTATATAAAGTAGATGTGGCTACCAAGTTGTAATTCAAGTCTAAATGGCTATTCTTCGTGTTCCTCACAACCAAATCGACCCGAAAATATGAAACAGCTGAAACTAGGTGGACAATGTGATCGAAAATCATGTGACCGGTCACATGACCTGTACATAAATGTTTGGTCGCGTTACGTGTCATTACGTTCACTAACGGTAAGAGATAAGCTTACCGCGCTGGATCTAGCAAGTTTTCGTCGTATCTCAAGTGCACAGTCGCTCGTTAAAGTTCAATAAAGCCACACACATTTAGGACAGGACTGGTCGTGGAAGCTCTGATTAGTTTAGAAAGTGAATCTTGCAATACTGGAGATATTAAACATGGCAGCAAGAACATGCACACAGAGTTTGCATGCGGCACGATGTCTTTCTCGACAACATCAGTCGCCTGTTATGTCAGTTCTGTGTTTTAGAAAATTTTCAAACACTTTTGATTCTGATCAGACACAGAAGAGATCTTATTCACTTGCCAGAGACGCGAAGGTATCAAGTAACGCACAAAAAGGTGAGCTTTTTACATTCATTCATTTGTATGTCCCTTGCGGAACTTTGCCTCCCTAACAGCTCTCATGTAGGCCTCTCGATTGTGAGCAAGATGCCCTGCTGCCGATGCATCCATTTGCAGATCATCAACGATGGGCCTTTTTCCCATTATGTACCATTCAAAGATGGTCATCTTTAGATTATCATGACGTTTAATGTGTCCAAAGTATTTACGTTTCTTTTATTAATCCTCTTTACTAAACCAGCCTTCTTCAATATTAAGTTTTTGTAGTATGGATATAATTGTTCTTTGTTTTTGTGTCCATGATACTTCTACATACCATTAAAAAAATCTCAATAAGCAATCTATATACCATTATAAAAAATCTCAAACAACATATATTCACTCTTCTTTAATTGGTATACAATCCACGTGTTTACTAACGTTTGGCAGAAAAGAAATTGCTCTGTTTCAGAAAATTTATGCAAATGTTCTATATTTCTCAGTGGAACATCTGAAGATGGTCTTTGATGAAATTATTTACTCATTTCCACAAATCTACTATTTATGGAACCTTCATGTTGGCATCTCATAGGCACTTCCTTTTATGAATGAAGCTGCAGTGGACCCTCAGCTTGTTCTGTCCATTCCTCTTACAGTGCAGTCACCTGGCCTGATTTTTCATCTTTTTGTCCACATAATTTGGGAACGCCATTTTGAAAACTCTAAAAACTGACTGCAAAACAAGAAGCAATAAACAGGCATACCAATTACCAAATTGCACATATGCATTCACAATGGATATCTTATTCTTGCATCTTGAAACCAAGATGTCCTAACCAGTAGAAAGAGAAATAACGTGAATGTTAAAAATAAGCAAGGAATAGACCACATATTTTTACTGCTTACTATTAATTAATATCAGTGTCATTACTATTATCTTTTTTTGCCTATACTGTTCTTGCTATGGTCACTGTGTCCTCTATACTATGTTTTTTTAAAAATTACTTTCTTATTATATTATTATAAGTTCAGTATTATTTCAGAGTCTTGTTCTTAGTTACATTCAGTGAACTTGTTACTTCTGGCAGCTGGTGTGTTAAGTTATATATTTTTTTCTGCATGGAGCTGACAAGTTATGTTATAGTTTTTTGTTCATTAACGCAGAGCAGGTTTTTGTCTCTATACATAGAGTTGATGTGTTATGTGATATTTTTTTTTTCCTACCGTGGGAGCTAGCTTGGTGTGAAGGCTTCATTTCTCTGCAGGTCTGAAGATTGATTGTGCCTTGCTGACTTCGAGCCCAAATACTGAGGTCTCAGGCTTATTTTATCACAACAGTATACAAGAGATTATCCATTCTCCACTTCCTAGAATATGGCACTTGATACTAGTGCTTATCCATATCATTCATACATTCTTTCTGAGTGCAGGAGTATTGGAGTTACGTACACTTACTTCTTCCTCGTGCTATGTACAGCAGATCCAGCTGTAAAAATTGATGCACTAGTCAAATCCATGTATATGGGATCTCACAAAAAAATTTAATGTGAGAGAACAAAAAGTGAACTTTACTTTCCCCCAGTTTATATTTCTTGCATTAGTTTCTGTAGTGACTATGGCTTTGTCCAAAAAAAAAAAAAAAGGAAGAAATTACTGTGCCCGAACTACAGCCAAATATCAGTCGTTTTCTCACCCGTGGACTTCATAACTGGCATGTGAAAGTACTATTTTGTCCAGTTTGCAACAAAAATAACAATTTTTGTAAAACTAATATTAAGCAATGTCTCTCTCTCTCTCTCTCTCTCTCTGAACCTGAAGTGCCCAGGGCACATGGGGCTTCGCAAGGGTTTTCCACAAATGCCTGTCCTTCGCCTTTTTTTCTGCTCTTGCCCAGGTGAGCCCATTAAGCAATGTATACATGATTTATTTCAGTGAAGAAGCTCTACACCCCTGGCCCCCTTGGTGTCACTCTCAGCGTGAAGGAGGCCATGCTGAGAGATGTTGGCTCCAGAGATATCGAGTTTGTTGACTGTATCAAGTTCATAAGAAGAAGAGTATTGGAAATAGCTGGTAATGATTCAGTGTGCTTTTGTCATCAGTTCATTCATAAAATTATGTTCTGGGTCATGATGATGATGATGGTAACTATAAAAACTGTTAACTGAACAATATGAAACTGTCAGCAGTATAATTCATTTAAATTATTGGGGAGGTGGGAAGGTGTCACAAGTGCCTCTTTTCTTACAAATAGAAGGGAATGATTGAAAAACAAAAAAAACCTCATAAACTAAAATTGAGCTTATTAGACACTGGTGATATTCCAAATATTTATTCCAGATATATATATATATATATATATCACACGAGGTGTGATCAAAAAATATCTGGACTGGACTTATTTACAAAAAAAAAACTATAAGAGTTAGCGATCTGTAATTTAGTCACCTTCTAAATAATCCCCTTCTGAAGCAGCACACTTAGCCCATTGCTGTTTCCACTGCTGGAAGCATTTTTTGAAGTCATCTTCTGTTATGGAGTGCAGCTGCCTCGTTGCTTTCTGTTGTATCTCCTCAACATCCTGAAATCTTTTCCCTTTTAAGTGGTTTTTTTTTGGGGGGAAATAGGACAAAGTCACAGGGAACGATATCAGGTGAATATGGTGGTTGTTTGACCTATGGAGCGTGGTGCTTAGCAAGAAACTGCTGCACAGGTTGCAATGCAAGGGCAGGCACGTTGTCATGGTGGAGTTGTTACTAACCACTCCCATGCAATGTCGGCCTTTTATGATGAACTGCATCCCACAGATGCTGCAGAACTTCACAGTAGTATTCCTTGTTGATTGTCTGACCTGATGAAGCATATTCACGATGCACAATTCCACTGTAATAAAAAAAAAACAGTCAGCATTATCATGAAATTGCTGCAGCTCTGTTGTGCTTTTTTGAGTCTTGCACTGTGAAGACTGGGCCTTAGTTTTAGAATCATACCCATAAATCCACAATTCATCACTGGTTATGATTGTTTCATTTTCTGCACATTCAAGCAGTCACAAGTGGCTGAAACACAGATTTGTTTCTGGTCAGCTGAAAATAGTTTTGGCACAAATTTAACTGAGACACATCTCATGTCAAAATCATCCATAAGAATTGATTGAACTGAATCAAAACTAATGTTTAAGTCTTCAGATAACTCACAAAGAATTATTCAGTAATTTTGCGGCACAGATGCATGGACAGGCTTGATATTTTCTTCAGTTTTACTGGTTGCCAGACTTTTCATCACTCTCAACACTTTCACGGCCATCTTTAAAATGTTTATACCACTAATAAACTGGTGTACAATCCTCTCTATCAACTTCTTGTAACTCATACAATCCTCTCTATCGACTGCTTGTAACTCATACAATCCTCTCCATAGACTGCCTGTAACTTTAAGGATGTGTCTTTTGCACATTTCACCAAGTTCTTGACAAAATCTAATTTGATGCAAATTTGTTGGATTCAGTTGTTCCAACATGACAAATGTGATGAACAGATTCAGATATATCATAAGAAAGCACTACGATAAGCAAAGTGGGCAAGCAATGGTGACGTGACTATGCCATGTGTGGGGTATATGCCAAGGTCAACCTATACCTATCTGCTTCCGGTTGTGTCAGTCAGTTCTGGAGTTATGCACTCAGACCAGATACTTTTTGATCACACCTCATATATATATATATATATATATATGCATATTCATTAAATTTAATTGTGTGTTTTGTGATTATGAGGTTTAGAAAATTTGACATAGGTTTTATATGAACATTTAAATCTAACCGGATGAGAAAAAATACAAAAAAAAAAAAAACCCTACCAGAATTTGTAATGCATTTATTCAGTCTTATTTTGTTTCTTCTGGAACACAAGGCATATACAGATTTCCTCTATTCCGACATACATATCAGCTTCAGTGATTTTGAGAAAAGGGAGTTAAACCCACTGGTGAAGTCTGTGCAGTTACCAGATATGACATTATGAAGTTACCATTGGATGTATATATTTTTTTCCAGTACTGTATGACATTCAGCACATGAAGTGAAAAAAAAAAAAAAATAAGTGTTGCAACTTCATGACTACTGAAAAATACTTTTAAAAATTGTTTCTTTCCTCAGGCGTGTCAGATGACAAATTTTGCTGTATTCCTATACAGGGAAGCGGAACATTTGCTGTTGATGCTTCATTTCAGACTGTCCTGCCAAGAGAAGGAGCAAAGGTGGAAAGTGGTTTTATGTTAACACTTTATTTATGTACAGTTCCTGAAGAAGAAGAAGAAGAAGAAGAAGAAAACAATGATGATGATGAAGAAGCAGCAGCATCAAGTCATACAGTGTATCATATTTCCTGTACTAGCTATATAATGATTTGCATTTCTTGTACTGGTGACAAAAGAAAAAAATTTTACTGTCTTGAATTCATGTAATTTAAAGCTTCCGTACAAGCATAAGTTCCAGTCTCAATGGTGATTTTGTTTTGGTTTTCTCATTGCATTTGCGATGATCTCACACGGTCAAGATCCATGGATTGCGAACGAAGAAGAAGAAGAAAGATCCATGGATATGTTACCAAGGACTCGTGCGTGCTTGTGAAAGTGATATTGAGAAGACATTAGGTACAGTTTTTTAGAAGTTGGGAAAAAAAAGTGAGACTTGCATGCAGCAAAGTGTTATGGCAAATTTTGTATGATTAACATCAAAATACTGTAGACAAACTACTTCAGACATGAGAGAATTAAAAGTAGCAAGAGAGTTACTGTGACTCAAACCCTGGACTCTGGTAAGATGAGTAACTGCTTAGGCACTATAGAGGAGAGTGCACTGTTTACTCGGCAACCATGTGTAGGGCTTGAGTCACAGGCATTCTCATGCTGTTTTTCTTTCTCTCAGGTCTAAAGGATGTCCATTCTTTTTCAATGCTACTATAAATACATACAGTTGTGTGTCAGTGTCAACTTATGACTGCGTTAGGGACCAGTCATTGAGCTTAAGTTGATTTGGCCATATTTTGGTCATTATAGGAGAAGATATGACACCAAGTACAAAATGTTACAGGATGAATAGACATCTTTCCCATAACTTTAAAATACTAACAGAATGCAAGTTAAATCAGTAAATGTGCGGAAATTAATCACAAAGTGTGAAACACAATGTATTCAATAAAGAATCATACTGTAGTAACTTTTCAGTAACACAAAAATGTATATACACAAACTCTGTACATACCAACATGCATAAATTCTTTACTCACCAAATGTTACATTTATGGGTCATGATGCTATAGAATTTAATGAACAATGTAATTATAACTTTGAGAATTAGAAATTCCATTGTAGCAAGACAATGGAAAATAGAAAGCAAACAATTAGGTGCATGATGCAAAAGTGAAAGTGTTTTTTTCTTTCATAAAATATACCTATGGGACCTTGTATGTAAGTATAAATGACCATAACTTGGTCAGCAGATTGTACTTTGCTCTAGCACTTTGCAGTGGAGATATTATTTCATTCTCTTTTCTTTGTGCTGGTATTGTTTTGTGTCTTTAAAAGTAGAGCTTGATATATGTTCAGTTTTGAGAATCATCAAAAGTACTGTTAACTTTTAATATGTACATTTTTTTAAACCTATCACATTTAGGCTTTAATAATTGAAAATGGAGCATATGGCAAGAGGATGGTCAAGATATGTGAGGCAGCAGGCATAGATTGTGATGTTCAGAGCTTTCAAGAGAATCGCCAGGTTGAGCCAGAGGTGGTAGGAGACGCACTGCGCGGACGTACACATTACGATCTGGTGGCTGTAGTACACAGTGAGACCAGCTCTGGCGTTTTTAACCCTGTCTTAGAAGTTGGCAACATTGTGAAAGATCTGTCTCCAGGTATGGTTAAACCATCCTGTATATGTAGTTTTAGTTAAATATTTTATCTGTCTCCAGGTATGGTTAAACCATCCTGTATATGTAGTTTTAGTTAATATTTTATCTGTCTCCAGGTATGGTTAAACCATCCTGTATATGTAGTTTTAGTTACATATTTTATCTGTCTCCAGGTATGGTTAAACCATCCTGTATATGTAGTTTTAGTTAAATATTTTATGTCTCCAGGTATGGTTAAACCATCCTGTATATGTAGTTTTCCTCAAATATTTTATCTTTCTCTAGGTTTGATTGAACCATCTTGTATACATAGTTTTAGCTGAATATTTTTTATCTTTCTCCAAGTATGATTAAACAAATCTTGTACACAAAGTTTTAGTTAAGTACAAGTATTTTAACATTATGTATTGGTGTCAAGAATACTGTGTGAGAAAATAAATGCTTTACTGCGGTTTCAGGTATTTGCTGAATGTTATATCTCTCTCTCTGACCTTAAGTGCCCAAGGCACATGGGGCTTCTGCAAGGGTTTTCAACAAACACCTGTCCTTTGCCATTTTTTCCACTCTTGCCCAGGTGAGCCCTCTATTGCTCAACATCCTCTCTGTTGTTCTTCTCCATGTCTCCTTTCTCTACCTTTACTTCTGTTCCCCTGTGGTGTCCATCTTAGTGCTATTTTTGGTAGTGAGTCATCAGTCATCCGGAGCACATATCCCAACCATAGCCAGTGTCTTTCCTCAGTAACTGGTGTCGGTGGCTTCATCTGCATTTCTGCCAACAAGATGTTATTTCTTACGTGCTTGGCCAAAATATTCTTCTAATTCTTTGTAAGTGTTTAGTCTGGAAATAATTCAGCTTGTTTTCTGTAGTTTGAACATTGTATAGTTATATTATTATTCTCTTTAAGCAAAGATGACCATATTAGAGACCTTAGAAGTTTTCAGAGTCAGCAAATCAGACCTGGTCAAGATCCCTTTTCATCTTGTTACAGAGCTTCTAGAAACAGAATCTTAGTGTTACTTCAACCTGGCTAACATGAAAGGGGTTAATGTGGGAGAGCCTGTTAAAAAAAACCTGCCTTTGGGGGTCCACTCTGGAAATTCAAGAATGCCACTCTTAATTTACTTTTTGACTATGTTATAAATATACCTCAGCACTGGTTGCACAGAACTCATTCTGAAGCTA
Organism: Achatina immaculata; assembly: GCA_009760885.1. Classification (NCBI taxonomy): domain Eukaryota; kingdom Metazoa; phylum Mollusca; class Gastropoda; order Stylommatophora; family Achatinidae; genus Lissachatina; species Lissachatina immaculata. The sequence goes on from CM019702.1 coordinate 34,730,253, forward strand.
CAGGGAATTCGTATGATGTTTTATGGAAATGAGGGGAAACAATTCAGAATGTTAAGGGTTAAAATAATTTTTATGTTCTTCTGTGATATGCATTTGAAAAGGACAGTTCTAACTAGCTTATGTTGTTGGATCTTCTACAGATTCCATCTTCTTAGTGGATGCTATCAGCAGTTTTGGTGCTGTACCATTAGACATAGAGAAAAGCAACATAGATATATTCATCAGTTCAGCAAACAAGTGTCTGCAGGGAGTGCCAGGGTTTGCCTTTGTTATAGCCAGAAATGAAGTCATAGACAAGTGTAAAGGTATGCAATTCAAACATTTCAGCAAATTACTTTTATAATTTAGAAGTCTTTGTTGGTTTCAATTTAAAGGTCTGGAAACTGGATGTTGGAAATAATCCTTAGCCAGCTAATTTTTGGTTAGGCACATTTAATAAAAAAAAAGGCTATCATTTCTAGATGAAAGATGTTAGTATCATAAAACTGAAAAAAAAAGAGATAACCGCAGTGAATCGATATTGTGGTAATAATGACTGGAAAACAGTGACTGGTTATTTCTTCTATCCAGGTCAACCTTAATGCTCCTGAAAACAAGCTGGTGTTTTGCTTTAGTCTGGTCAGCTGGGTAGATACATTTCCATATGAAGCAAATGAGTTTTCTAATAAATAACAACTTTTATCTCATTAGGCATTTAACTCTTCCCGTGCCATAGAACAAAATGCGAACGTTCCTGTTGTGCCACACAAAATGTGCGGGTCTTGATATGTATAGGGGGTATCATTGTAAAAGTAAATGTGCAAAGTATTTCCACTTTAAAAGTATACATATTATGCATGAAAATAGCTGTAAATGTAAGATTTCATAAATGAAAAGTTTTTTTAGGAAAAAATATGTAGTGTGATGATTTTAGCTGATAACTGTGTAGTGCTTACCATCGGCAATGCCTAGATGTACAATGTTTACCATCGGCGATGTCCAGATCTACTTAATTTTCATCCGATCTCATTGTGTGGTGGCATTCTCACTAAAATAATGTCTGAAATAAACTTCTAACTACTTCTCCAGTCCATTTAATAGGTCTAGATGTACTTGGGGTACATTCAGGAACAGTGGTCTGGTCATAGGATATATTCTTATGCCTCAGAAATTGCAATAAATATTGACATTTCTCTATTAAAAACATCAATTTCACTCAGTTGTTAGTCACGCTTTGGATTGAACTATGAAAGATCACCAGACATGCGCAGATAAATCATGTACAATTAAAAGTTACACTGGTTTTACGCTGCAACGAAACAAACCTCGCTACAGCGATGATGGCAGTCACCAGACTAACTGGAAGACTCGCTATAGTGAGGATGCAGTCGATGATTTAAAGTCAGTGTGGCCTATTCCACATCGAACGCAATGCCTGACTTTCAAGATATTCACCACATCTTCAGCTGTAAAGAAAACTTTTAATAAACAAAAAAAAAAAAAAAAAGCAACTAAAATAGTTTTAAAACTTGCACTTTCTTCAAAGCATGCAAATTTATTATTACTCATACTGAAAAATCGTGGATTTTTACATTGATTGACTTTACGCATGAAAGTGGAAAAAAAATACTACACAACATCAAATATTCAGTACCCCACTTTGATTTCATGATCCTGTGTTACATTTATAGGCAACTCCCGCAGTCTGGCCCTGGATCTGTATGACCAGGTGAAGCAGCTGGACAAAACTAACCAGTTCAGGTTCACACCAGCCACCCATGCCATGCTAGCCTTCAAGCAGGCCCTTATAGAGTTTGATAAAGAAGGAGGCATTGCAGGTCGAGCAAGGAGGTAATTCTTTAATCCACTTTAGTCATTTTGTTTCCTGTTCTCTGTTTGGTTTACTTTATATTTTCAACTAATGTGTATAATGCCGTATGTTGCAAGAAAATGGCCAAATCCAGATTTAATGGATAGAATCAAAAGTGAAAGGTTTTTTCCCCTTTGATTAAAACAAGAGGATTATATGCATATTTAATCAAATTTGGAGTCGTGTACCACATGATGTATAACTTACTGCCTGCATCATCTTCATCTTGTGCCAGTGGCTACTTAGGATCTCCACCATACACCGTTTGTCTCACAGATGGGTCACTAGTACATGTTGTTTCTGCTCTTTCCTATTGTATTGTAGCTCCTTTTTTATCATTGTTATTTCCTTGCTGTTTTTGCAAGCATAACTTTTTGTTTAAAAAATGTATGTGCACAAATGTAGTACAACTATATCACACTTTCTTTTCTTCTAAAAGATATCAGCAAAACAGGGCTGTTTTAAAACAAGGACTAGCAGAGCTTGGTTTCAAGGAACTTCTGGATGAGAAGGTTGCAGGATACATCATAACCTCGATTTTGTACCCCAAGGATCCAAATTTTAACTTTACTGAATTTTACAGTAGACTCAACGAGAAAGGTACATTAAGTTATTAATTCTAAGTGTGCATTAGTGATTTCTAAAAGTTATGTAGATGTGAATCTGAACTGACAGCAATGAGGATTAATCAAAGAGAGAGGGGCTGACTAAAAAAAACCTGGTAAAAAAACTAGAAGCTGAGATGAATGATATCTAAAACATTTGGAGCCATACTAAAGCTGGTTGCAGACTGAGAAGTGGAGAGATCTTGTTGCTGCCCTACAAGACACCACATGATGATGGCCTCGTTAATCACTGTTCAAGGACATGGCTGAATAGACAGATCTTCTTCTTCTTCATTCACTTCTACCACCAAGACCACCCCGTGATCCTACTGAATTTACTCCTGTGATCCTCAGTAGGTTCCGTGGTCTCTGAAAGGACCACACGAGATCCCTGAGAGGATCACAAGAGGTTCAGAATATCACAGGGCTTGAGCCTGTATTCTTGGTGGGTCTCAGAAGCAGGACTGCGTGACACCGTGGTTTTCATTGCACCAGTTTAATCTAGAGTTGGAATAGACAGATAAAACTTGAAGAATGAGGAAGAAGCATGGTAGAAAGCTGATACGAGTTATCAGTCTTTTAAATCTAATAAGCACCAGCATCAGAACTGAATGGGAACCTTGCAGGAAACTTCTTGCTTTAGGATGTCCGTGATGTGGATATGTTGCCCATGATGTGGTTAATGGTGTCATTGTGATGGATTCACAGAGTATGCTTCATAAGATTGAGAAGAAATTCCTTGAAAAGAATAGGTTCATCTGTTAAGCCAGTCAGCTGTGACAGGCCTAATGTAGGCTTACATCCAGGGCATGCAGGAGTACATGGCAATGGAGTGGAGATAGACTTGCTGGACAGGTTAAATACAAATGTATTGTAAAAGGCAGACTGGCAGTGGATAAGGGTGAACATGCTAAAGCCATATTGGAAAGACTGCTGAAAAATGAAGAGGGAATGGAAGAACAATGTAGCTGTGAATAGATCGCTGGAGATAGGACAAATTAAGGGTGGTGGCAGGAAATCCAAATTGTGTGGCAGAAAACACATCATAAACGACCAACACTCAATGGGAACTATTAGCAAACATGTTCTTGGATGGATGGTGCAGCGGAGCATATATGGGGCTGTCCTGAATGCAGTGATGCCGGAGTCTGAAGTTTAAACTTTGAACCTTGCTTTAGGGCAGGGATTCTTAATCAGAGGTATTAGAACTAAACGATGGGGTGAGGTGACTCAATCTCTGAGTAATTTCAGTGTCAGAAAACTTGTTCTTAGATTAGAATTTTATTTCCACTGTTCTGTACCTGACTATCCATGTGTGAAGTAAAACAAGGTTACTCACATCTTTAGAAGTGATACATTCACCTGCTGCCGATGATAATAATTTTGACACTCTGATGAAGGGGGCATAGGGACATATTGGATAATCCATTGGAAGTCTGTAATCATAAAAAGAACCATTGTGAGTAAACCAGCCACACTCGTCACTTCATCATATATGTACTTTCCCTTAGAAGTCACCGTCTTTATGACTCAGTGAAAGTGAGAATTCTATCTCATTTCAATGATGGCATTCTGTTACGCCTGGAGGTAAAGTGCTTGTAATTATATTGTGGGGAAAAAAAAGTATGGTCCTGTAGAAAGACCACTAAGATTGACCATTGTTCTAAGTAGAAGTTGAATAGTTTTCTGTGGTAATGATTAATGATTCTTTCACACAGAAACTTGCTTGATTATAAACATGCATTACAAATGTTCAGAAATGATAAACGCTTGATATTTATATGAGATTTTTACTAGTATTTGACTTTGAATTTGATGCATGGGGAAAATGAATGGAACATTTAACTGTATAAATTCATGATTCCTCTTGTTATCTACTGTCATTTCTTTTGTCAGACCTGGTCATCTACCCTGGCAAAGTGCTGGATACTGACTGCTTCAGAATTGGCACAATAGGTGATTTGCATCCAGAGGACATGAGAACCCTTCTGAAGGCTATAAAGGAAGTGTGCAGTGATATGAAAATCAGAATTCCAGTGAAGTATTAACAGAACAAATCAGTAAAAAAGATCTAATAGATCTATCTGATCTTTTTCCTACTTTTAATTTTGGTGGTTCCTCCTTCATTCTGGTGGTTTTTCTGTGGACGATCTACGCATTAAACTTTCTGATATGTTTATCTTATATGTTTTTTTCTATGACTTACTTTTTTCTAGTTGATCTGTTACTCAAGAATGAGTAATTCTTAACAGTTATTTTAAGCTACTGATAAAGAGATGTTATTGAAAGATAAGGACCAATGGGTTTAGTGTGATCACATTATTTAAAAAAAAAATTGGGGATTCAAAGTAGGACAAATAAAGAAAGATGGTGCATCATTTAATGGAAGTAACAGAACCAACAGTAGCAGATGACAAATATTTCAGCACCTGACCGGACTTAGAACAGAAAATGTGGAGGGAAAATGGCAGTTTAGAGTGAAAAAGCTAAGTCATCTTCCTGCTTTGTATGTTGGCCAGATACCTGATTACAACAGTGGGTGCAAAAAAAAAAGAGGATGAAACAAATGTGAATTAAGAGGAACAAAAAAAAAAAAACAGTGAGATGACATATTCTCTTCACTCTTGCCAAGAAAGAAGTATGTGAAAGCAGAGGGAATGACAGGAGTAGTACAGAAGATAGACAGAAAGAAAGGAGGGACATCATTTATTAAAAAAACAAAAACAAGAACACAGGGCACAGAAACTTGGCTCTGAAACAAAAGATCTGTTTAACTGGAATAAGGATTACCAATAACAAAAAGACAGTTGTGGTCAAAAATAGCAATATTGTAACTGTTATTGATATGTTGATATTAACTTTGCTCACATTGATTGAGATGCACTGCCTTGTTAGTTTTGAGACTGTTAATTATTTTTTCAGCAGAGTTTGTTATGTTATTTGGCATTTTCTTGAGACTGATACTTTAAGACTTCTCATATGAGTATTATTTTTAAATTTAATTATAATGTAATGTGAGCGAAGCCAGTGATGCTGACTTTGAATGCTTGGCCTTTTGGCCTTCTGTATTGCATTATTCTCTCCCATAAGGTTGTACACAAGTTTTACAAGCTGATTTTAGCTGTGGTTGATGTGGCCATGCTCAATGGTCTTTAGAATTAACTGGAGTTGTGCAGTTTATTGTTTTCCAACTTAAATCATTGCCTGTCTTGCAAGAAGAAATTAAAGTGCATCATCAGCCATAGACAAAAGTATTAAATAAATTTTAGGTAGATAGAGGTGTATGGTTCAGTACAAAACAACAAAGTAAGTGAGAAAATTGAGCAGAAACACAAATGGCAGAATATAAGGAAATAAGATGAGAACATATAAATATGTGGTGTTCTAAAAGTCTAAAAAGTTCAGTGAATGGTACCAGAAAATAAACAAAACAGAAGATACAACAAATTACCTTTATTGGCCTTCAAGATAATCACCATCCTTCATAACACACTTTTGGCAAGGTTCATAAACCTTTTGGAAACTGTCAGCAAAGGCCTTTTTAGGAATTTATCTCAGAACCGCTGTCACATGTTCTTGGATTGCTGCCACATCCCCAAAACATGTGCCTTTCATAACACTTTTCAGGCGGGGAAACAGAAGGAAGTCTGTAGGCACCAGATCAGGGGAGTACAGTGGATGATCAAGAACAGGTGCACTATACTGAGCCAAAAATAAGCACACACAGGTCACGTCTGTGTTTCTGATTGTCGACAACGGCTGACCCGAACGTGGCCCATCCTCAGTTGTTTCATTCCCGTCATGAAAGCATTTGAACCAGTTGTAAACACATTTTCTGCTCACAGCTTCTGTCCTATACACTTGTGCCAACATTTCATGCATCTCTGTCGCCGTTATCCCCAGTTTGTAGCAGAACTTGATGTCCACTTGTTGCTCCATTGTGCTGTGACCTTACCTCTCACACTGACTACGTTTGACTGCTTGCAGTGGGTTTACCCAGTCGGTCACATGTACTCCATGATATGTGGTGCTTCTCGATGTGTCTCATGGCCCATGTTTCTGTTGAGATATCGGACCATACACCAAACTTTTTAGACAACATCCAATATTTCAGTGTAAGCATTTTGGTCTCCTCTTGCTTTGAAAGACAAGCAAGAGTGACCCAGATAAACAAGAATGTAGAGTGGGAACAAAGGGATTGGTTGAGAAATGACATAGGATAACAACTTCAACCAACTAGAAACCTTTAGTGTAAAACAGGTGACGTGGGTTGAAAGCAAGAGAACAATTGGGGGGGGGGGGGAAGGGGGGATTCAGAAAGAGACTAGAAAGCTATAAATACCTGAAGACTGTTACAGAAGAAGGAGAGGACTAGGAGAATAAAGCTAAAACTGCAACAGAATGAGTGGGACTGAGACAAGAAAGTGCAATATAGATAGCAGAAATTAGATGAAAATCTAAAGAACTTGAAAGAAAGCTGAATTTATTGTTAATTCCAGCTGGGTGGAAACATCCAGCCTGGAAAATAAGGCGCTGTTCTAGAACCTCACGGGAATGTTCATCTGAAGAACAGGTGGGATTGCAGTAACACAAATGTCCTGTTTCCCATGGTGGTTTCTTTGGCAGAAGTGTTTTGCCACTGGTGTCCATGCTGTCTGAGATATATCGCTAAGGTGTTGGCAAAAACAATCTTATAGCATAAATCAGTCTCCCCTATATACTTCATATCACAACGCAGCACATAATGGCATAAATGACATTTGCTTGAAGTGCAGGTGAAGCTCTCCTGAACAGACAGTGTGGTCTTCGGGAAGGAAACCTGACTAGCCTCAAATGAATTTTATGACCTTATATCCTTGTAGACTCTTTTGAAAACAAATGCTTAAGGAAAATACTCGGCTTCACATGGAACGAATTCAAGAACAATGCAGAGATAAGACAAATGAGTGAACAACAACCAGTCTCATGGGTGATCAGGAAAAGAGATGGACATATGTTGGTCATGTGATGAGAAGAAATGATCAGAAAATCCCAAAACAACCTACCAAGTGGAACACAACAGGCCAAAGAAAAAGAGGTAGTCTGCATGAAACTCTAAAGAGGACAATGTTAAGAGAAGCCAAATTAATAGGCATAAAATCCCTTGATGAGGTTGAAAAGCTCGCTGAAAACAGGAAAAATTGGCAACTACCTTGCGAGCCCTATGTGACGTTTAACGGCACGGCAAGGATATATATATATATATATATATATCACCCGACGGAGATGTATGCGTATCCTAATGATACTCTGAACCTCTTCTGGTCCTCTCGGGGATCTCATGTGGTCCTCTTGGGGACCACAGGAGGGCCACGGGAACTATCAAGGACCACAGAAGTAAATTCAGTAGGTTCAGTGGGGGGTCTTGGTGGTAGAAGCGAACGAAGAAGAAGATATATATATATCTCCTTGTATCATTACTGGAACATGGGGCATTTTCATCTGTTGATGTTGTTCTTCAGCTTTCCCAGCCATTAAGGCTCATTGTTGCAGATAAAGTCTGTCTCCATTCCTCATCTTCTCTCTCCAGTTGGTGACACCAATTTCTTTTATATCCTCTTCTATGTTGTCTTTCCATCTTTGCCTTGGTCTGCCTCTTGGTCTTGTTTCCCTCATCTCTTGTGCATATATAATTTTCATTTGTCTGTTCTCTTCCATTCTTTCTGCATGGCCCAGCCAGCATAGTCTGTTCAGTTTCAAGACATTTATAATTTGTTGGGATTTAAATAAGCTGCTCCATTCAGTGTTCTTTCTAGCTCTCCATTCTCCACTGTTGGTATCCTTTGTGGACCCAAAGATTCATCTTAGGATCTTGTTCTCAGAGATCTGCAATTGTTCATCTTATTTGTCATACTCCAAGTTTCTGATCCATACATGACGGGTCTTATTATAGCTTTGTAGATTGATATTTTTGTGTTTTAGGACAGGATTTTGGATTTATTTTAACAGGTGTTGCAAAGTGAAGTATATTTTATTTCCTGTCTGTACTCTGCTTTTAATTTCCTCGCTTACTGTGTTGCTTCTGTTGAAGGTTGTGCCTAGATATTTGTATGTTTCTGCTTTCCTAATAATCATAACTCCAACATTTATATAATCTGGATAATTCTACCTCTGGTCTCTTTGATATCTTTATATACTCTGTCTTATCTTGGTTAATGGTCAAGCCCACTTTGTGCCACATCTCTCAGATGTATGCAGGTATTGATGACTTCTTGTGTAGTTTCCTCCACTAGGTCAATGTCAACCTATTGGTGTTAACAATCTTCTTCTTCTTCGTTCGCAAGGTGTTAACAATATTTAATAACATGCTTCTCATAAGTGCCAAGAGTTCTTAATTCTGTGATGTCTTCTACTCCAAATCTTTTTCCATTATTTTCTTTTGATGAAAGATAAGTGAAATAACAATTGTTGTAAAACTGATAATAGCATTAGTACTAGAGAAGCATGACTGAGTTTTACAAAAGGGTAGAATATCTTTCCATATTTTCTTTGAATGAATGAATGGTTTATTATTTCATCTTCCACGGCTTAAATCCCTGGACCTGAAGTTCTTGTAATTTGTTATTGAACATCCCCAGAAAGAGAACTGTGGGACTGAAATAATCATCTCATAGTGTGTATTGTTACAGTGGCATTCTAGCGAAAACCTTCAAATATATTAAGCCTGTCCAGTGAAGAAGTTCAGTATGAAAGTATCCAGAGTCATACAGTTTTGGACCAAAACTGTATTGAGTGAAGGGCTATGAAGTTATAGAAAACACAGGGTTTTTGGTTTTGTTCCACGTCTTACTTGTCAAATTATAAATGCGTATCATATGCCTATGCATCTCAGATGGTGGGAAATAACGGTACATATTACAGAAATTAAGTTGCACATTTTTTATATCTCACTGTTATTCTCAAATACACGGTCAAGAACAATCTTCTTCTTCTTCTTCTTCTTCGTTCACTTCTACCACCAAAAACTGCACTGTGAACCTACTGAATTCACGCCTGTGGTCCTCGTTAGGTCCCGTGGTCCCCTGTGTGGTCCAAAATAGACCACACGAGATCCACGAAAGGACCACAAGGGGTTCAGAGTATCACAGTGCTTTAGCCTATATTCTTGGTAGGTCTCGGAAGCGGGATTGCGTGACATCGTGGTTTTCATTGCACCAGTTTAGTCTAGGGTTGGACTAAGAACAATCAAAGTGTCCTGTTTTATGGCCTTTCTGTATGGGAGAGCATTGAATCTTCTAAATGTTTGCTACATTTGCTACAAATTATTATGACCAATTCTCTGGATCAGTATTTCTGAAGAAATTTATGACAGAGGACATTGGAAATTACATTATCTGATAAATGCAATAGTACACAATGGAGATGATTTGAATATCTGCTGTGGCTAGTCTAGCACCAGACTGAGACCCACAGGCCATGCATGAAATATTCAAGACACATTATGGAAATAACCCTACTATGAAAAATAAGTTGTTTATTGAATCCTTTGGCTCAGATAAAACAGTAAAAATCAGTGACATTAATGTTCTGGGTGGCCACTGCAGAGAAGGGTTTTTGAGATTCATGGAATGGAATGAGTCTAATTAATTGGTATAATCATGCCTAAAGATATGGAATCTCCTGAAATCTCCTGGAGAATGTGATCTCAGTAAATTAAAACATTGCACAAACTTGTTCTGTTTTATTTTAAATTTGGAAGTATTTCATTAAATGCTTTTACTTGCATTTCAAGTTGTGGGGTTTAATTGCCATAAACAAACTGCATCAATCTGATGTCTAATGAGAGTGTTGGCTATAATTTGATATCATATGAGAATGTTGACTATAATTTGATGTCATTATGAGAACGTTGGCCATAACTGATGGCCATGCCTTGGGGGAGTATTGGCCATGATCTGTCATCTAATAAGAGTGCTGACCATAATTTGATGGTTCATGGAGGTCTTTGGCATAATCTGATGTCTAATGAGATTGTTGCCTTGTAATTTGATGACTCATGAGAGTGTTGGTCAGTTCATGTTTGTCAAAATGTGTTTTATAAATGGTATATGACAATCAGACTTATTGGTTGTGAAATGTTAAAACTGGGACCTTGGAAAACTACATAAAGGCAGATTCAAAGGTCAGTTTTCATTTTGTTCAAATATTGTGGCCTTGACATTTAACCAAAAATTGAGAGATTATATATGTCTACTTGGCACAAACTCTAAGAAACAGCTGAGTTTGCATTAAAGATTTGTTTCCATTTTAAAAATTATTTTTGTTTGTTTCATACGTATGTACTTGCACATGCATTATTTGTGCTGTATCATTTTCATACAGTAGGACTATAGTTAAAAGAGAGCTTTAAGATGTTTTTGTATGCTTGTACGTACAAAAAAATGAAGTTTTGTCTCTACCATTGTTTAATAATATAATAGTTTATTTGCTAAGTTTACCTTTTCTGTTCTAAAATTTTTTCCCTTTACTATCAATTTATTGTGGAGATTCATTGTGGAGAATTTTAAGTCTATATGGAATACCATCTAAAATTGTCAACATCATTAAGGACTTCTACAATGGATATGTTTATGCAGTCAAAACAGAAGAAGGGATGAGCAAATGGTTTCACATTGAAACAATCGTGAAACAAGGCTGTAGACTGTCTCCTTTGCTTTTTGGAATTGCAATAGACTTCATAATGAAAAAATGCTACACAGGTAACACAGGTATTGATTGGGTACATGGGACCCAACTAGAAGATCTTGATTTTGCTGATGACATAACTCTTATCAGTAACAATGTGAAGTCCATGCAAGGAAAAACAGATAGCCTGTCTTCACTGGCTAGTAAAATAGGACTTGAAATTAACAAGGACAAAACAAAAATAATTAAACTTCCCATTAATCAAAGCGGAAAAATACACACAGAAGGGACGGATGTTGAAGAAGTCAATCAATTTGCATACCTTGATAGCAGCTACAAAGACCAGGATGGCGACACTAGAAAGGAAGTTAGAATTAGAATTTCAAAAGCAGTATCGATCTTCAAGAATCTTGAGAACATACGGCATTCAAAAGTTATAAGCACAAAAACCAAGTTAAGATTATTCAATTCAAATGTAATATCCACCCTCATTTATGCATGTGAAAGCTGGAAAACAACTAAAGAAATAGACAAGAAATTACTCTTTTGAAAACAAATGCTTAAGAAAAATACTCAGCATCAAGTGGAATGAATTCAAGAACAATGCAGAGATAAGACAGATGACTGAACAACAACCAGTCTCATGGGTGATCAGGAAAAGGAGATGGACATATGTTGGTTACGTGATGAGAAGAAACGATCAGAGAATCACAAAACAAGCCATCAGGTGGAACACATCAGGCTGAAGAAAAAGAGGCAGACCACATGAAAATTTTAAGAGGACATTGTTAAGAGAGACCAAATTAATAGGCATAAAATCCTTTGACGAGGTTGAAAAGCTTGTCGAAAACAGGAAAAATTGGCGAACTACCCTGCGAGCCCTATGTGACATTTAACGGCATGGGAAGGATATAAGGTCAATTTTATTTCTGTAAGAAAATTTTAGTTTAAATGTTGCATTAACAGAATAAACCTCTAGCAGCTTAAGATAGGAGATCTGTCCTGGTCTGAGATTGTAAAGTTTGTTCAGAAGCAAGCAAAAATAAATTATGTGTATACTTAACAACCTTCGGTATGCTGACGACACAGTACTGATAGCGGAGAACCAACAAGACCTGCAAAATCTCTTGGATAAAGTCGCCAAAGAAAGTGAACAGAAAGGCCTTACTTTGAACATCAAAAAGACAGAGACTATGGTTATATCTAAGAAACAGAATCCACCAGCATGCAGTATTCAATTAAACGGAACCATTCTAAAGCAGGTGCAGAAATTCAAATACCTTGGAGCAGTAATAACTTCAGATGGGAAATGCACAACAGAAATTAGGAACAGAATAGGCCAAGCAAAGACTGCATTTCAGAGAATGAGAAACATATTAGTTAACACATCCTTATCAATGAATGTTAGAAAACAAGTCCTAAAATGCTATATTGAACCTATCTTGTTATATGGAAGTGAATCATGGACAATAGGCAAGCCTGCACAAAAATCATTGGAATCAGCAGAAATGTGGTTTATTAGAAGAATGTTGCGAATCCCCTGGACAGCAAAAATAACTAATGAAGAATGTATGAGAAGAGCTGGAGAGACAAAAAACCTTGTCAGAAAGATAAGAGAGAGACAATGTACTTTCATAGGACATGCAATGAGAAGAGGGGGCATTGAAAATATTATAACAACAGGAAAAATAGAAGGAAGAAGATCAAGAGGAAGACCAAGAGAAATGATACTGGACAGTCTGACGGGATGGTGTGAGAGGAGATCACCAACTGAACTGATGGCCTGCATGAAGGATCGGGTACTCTGGAGAAGCATAATAGCCAACGCCAGTCGGCACGGCACCTGATGATGATACTTATGTTATAATTTTTTTTTTCATTTCAGTTTTATATTACAAAAGCTAATTTTTGTATTCTGCCCTCTGATAAATAAAATTATATTTACATTAAAACTCTGGAAGAGAGAGTGCATACGTTTTCTGTGATACGTGTAGGATGCCAGATGATAATGTTGTCAGTCATACAGAGAACATAATAATCAGTCCTTGTTCATGGGTCACTGGAATAGTGCAGCACTAGCTTTTCAAGGCAAAGAGAATGAAGTTTAGATCTGATGGGATACCATTCGGTAATCCCAGATTTAAAGGGGGGGGGGATACCTAACAGTTGTTACAAAATATATGCCTGGCTTACAGAGAACACTAAAGCATATTGTATATGTGATTGCTGGACTATTAATGCAATAAGCAAAAAAAAAAAACAAAACACCCAGATTATTCATGAGAAAACCAGGTCCTACAATGAATTCATGGCCAAGTTGATCGCAAAAAATCCACAAATTAACAGGCTTTAATTGGTGGAATATTGATCTTTATTTGGAATGCATCCTTTGAGTCAGACAATCATGGAAGGAGGGGAAATGACATTCCATTTGGTGAAAAAAGGGTGCACAGGGCAAAAATGGTTGAGAACCAATCCTTTTGTATATACATGGCAATATTGTTAATAGATTGAAAATACAGAAAATATAGTAAATGTAATTAATATTATCAGTGGGCATTCAGCATTGTAAGCCAGTAATCTGACCAAAGTCTTCTTCATTGTTGAAACATAAAATAATATAAACAAACAGAAAACTTGCTGTTCATTGTCTGCATCAAATATTTTGCAGAAGGAAGAGAGAACTCCAGATGTGCCTCATGAGCTGGCAAAACAAAAAGTAAAAATATACACCAATCTTTACTGTATTTATAACTGTACGTATGTTCTATAAGCAACAGCTACCAGCGAAACGTACGGTTGCTATGCCATTTTACATTCCTTATGAAACGAGAAGAGCATAATTTATAAATGTCATGTAAGATCATTTTAAAAAATTTTATACAGATTTTTATAATCCTAATAAGACATTGGCTTTTCTTAACAAATTAAATTTAAAAATTATATTTTAAATCATGCTGTTGGTTTGATTTTATTTATAGAATTAGACTTGTACGAACTCCCTGTAACTGTGAGCTGTTGTTCTTTGCAGCCGATGCTGTAGAGGTGTTTTACTTATAGATGAACTCTATTTCTTCTAAGTGCGTGGGCGCGTACATGCAGTGGTAGCCTCAATGTACTCAAGTTTTTTTTTAAGCTTCTTGGAATGTATAGCCCTTCAGTTACATACATGCACTTTTAGTTCCAGTACTTGATGCTCTGTATTAATAAGACAGTGCAAAGAAGCACAAGAAGGTTGATCTGGTTTGCTTCTTTGACTATGCAGTACAAGCTGGATAACAAAATTTGCATAAATTGGTAATCAGTACGCACTAGACTCACTACACACATTACTTGTCACTTCATTCATTCATTTGCATGTCCCTTTGCCTCCCTAACAGCACTCCTGTAGGCCTCTCAATTGTAAGCAAGATGGCCTGCTGCTAATGCATCCATTTGCAGATCATCAACGATGTCTTGTAGCCATCTTGCCTTGGTCCTCCTCTTTTTCTTTTTCCCATTATGTACCCTTCCAATACGGTCTTCCCTAAATTATCATGACGTTTAATGTGTCTAAAATATTTAAGTTTTCTTTGTTTAATCCTCTTTACTAGCCAGCCTTCTTCAATATTAAGTTCTTGTAGTATGGATATATTTGTTCTTTTTTGTGTCCACGATATTTGAAGAACTCTTCTGTAGCATTTACATTCAAAGGCATTTATATATTTCTCAGCTGTTTTGTTAAGTGTCCAGGTCTCACAATCATATGTTGCGATGGGAAAGATGCATGCCCTTAAAAATCTTATTTCTGTAGTTATGTCTGTTCCTCTTCACAGATTCTTTAGTTGTTTTACTTTCTGAAGAGCGACAGATGTCCTCCTTTTATTTTCCCTCATTGCATCTCCATTATTAGTTAGTAGTGATCTAAGATATTCAAAACTCTCCACTTCTTCCAGTTTTTCCTCACTGATACATATTTCAGCTGCCTTGTTTGTTTTGTCAGTTGTCATCAACTT
The DNA here is from genome assembly GCA_009760885.1 of Achatina immaculata. NCBI lineage: Eukaryota > Metazoa > Mollusca > Gastropoda > Stylommatophora > Achatinidae > Lissachatina > Lissachatina immaculata. The sequence goes on from CM019702.1 coordinate 34,745,366, forward strand.
GTCACTGCATACAATTATTTTCCACATTTGAGTGTTGGTTAATCATGCTATATGCCCTGTCACCCTGACAAAGTCTCGTGACCTCCAGGCCTGAGTGGGAGTCCCGTAGGTTTTCATTCAGTTCCTCTCCCTTTAGCCTGATCTGTGTTTGGAGGTTTAACAGGTCTGGCATCTGGACACAAAAGCCTCAGAGACATTCATTTGTACAGTTGTTATATTTACAAGAATGTGCTTACAGAAAACAAATGAAACGAGTTTTCTTAAAACTAATCAAGTGTTATTGTATTATAAAAATTTATCACTATATTTTGTTCATAACATTGTGGACACAAGGAAACGCTAACAAGCTTTGTGAATGGCAAGTGCCTTTAAGGTGACCCTCATGATACATCACTGTTTTAGTGTAGTGACATAAAAGAAAGAAAAAAAATTAATGTATAAAAATAACAAGTCAGAAGACACTTAAGTGTTGTTAAAAAAATTACGATGAGTTCTGTTCTGTCACTTCATTTTGATGAGAGCATGGATGTACATACAAAATGTAACAAAGAAAGTTACAGTATCACATAAAGAGACAAGTTTATGCACTATATTTTATATTGTACAAGTTACAGGAACTAGTCAACACCCTTCTTCCCCTTAGTGGAATCTAGAAACAGGACATGCTGCCCAGAAAGCCTGACAAAAGAGACTGAGATGGATGTGGTTCATATGGTGGTGGAGTTTGTTAATTAAGAAGCTTTGTGTGTATGAAGCATTTGAGAAAAACTGACTATTATCACATTACATGGAAAAGTAACATAAGGTCAGCACCAGTGCATTCTGAGTACGTCAGGAAACTTGTGGACAAAAATTAATTTGGCAAAGATTACCTTCTACCTGTGCTTGTACATACAGCAAGTAATTTTTGTGCATGCTCTTACCTGACCTACAGGAAGTGGATGGGGAACTCCAGAAAGAAAAAATCAATTGCTGGAACACACATTGCATAACGATTTTATTTTTGTTTTGCCATTCCTGAACTTCAAAAAAATTAACTTTTTTTTTAAAATTTCAAGAAGAAAAATATAGCACACACACAGCCAAGCTCATTTTATATGTGGGAATCACCGCAGTTAAAATGTCACTGTTGATAACGTTAGCATGGACATTCTGAAAATGTCAAAGCTGGGCCTGTAACAATCTCTTCTTTCACATTCCATTCTAACACACTGTTTCGTTGTTCATTAATGTTTTCTGTTGTCTGTGTAAAGATGTATCTGGTTGTGGCAAATAGGGATAGGCGATATAAAATTTGTACAAACATAAACATGGAAGATTACTCTGTGTTACCTGGAGATCGCGCCTTGGGATCTCACATTCTCCACCATCGTCTCTAACTAGAGGACATGAGAGTCTCTTTGCGTCTTCTGCCGCTGTTTTTCTGCAAACACAGTAGGGGTGGTTATCCATTTTGCTGGGGTTCTGGCGATAGAAAGGATCACATGACCTCTGGAAGTAGTTGCAGCTTCGGAACTTGTGGCAAACTTGGCCTTTGGAAAGGGGAATGCCAGGGAAAGTTCTGTGTGAAATTGATATATAGGAATTAGTCCATTTAACCAAGGTTGTGAGAATTGTGTGGTTTGATTTGGTATTGAAAGCATGATGATAACAGCCATAATGAATAGACATGACAGCGAAATACAAGTTCTTATTGCTACTCCCTTTGTATGTGGAATGTGGAGCTTCTACATTATTGCAACAGAGCTAAATGCAATTTTTCAGGTTACTCGTTAGACCAAACAGGAGTCCAGCAACAACGAAACAAACAAAGAAAACTCTGCAAATAATTTTGTTATTAATTTTAATATCAGGAGATAAATGGTTATGGTAGAGGAGACAAGGGGTCACATTAAATTTAGCTAAATGTGTTAATTCGCAGTGGTTAATTCACCAGTGGTCTGGCATTTTTACTGTACTATGTGTTTCTGCTATTACTCTGTGCACCAGTGAATGTGGTGGCAATTCCCAGGTTTTCAGTCATGCTCTCTCCTCATATCATGATCATTGTTCAACAACACCATCAGGAAGACCAAAGACACAGGATCAACCTGATTGAGATGATGGTCTATGACTAAAAGCTGGCCCTATTCTACCTCCCAGTAGTGCCCTCAGGAAGCAGACAACAGTTTGGCTGAGTGAACAGGAACTGAAGTGAAAAGCCACAGCCAGTACAAAATATACGCCAAGCTGAGGTTGTTGGTCCAAGAGGCACAAAAATCACAGCCTAGCTGCAAACTGTGACCAAGGCTTTTTGAAGAAGAACTGCTTCTTCGTCTTCTCGAACATCGACACAAATCTCTCACAAATGTGGCAGTTCATCTCAGGTTTTCAGCATCACTGTAGAACTTCTCCTGTAGCGTGCTTGGGTCTGGCCAGATTCTTTGCCTGAATGGATTGTGTAGCTGGCAACTCTAGAGGATGTGATGTGGTGTTTGTTGCTCTTTGCCACAGCCACATGGGTCTGTTAAGCCAGTTTTCAGCCTCTATAGGTGGTGTTTCAATATTTTGATCTTAGTCTGAAGATTATAGCTTAGTCATTTCCTACACCAGACTCATTAGCCATGACTTACAACTTACCGACACAAATCCAGAGAGCATGATTCAATATCTGTTTCACTGTACACCTTCTCTCCACATGCCAGAGATTCATCTGAAGACCAAGACACAACAGTTCAGTAATCCCTGAGAACAGGGTACTACCATACATTATTGGTATGTGTGCCTTTATTCCTCTATCAAACTAGAATTATCATCACTGCAAATAATATATCAACTGAAGCATTTGACAGAAATAAAATTTCTTAATCAAACCTTTCTTTCTTCCTCCATTTCATTTTTATTCTGTATTCTTCATTTCTGCCTGAAATGTTAGTTTTCTTAATTTAGTGCCTTTGTGTTTGTCCTGTCATGTATCTGATTATAACAGTGAAGTCCACTGACATGTGTGCATTTTGTAATTAAAGTTAGATAGTTTAATTAAAATGGCAGACAAGATCAGGAATGATTAATTCAAATTAATGAAAACAGCTGAACTTATTAAAGCAGGAGGAAAGGAATGTGCAACAATCTATCATGCACTATGTAAAAAGATATGGCATTCAGGTATTTGGCCAAAAGAGTGGAAAAGAACTGTATTCATACCACTGCCAAAAAAAGGGTAACCTGAAATTATGCACAAACTACAGAACTGTTGCCCTGATTAGTCATGCCAGTAAAATTCTGTTAAAAATCATAATGGGGAGACTTCGTAAGAAAATAGAAGAAGTCAATATGGTCCAAGCTGGTTTCAGGCAAGGAAGAGGATCATGAGATCATAAATTCAATATAAGATTAATAATAGAGAAATGCAGAGAGTTTAATGTGAATCTATATTTATCCTTTATAGACTACTCAAAGGCATTTGATTGTGTACAACACCAGAAACTTTGGGAAATAATGGAAAAAAAAGGGATTTCCAACACATTTGATACAATTAACATCACTGCTGTATCTAGACCAATAGTAAAAATAAATGGTAAAACAACAACTTGGTTTGACAAAAAACAAGGGGTCTCTCAGGGGTGCATATTGTTGCCTTACTTATTAACTTGTATACTGAAAATATAATGAGGAATGTTAGAGAAGATGTATACAAAGAATATTATGATGCCATAACAATTGGAGGTTATGAAATACCAGAGATTAGATATACTGATGACACATTATTACTGTCCACAACACAAAAAGAAATGGAAAAACTAATTATGTCAGTCTGCAAGAACAGCAAAAAGCAAAACTTCTATTGTAATGTGAAGAAAACTAAATTGATGGCAAATGACAAAACAAACAAGGCAGCTGAAATATGTATCAGTGAGGAAAAATTGGAAGAAGTGGAGAGTTTTGAATATCTTGGATCACTACTAACTAATAATGGAGATACAATGAAGGAAATTAAAACGAGGACATCTATTGCTCTTCAGAAAGTAAAACAACTAAAGAATCTGTGGAGAGGAATAGACAGAACTACAAAAAATAAGATTTTTAAGGGCATGCATCTTTCCCATCGCAACATATGCCTGCGAAACCTGGACACTTAACAAAACAGCTGAGAAACACATAAATGCCTTTGAATGTAAATGCTACAGAAGAGTTCTTCAGATATCATGGACACAAAAAAGAACAAATATATCCATACTATAAGAACTTAATATTGAAGAAGGCTGGCTAGTAAAGAGGATTAAACAAAGAAAACTTAAATATTTTGGACACATTAAACGTCATGATAATCTAGAGAAGACCGTCTTGGAAGGGTACATAATGGGAAAAAGAAAGAGAGGAAGACCAAGGCGAAGATGGCTGCAAAACATCGTTGATGATCTACAAATGGAGCATCAGCAGCGCGCCATCTTGCTAACAACTGAGAGGCCTACAGGAGTGCTATTAGGGAGGCAAAGTTCCACAAGGGACATGCAAATGAATGAATGAATGAGTTTAATTAATAAAATCGATACAGTTGCTTTCTATCATACACTAATTAAATAAGGTTGTGGTTTGCTCTTAGTGCAAATGATTACAGTAATTATCTGTATAAGCGAAACAGTAGAGGAAAGTAAGAAATGTTTCACAATCCAAGAACTGTAGAAGTAGAAGAATAGCATTCAGCACAGCAAGGGCAACACAGAGTGGATGGCTACACATCCTGAGAAGTGAGAGAATCTGTTACTGCCCTGCTGACACCACATGGCCTCCTGGCAGTGATAGCTTTGCTAATGGTTGCCCAAGGATATGGAGGAATGAAACTCCTTGTTTGAAAATTATCTTTTTTTTTTCTCTGTTTTGTGTGATTTTTTTCTGTATTAACAAATTATTTAAGTTTACTTCTCTCTCTGGTCCATGCCAATCAGGCATTGCTCATCACTGATTTCCACAACTATCTATCCTTTACACTGATAGTCTCAATGATACATCAATAGCAAAACTGCTTTAAGAACTAGTTATGTGCCACACCTGGTTTGTTCCATTTAAATATATCTATCTTTTGTAGATCCTCACAGCTAGAGTTCACTACAGTAGAGATGAATCTTTCCAGGATCAAAGGCCCTTCAATGTAATTTATCACATGTGCCATTTTTGTATGACGGATCTGCAGTTCAGAACTCTGAAAAATCAAGGTGGGAAAACATTATAAAAGAAGTAAAACTTTGACGTTGTTGAAATGCAGTTATTAAATTATAATAATTTTTTTTAAAATTAACTGGGGCGACTATTTCAGAGATGGCAGCAATATTTTATTTATTTAAAGTAGTATTAGCACTCCAGTCATACATACTGGATACAAAGCTAGAGCTAATATTTTCCTTCACCTGTCATGATACACTACAGAACGACGTGGTTGCCTGACTTTCCCAGCTGCTGGTCATTTCTGAAGCTGTTTGGCTGAGAGTGTCCTGTTGGAATTGAACCACCTACCTTCACCATGATAAAAGAGCGCAAACAAAAGCAGCTCGAGATCTTATTCTAGCTTCACACAGTGTTCGTTGTAACAAACTTGTTGCCATACTATAACAAGGTGGAGAAAGGTATGTTCCCCTTGTTGATGAAACTTGTCTTGATGAATGCTTCTGAGGTCCACTCTGGGATTTAGGAAGAACCATCGTTCCCACTCTTGGCCCAACTTGATACGACTGTTACAATTCATCACAAAATATTTGGCTCCATCAGAATATAATAATACAATCTGGAGCATCAGAACCAAAAGAGAAATTCATTGTCGTTCAAATCACCATTAATCATATCCACTACAGAATCTAGCAGATTACAGTCGCTGGGCCATGTAGAAAGTATAGGAGAGAGTCATCAGATCAGATTTGCATATGGTAGAGCAAGACCAAGGGAAATATGAAGAAACAATGTGATAGTTCAAAAGGCACTTCAAGTAAACAACTGAGAAGAGGAAGCAAGGAACAGAGATGAATGGAGACAGACTACCTGAAACAATTAGCTCTAAAGATTTAGAATATTAGAGAAAGAGATTGTATTTCTTCACCGTAGCATCGGCTGGTAATAAAATATTGCCTTCAGTAATCTTACAACAAAAATGAAGTAAACAAAAATTGGCACTAGCATTTAGTGGAACTAATTTATGCGAAGATGAAATATATGACTTAGAGCTGATTTAGAACTTAACGAGAACGAAGTCTGATCTGTCTGTAGCTTGGGTAGCTAGCTCATGGACTGTGAGAACAGGAAAAGAGAAAGAATGGTGGAACATGCTGTAGGGTAGCATGACATGACAATTTGCCTGGTTGTACGATATAGTAGAATTAGAAAATGATACTACAGTCTTTTTTAGAAGCTCTGGAGCTCAACTGTAAGACATAGTAATAATAAGTGGCAAGCAGATACGACCTTAGAAGTTTTGGGCTCAATTGCTAAGATATCATAACAATAAGGGGCAAGCAGATATTACTGAAAGACTGAAAAAGAGGCCAACTTGGGAATATTAGAGAGAATAAGCACAAAATGATATGAGGGGAAGAATGCATATTTGGCAAAGCATGATGGTAAAATGGCTACAATTATTTGTGATGCTTTATCTCAACTGTTGTCAGAACATATTCTGCGGTACAAAGAAAATGCAAAATGACAGGATTCTTCAGCTGACTTATCTGAATGTATCATGCCTTGCCTTCCTCCACAATATAGACATCATGATCCAAATGTGCAGTTGACTAGTAAAGAAGATCAGACAGAGAAAACTTACATATTTTGGACAAATTAAACATCATGAGAATTTAGAGAAGACCCTCTTGGAAGGATACATAATGGGAAAAAGAAAGAGAGGAAGACAAAGACAAAGATGGCTGCAAGACATCGTTGATAATCTGCAAATGGTTGCACCAGCAGCAGGGCATCTTGCTTACAACCAAGAGGCCTATAGGAGAGCTGCTAGGGAGGCAGTTCCACAAGGAACATGTAAATGACTGACTGATCCATACATGTACTTATTTGATTGCCATACTTGTCCTGTAGGTCTCATTTTTGCCATACTTGTCCTGTAGGTCTCATCTTCTCCCTTCTTCGTGTCAGTGAGGCGTGGTCATTTTTTTTAAATGACGCGCCTCAGCAATGAAGTGGTTAGTCCATTCGCCTTTTATTAAGGGCCGTCTTAGCAGCATAGCAGGCCCCTTGGCAAAATAATGCACTGGGCCCCCACCATTCCTCTCTAACATATGCAAATAATGTTAGGAATTCACAGACTTCTCTGGGCTGGTTGGGCCCCATACTTTAAGGCGGCACTATTCTTATGGAGAAGGTCGATGACCACAGACACCCCAAGCAACCCAACAGTAGAAACAAGGGCCTGGCTTTTCTAGGAGTTCGGAGAGAAAAGGTTGCCAGCCATGATGTTGACCGCATCATCTTCTACAATGTCAACAAATCAATCAAGAACAATAAGGGGACACAAACACTCTTTGCCTAAAAGTTGCACGAGGTAAATATGCCTTATATTACGATTAATTGAATCTTCCCTTTGTGAAATGTTCCAATAATATTAGCGTTCATTGTTCCAGATGTGTTCCATTTATGCCAGTGTAATAATATTTACATTATGTATATCGATATTAGGAACACTTATTTTTCACATTATTTTTCTTCATTATTTTCTAGTCGAAGCCACTTACTGCCATTATAGCTGACACTGAAGCAAAGCTGCCACGAAATCCTCGACTGAATCTGCCAGTCTGACACAGCAAGACCCTATTTTCCTCTATGTTTGTAGCATAGACATTTTGTGACTTCGACACTACTACAAGAGTCTCCGACCTCTGTCAGTTTAAAGAAGTTTGCAACTTTTAAACATTAAAAAAAAAAGTATGTACAGAGCAGGGAAATTCAGCAAAGTAATACATAAACCAACTGACAGCAAACTTATGACGATATAATAGTTGAAAAAAAAGCTTCTATACAAGATAAAAGTATATTAAAAAAATGATACAGTTTTTAACACATTGAAAGTATGCTCTGAGTTTTTATGATAAAAACGTTTGAAAAGAAATAAATAATTGGGAATACAGCGGAAACATAAAAACAGATAAAAAAAAGCAACTAGGATTTTGTTTTAAACGCTATATAAATCATGAGACAAAGCAAGGGAAATAAGGACAGGCCAGGTGATTATTTACTGCAAAGGGAAAACAGGCAAGATAAGCCAGTGAGTGAGCACTAGTGGAAGAAAGATTGCAGGGTGCAGATAAAGAGACATGGAGACATACATTTCAGAGAAGCATCCAGTGAAAGGAAAATTAGTTTTTTTTTTTTTTTACCTTTCGTGTCTCTGGCGTGACGAATTATTATTATTATTATTATTTTTATTATTACTGTAGTGGCAGTAGTAGTAGTACCTCCTGGAACCTAAACACAAGATGCAAATAGGCAGCTGGAATGTAAGAACACTTAACAGGACTGGAAAACTAGCACAAAGCATCAAGGAAATGCACAGATACAAACTAGACATGCTAGGAATACAAGAAGCAAGATGGACAGGACAAGGCAGAAGGAAATTAACAACACAGCACACAGAAGATACAATAATATGGTCAGGTAAAGAAGATCTTCATGAAGGAGGAGTAGCATTGATTATAACAAAAGAAGCATCAAGAGCACTGCTGAAATAGACCCCGATAAATGAGAGATTATTATATGCACACTTCAACTCAAGATTCACGAAGCTGTATTTTTTAGTTTGTTATGCACCAACAGAAGCAGCTGAAGAGGAATTAAGATTTTTACAGTAGCCTCCAAGCCACAGTAGAAACAATACCCAAACATGATATGCTGCTTATCTTGGGCAACTTCAATGCAAAAGTAGGTGAGGGAAATGAAGATAGAAGAAGAATCATGGGAAGAGAAGGAATCGGAGAAATAAATAAAAATGGAGAAAGACTGTGCAGTTTCTGTGAAGAAAACTTGATGACCATTGGAGGGACAATTTTCCAACATAAAAACATCCATAAAGTGACTTGGAGGTCCCCAGATAAAACCACAGAAAACCAAATTGATCACATGCTAATAAACAACAAGCGGAAACGGTCACTACAAGATGTGAGAGCAGGGAAAGGAGCAGATGTAGGAAGTGATCACAATCTTCTGGTAGCAAAAATAAAACTAAAATTAAGGAAAGCCAAAATCAGAGAACACAGAAAGACACATTTTGATAGAAAAAACTGAAAGACTAGCAAAAAAGGAATGAATTTTCAACAGTACTTAAGAACCACTTCAGTATCCTACAAGATGAAGCAGAAATGTCCATACTAGAGTTCATTAAAACGCTACAGGGATATCGGAAACGGAGAAAATAGGAATGGATAAGCAAGACCACATGGGAAAAGATAGAGCAAAGAAAAGAAATCAAGAAAAAATTACTGAACAATAAATCACAATGGCTAAAAGAACAAGTTTTAAGTAATTATGCACAAAAAAGACAAAGGTGAAGGAATCATGCTGTCAAGATAAACATCAATACTATGACAACTTAGCAGAAGCAGCAGAAAAAGCAGCATATGCAAATGACATGAAAACCAAATACAAAATCACAAAGCAGATGACAGGTAACTTCAGCACAAGATGTGAGAGTGCAGTAAGGACACATAAGGGACAACTGATCAGTGGAGAAAGAGAAAAAATTGAAAGATGGAGGGAACACTTTAACACCCTACTAAACAGAACACAAGCAGTACAAACAATAGACATACCTGAAGCAAAAACAGAACTAAACATCAATACAAGACCAATAACAATAAGTGAAGTAAAGGAGGCAATAAAGAAGCTAAAATTAGACAGGGCACCAGGTGAAGATGAAGTGACTGCTGAGATGTTGAAAGCAGAAGAAACAGAAACACTAAAACAACTTTGCCGGATACTACAACAAATTTAGGATCTAGAAAAAGCTCCAGAAGAGTGGAAAACTGGCCTTACAGTAAAACTACCAAAGAAGGGTGACCTCAGAGATTGCGGGAGCTGGAGAGGCATTACCCTACTGCCACTCAACAGTAAAGTATTTGCAGAATAATCATCAACAGAGAATTGTACCAGCACTTGAGGGAAAACTTTGGAAAGAGCAGGCAGGATTTAGGAAAGGAAGATCATGCATAGACCACATATTTGTACTTAGACAAATATTCTTATCTTATATCCTTCCCGTGCCGTTAAACGTCACATAGGGCTCGCAAAGTAGTTCGCCAATTTTCCTGTCTTTGGTGAGTCTTTCAACCTCATCAAAGGATTTTATGCCTGTTAACAGGCCGAAGAAAAAGAGGCAGACCGCGGGAAACTCTGAAGAGGACATTATTAAGAGAAGCCAAATTAACAGGCGTAAAATCCTTCGAGAAAACAAATTTGGCAAATATTAGAACAGGCAAATGAGTGGCATAGCACAACATATGCATTGTTCATAGATTTTGAGAAAGCTTTGACAGTGTCAACAGAGATGCACTGTGGAAAATCCTAAGATGGCGTGGCCTCCCCCATAAGATAGTGAATGTAATCAAAGCCCTATACGAGGGTTTTCAGCGCAAAGTGATCTGTGGAGAACATACCTCCAGCAGCTTTAGGGTGCAAAAAGGAGTGAAGCAGGGATGTGTACTATCACCAACATTATTTATCTTGGCAGTAGACTGGTTAATGAAGGAGGCAACATCAGACAAATGCAGAGGATTACAATGGACCCTTGACACAGTGCTGGAGGACCTTGACATTGCGGACGATATTTGTCTACTATCAAGCAGCCACAAAGAAATGAAGATAAAATAAACAAGCTAACTCAGAATGCAAACAACATAGGACTAAAGATCAACGTAAGAAAGACAAAGTTAATGAAGCAAAATGTGAACAACAGAAATGTACTCAGAGTAGATAGCAAGTTAGTGGAGGAGGTCAACGAATTTGTATACCTTGGCAGTAGAGTAGTAGAAAATGGAGACAGCAAAGAGGACATCAACAGCAGACTTACTGGAGCAAACCAGGCATTGCAATGCTGCAGACTATATGGAAATCTAAAAAAACTAAGCATGAATATGAAAATCAGGATATTTAAGAGTAATGTTCTAAGTGTACTACTCTATGGAAGTGAATGCTGGAAAATCACCAAAACCATAGAAAACAAGTTGAATTCTTTCCAGACTAAATGTTTACGAAGAATTAGAAAAATATTTTGGCCAAACACTATAAGAAATAATATCTTGTTGGCAGAAATGCAGATGAAACCACTGACAACAATTACTGAGGAAAGACGCTGGCAATGGTTGGGACATGTGCTCCGAATGACTGACAACTCACTACCAAAAATAGCAGTAAGATGGACACCACAGGGGAACAGAAGTAAGGGTAGACCAAAACAGAAATGGAGAAGAACAACAGAAAGGATGTTGAGCAATAGAGGGCTCACCTGGGCAAGAGCAGAAAAAAAGGCAAAGAAATTGTGGAAAACCCTTGCGGAAGCCCCATGTACCATGGGCACTTAAGGTTCAGAGAGAGACTAGTAGTAGTAGTAGTAGTAGTAGTAGTAGTAGTTGTTGTTGTTGTTGTTCTGAAAATGCAGCAAAGTAGAGCAAAATAGAGATGTGTGCAAACCTTTTCAAAATCAACTGTCATATACAAATTAAAATGTTTGTCCACATCAGGCCACATGATGACGTACACATGTCTGACATCATCAACAGCCACGATCTGTACAGGGCGGAGACCAGACAAATCGCGCAGCAAAAACTGATGTTTGAACACCAACAGCCTGTAATTGTTACTTAGCAACCAGAAAACGTCTTCCTGTGACAATAAATTATTAATTAATTAATACACACACGTTCACACGCACACAAACGCACGCATGCACACAGACACATACACATGTAAAATTTTCTCATTCTCATTTCATATTCACGTTAATTTGCTTTATGTAGCAGATTTTTGCTGATCTCTCTGAATTTATCTCACGAGATGGCTCAAACCGGGGAAAGGAACCGTTTTATCTGGCACACTGCTTTTACGATGCCAGGTCAAACTTTTTTTTTAAAATCAGTTCCCGGTTAATATGTAAACAGAGAACAAACGTGAACTGTAGCTCTATCTATCTATCTATCTATCTATGCGTGCCCAATTATTTACCCTTTAAAAATAACGATCATTCTATCTATCTATCTATCTATCTATCTATCTATCTATGGGCAGGATGTAAGACGGGCCTGCGTGCCCAATTCTTTACCCTTGAAAAATAAAGATTATTCATTCATTCATTCTATCTATCTATTACCAGACAACCATTCAAGCAAACTGGTAGGTAATTAAATAAGATATATAGGTGGATAGGTAAGTAGGTAGGAAAACAGAGAAACTGGAAACTGCTGCCCTTATTGCTTCTTCTTCTTCTTCTTGCTAAACTAGAAGCCAGGATGAAGTCTACATTCTTCTTTCTCCATGTCCTTCCGGCATCCCTACAGCTTTCGCTTTAGGTCCGAGCCCTATGGCATGTCTGACTGCACAAGTCTGTAAAAGTTGGGTACTCTTGGAGTACGTGTTCTGGAGTGTACTCCGGTCATACCCGGCATTCATATATTCCTGAGCCTTATCACTAAATAGTGGTATACTTCATCCTTCACTCTACCCGGATAGTGCCAAGTATGCCTACTACCCGGGCAATGTCGAGTATGTCTGCTGGTTCATTGATTACGTGTAAATGAAACTGTTTTGTGACTGATGTAACAGCGCAGAAGTTGTACGCTGGGCAAGTTTTAAAAAACTGCTTGGCAGATGCAGATGGCAAAAGTAAGCGTATTTTAAAACTCCGGCAAATATAATGACATTTTATGTCCTAATATCTGCCACGAGCACTGTAATGCTGTTAAACTTAACGAACAAAATAATCATTACGTTTTAAAGAAAAGTCGTGTAAAAATGTTTTAAACTATCACATAACAAAATTATTAATGAAACATTTGATTATACATAACCAACCATAGATAACTGGTGCATCAGTGTGTATCATCATCGTCATCATCATCATCATCATCATCATCCCCTTTCAACTCCTTTGGGAGCATAGACCACGGATAAAGGCCTTCCATTCATCTCTGTACTTGGAATTATTCTCTGCTTCCTTCAGTGTACACCCCTTGTCTCTGAGCACTGTCATAATTTCTCTTCTCCAAGTAAGTCTAGGTCTTCCTTGTTTTCTATTTCCTTGAGGATTCCATGCCAGTGCCTATCCTACTATGTTGGTGTCGGGTTTCCTCAGAGTGTGGCCAATCCACCTCCATTTCCTAGACATGATTTGTAGGTTCATAGGTTCTTGTCCTGCCCTTTCCCAGACCTCCTCGTTCATGATCTTGTCCTGCCATTTAATGTTTAAAATCATCCTCAGGCAGTAGTTCATGAGTGCTTGTATCCTCTTTTGTATTGTTTCTGAACTATATAGTAAGACAGTGTTTACGTTTGTATTATAACATCAAAACAAGAACCAACTTTAGGCTTTTTAATACAAACGTAAACACTGTCCTACTATATAGTTCAGAAACAATAGATGACCATATTTTGTTAAGTTGGATAAATGCTGTCCTGGCCTTGGTTATTCTAGCTTTAGCATCCTTTTCCGTTCCCCCGTATTTATCCACTATGCTGCCTAAATATGTGAAATACTCTACTTCCTCAATTGGCACTACTTCAATTACCATAAGGCTATTGCTTGCGCTATTACTTTTCATTATCTTTGTGGGTTTTTTTTTTGTTAATATAGAGTCCCAGTTTAGCTGAATTCTTGCTTAAGATCTGAACTTTCTCCTGCATTTGTGTGTGGCCGTGTGCCAGAAGTGCCACATTATCTTCAAAGTTAAGATCTTCCAATTGGTTCCACAATGTCTATTGTATCCCATTCATTTTTCTTTGTGTGGTAGTTTTCATGATCCAATCGATTGCTAGAGGAAATAGGAATCCCTGCTGCACACCTGTTTCCACTTTAAAACTTTCTGTGAGAGTTCCTCAATGCACGATTCTACACTATTCTACTTCATATACGGTCTTTATAAGCTTTTTTTTATCTTGGCTTGGATACCATAGTGTTCCAATAGTTTCCATAGCATTCTACGATCTAAACTATCAAATACTTTCTCATAATCAATGAATGTAACTAACAGTGAGAATTCCACTCCATTGACTGTTCTACTATTACTCGCGTTGTAGAAATGTGGTCAGTACAGCATCTTCCTTGCTTGAAACCTGCTTGCTCTTCTCTTAGTTCACTATCAAATGATGTTTTAATTCTATTTAGCAAAATCCTGATGAAGACCTTACTGTGTGTTGAGAGCAGGGAGATGCCTCTATAGTTCTTACATTCTAATAGATCTCTTTTCATAGGGAGTTTTATAAGATGGGCCTCCTTCCAGCCCTCTGGGACCTTCTCTTCATCCCAAATCCTGTTAAATAGTAAGAGTTGTATTTCTGCTGTTATTTCTTTGTTCGCTAAGAGCACTTCTGCTACAGTTCCATCTGGACCCGGTGCCTTATTTCTCTTCAACTCTGAGATAACGTGTTCAATTTCGGCCTTGCTGGTTGGTTCTACATTGATGTCTAGAGTATTCTCTTATGCTGGTATCTCCTCTGTTTCTGTTGGTGCTGGCCTATTTAGGATTCCGCTGAAGTATTCCACCCATCTCTGCATCTGCTCTTCTTCTGGTGTTACTACCTTACTTTCCTTGGTTTTTTTTTTTTTTGGTGTGCTTTTCTATCCTGCATGGTCTATTTGCTAACTTCTTGGTGATTTCATACAGAGCTCTCATATTGTTTTTACCAGCTGCCTCTTCTGCCTGTCCCACCATATTATCAAAATAGGCCTGTCTTTCTTTCTTTACGTTTCTCCTAACCTCTTTATGGGTCAAATTGTATTCTATCTGAGCTGAGGCCTTTGCTGCCCTTGTTTTACGTCATTTATTTTATCAGTGTGTGTAGTAAGCTGGAAAACAACTAAAGAAATTAGACTCTTTTGAAAACAAATGCATAAGGAAAATACTCGGCATCAAGTGGAACGAATTCAAGAACAATGCAGAGATAAGACAGATGACTGAACAACAACCAGTCTCATGGGTGATCAGGAAAAGGAGATGGACATATGTTGGTCACTTGATGAGAAGAAATGATCAGAGAATCCCAAAACAAGCTATCAAGTGGAACACAACAGGCCAAAGAAAAAGAGGCAGACCACGTGAAACTCTGAAGAGGTCATTGTTAAGAGAGGCCAAATTAACAGGCATAAAATCCTTTGATGAGGTTGAAAGACTCGCTGAAGACAGGAAAAATTGGCGAACTACTTTGCGGGCCCTAGGTGACGTTTAACGGCACGGGAAGGATATAAGATATATAAGGATAGTATTGGTAGAAGAAGAGTGAGTATCCATCCATCTATCCATCCAGAGTAAAAGAAACATGGGACAATCTTTTCTCTCCTCTCTCTCTCTCTCTCTCTCTCTCTCTCTCATACACACACACACAAACACACACGCACACGCAAGACAAATACGCACAACACGAATGCGTAGTGATTCGGACACAGAACTTATGGGTTCTTAGTTGCACATATTAACATGTTGAATATGACGCAGGACAGGACCAAGACTACACATCTTGGAACGTGCGTTCGTGTATGATTGCATTGCAGTTGGCCGCTCACAAAAAAAAAATGACAAAGTAGTTCTTGGGAAAATGTTTTTAACAAATCCCAAAGTGATGTTAAAACAAAGAAACATCTCAGTAATGATAAGAATATTTTGAAAACTTACAGTGTCTGTAATCTTCGGCTGAACTGTGGCGACATCTGGTTTCCTGTAAGATGCCACAATCACCACCAACAAGATGGCTGTTGTAACCACGAGCGAGATTAGTGTAGTCTTTACACAGCAGTCTTTGTTTAGGGCCGCTACGCTGCTTTTGGAATGTTCTACATCTTGATCGTCGCCTTCATCATCTTCGTCGTTGTTTTTCTGTGTATCTTCCGGATTTAAAGTACTGCTGTCCACAGCATGGGCAGTTTCCATACTGAATATGTCATAAATTTCTCACTAACTGCTTTTTTTTCATCTGATAAAACGTTTAGTAGCACAACTAATTTCACTAATCCTTGTAAAGAGACTATTTTCAGAAACTAGAAAAGATTTCCGTGATGCTATGAACTATAGATTTTCCGAGAGGCCACACTGCATTCTCGAAGTGGTGTGCAGCCTACACAGAAGCAGTACCTACCTTCACAGGTAGACATATTTCACGAGGCATCTCAAGAGACGCATTCTACGTTACGTGTCAGAGGGTCTCAAGTGCGAGCTAAAACTTTGTAGACACAATTTTAACCCCCTTCACATCCTGCTGCTTCCAACTAATGACGATGGAATCTCACAATTTAGTGAAAACAAACGCAAACAAACCCCGTGTGGTAATTATTTTTACAAAGAACTCTCCACTTTTCTACAAGTTTTGTTCAAATGAAGCCGGCATTGGAGTTTTAAAATAACAATTACTAGCAAACTGTCACTCTGGAATTTCCTCCCTCTCCCCCCTCCCTCGTTTGTTTTTTCTAACGTGCAAGTCAGTGCTATCACTGTCATTGTTGATCTGTTGTTTTTTCTAAGCTTGAAGAGAGAGAGAGAGAGAGAGAGAGAGAGAGAGAGAGAGAGAGAAGGAGAGAGAGACCCACTCACCCATACACACACATGAATCTCTCTTAACCGGCAACAACGGGACTTCACTGATTCCAGATACGAGATTTTGCCGGATAATTAAGATATATATTTCGAGAGCTTGTCTGTTCATTTCTGTGATACCGTCTGTAGAAATTGCGCTTGGTCGTGTTTTTCGATCTAACAGTCATGAAATAACGTTTTAAAAAAAGTCATGCAGATATACATAATTTTATATTTCACAAAATCAAATTTAAACACTACTGAAAAAAAAAAAAAAATTACAGTACGTATTATCTCATGAAAGTTGTTGTGAATTTATTGATGTGACGGCGCAACATAGCCTGAAACGTCTGTCTGCTTATAAGATAGTTGCCGGAGCTTTAAAAATTCGCTATGTATTGTACTTGTACGAACTCCCTGTAACTGCAAGCTGTTGTTCTTTGCAGCCGATGCTGTAGAGATGTTGAGGCACAGCATCATGTCGGCGTGGGAGCGGGTTATGGTTGTTACTTTTTTCAGTCCCGAAGTACAGCTAAAAAGCAGGGGGTGCGCAATGCTTCTTTATCAGACTCCACCACCATGAGGACTATGGCGACTCCTGCCCTGTTAGCCAGGCTATGCCTGTTACTGGGGGTACCACGGAAAGGTGGGACAGGGTCACGGTTAGCTATAGGTCGCTAACCCTGACGCTGGCATATCAGCTATGGATCGTCCTCACTCCCATTCACTATGTATAGAATGAAGTTTGGTAACATCACGTGCTGACAGATGAACATTGCTCGGCAAATCTTATGAAAGTCTGCAATCGTTCCAGGGCTTCATATCACGTAACTTTCTTGGTCTGCGTGCCGTCGTTTTCATCCTCCTCGTCATCTTTCTCCCTTCCCAGTATATACAGTATTCGATTATTTCGTTGTCGTCAGAGAGAGAGAGAGAGAGAGAGAGAGAGAGAGAGAGAGAGAGAGACGGGAGAGGAACTGTCTACATCCAGCTAAGTCTGCACCTCTTCTAACACTCTCATAGGCCTAAATTTCCGGTTTAAATTTAACCTTCGAACGTGCCGTTATTGTGATGTTGCCGGTTAATTGGGTGCCGGTTAAGAGAGCTGCCCAAGACATAAGGGACTACTAGTAGGAAGAGATTTCCACTTCTGTTGGTTCTTAGCCATCTTCTTGACTGTTCCCCCCCCCCCCCCCCCCATGTCGGTCCTTTGTTTATCAGCATTTTTTCTGCTGTACGTCTCCGTGTCTCTTTGGGCTGTCCCGTTCTCCTTTTACTCCACATCAAAGCTGTTCGTGGTAAGGGTCTGTCTGTCATTCTCATAATATGGCCAATCCAGCTCCACCTTCTCCCTATCAGTCACCGTTGACAATGGTGTCATGTTTGTATCTCTTAACAAGAGGTCATTATTGATAGTGTTTGGCCAGAAAATTCTTGAGCAGATACTTAGTTTGGAAGGTGACACGTATTCCGTTGTCTGCGTCATTTTCCAGCATTTGCTGCCATACAGTAAAACACTTAAAACATTGCTTTGGAATAATTTACATTTGGTTTTCTGGCTTATCAGTATAATAATACTTACTTCATGGTATTTTCACAGCTATGTACTTGCACCGTTACTTTATATAGTAGTCCCCTGTTTATCTGCAGGATCATCATCCGCTGTTTCAGTAATCCGTGGTTGAAAAAAAAAACAACATAAATCTGAAATCATAAATTTTGCCTATGTCTGGTTGATCAATGGCGCCATGAACCATCTCTTGGTCAACCATTTCTACGTCTCATGCGTATCGTGGAAGAGAGAGGGAGGGAGACACAGAGAGAGAGAGAGAGAGAGAGAGAGAGAGGAGAGGGAGAAAAAAAGACAAATACGCACAACACGAATGCGTAGTGATTCGGACACAGAACTTATGGGTTCTTAGTTGCACATATTAACATGTTGAATATGACGCAGGACAGGACCAAGACTACACATCTTGGAACGTGCGTTCGTGTATGATTGCATTGCAGTTGGCCGCTCACAAAAAAAAACAAAAAAAATGACAAAGTAGTTCTTGGGAAAATGTTTTTAACAAATCCCAAAGTGATGTTAAAACAAAGAAACATCTCAGTAATGATAGAATATTTTGAAAACTTACAGTGTCTGTAATCTTCGGCTGAACTGTGGCGACATCTGGTTTCCTGTAAGATGCCACAATCACCACCAACAAGATGGCTGTTGTAACCACGAGCGAGACTAGTGTAGTCTTTACACAGCAGTCTTTGTTTAGGGCCGCTACGCTGCTTTTGGAATGTTCTACATCTTGATCGTCGCCTTCATCATCTTCATCGTTGTTTTTCTGTGTATCTTCCGGATTTAAAGTACTGCTGTCCACAGCATGGGAAGTTTCCATACTGAATATGTCATAAATTTCTCACTAACTGCTTTTTTTTCATCTGATAAAACGTTTAGTAGCACAACTAATTTCACTAATCCTTGTAAAGAGACTATTTTCAGAAACTAGAAAAGATTTCCGTGATGCTATGAACTATAGATTTTCCGAGAGGCCACACTGCATTCTCGAAGTGGTGTGCAGTCTACACAGAAGCAGTACCTACCTTCACAGGTAGACATATTTCACGAGGCATCTCAAGAGACGCATTCTACGTTACGTGTCAGAGGGCCTCAAGTGCGAGCTAAAACTTTGTAGACACAATTTTAACCCCCTTCACATCCTGCTGCTTCCAACTAATGACGATGGAATCTCACAATTTAGTGAAAACAAACGCAAACAAACCCCGTGTGGTAATTATTTTTACAAAGAACTCTCCACTTTTCTACAAGTTTTGTTCAAATGAAGCCGGCATTGGAGTTTTAAAATAACAATTACTAGCAAACTGTCACTCTGGAATTTCCTCCCTCTCCCCCCTCCCCCGTTTGTTTTTTTCTAACGTATTTGGATAGCTCCTCCTTCATTAGTTGAAAAAAAAAATTGTAAAAAAAATTAAATTCACGGACAGTTTCGTCAGTGAATTAGTAATTTCTTTTACTAACGTGCAAGTCAATGCTATCACTGTCATTGTTGATCTGTTGTTTTTTTCTAAGCTTGAAGAGAGAGAGAGAGAGAGAGAGAGAGAGAGGGAGAGAGAGACCCATTCACCCCCACCCCCCCCCCCCCACACACACACACACACACACACATGAATCTCTCTTAACCGGCAACAACGGGACTTCACTGATTCCAGATACGAGATTTTGCCGGATAATTAAGATATATATTTCGAGAGCTTGTCTGTTCATTTCTGTGATAACCGTCTGTAGAAATTGCGTTTGGTCGTGTTTTTCCATCTAACAGTCATGAAATAACGTTTTAAAAAAAGTCATGCAGATATACATAATTTTATATTTCACAAAATCAAAATTAAACACTACTGAAAAAAAAAAATTACAGTACGTATTATCTCATGAAAGTTGTTGTGAATTTATTGATGTGACGGCGCAACATAGCCTGACATGTCTGTCTGCTTATAAGATAGTTGCCGGAGCTTTAAAAATTCGCTATGTATTGTACTTGTACGAACTCGCTGTAACTGCAAGCTGTTGTTCTTTGCAGCCGATGCTGTAGAGATGTTGAGCCACAGAGTCGTGTCGGCGTGGGAGCGGGTTATGGCGGTTACTTTTTCAGTCCCGGAGTACAGCTAAAAAGCAGGGGGTGCGCAATGCTTCTTTATCAGACTCCACCACCATGAGGACTATGGCGATTCCTGCCCTGTTAGCCAGGCTATGCCTGTTACTGGGGGTACCACGGAAAGGTGGGACAGGGTCATGGTTAGCTATAGGTCGCTAACCCTGACGCTGGCATATCAGCTATGGATCGTCCTCACTCCCATTCACTGTGTATAGAATGAAGTTTGGTAACATCACGTGCTGACAGATGAACATTGCTCGGCAAATCTTATGAAAGTCTGCAATCGTTTCAGGGCTTCATATCACGTAACTTTCTTGGTCTGCGTGCCGTCGTTTTCATCCTCCTCGTCATCTTTCTCCCTTCCCAGTATATACAGTATTCGATTATTTCGTTGTCGTCAGAGAGAGAGAGAGAGAGAGAGAGAGACGGGAGAGGAACTGTCTACATCCAGCTAAGTCTGCACCTCTTCTAACACTCTCATAGGCCTAAATTTCCGGTTTAAATTTAACCTTCGAACGTGCCGTTATTGTGATGTTGCCGGTTAATTGGGTGCCGGTTAAGAGAGCTGCCCAAGACATAAGGGACTACTAGTAGGAAGAGATTTCCACTTCTGTTGGTCCTTAGCCATCTTCTTGACTGTTCCCCCCCCCCCCCCCATGTCGGTCCTTTGTTTATCAGCATTTTTTCTGCTGTACGTCTCCGTGTCTCTTTGGGCTGTCCCGTTCTCCTTTTACTCCACATCAAAGCTGTTCGTGGTAAGGGTCTGTCTGTCATTCTCATAATATGGCCAATCCAGCTCCACCTTCTCCCTATCAGTCACCGTTGACAATGGTGTCATGTTTGTATCTCTTAACAAGAGGTCATTATTGATAGTGTTTGGCCAGAAAATTCTTGAGCAGATACTTAGTTTGGAAGGTGTCACGTATTCCGTTGTCTGCGTCATTTTCCAGCATTTGCTGCCATACAGTAAAACACTTAAAACATTGCTTTGGAATAATTTACATTTGGTTTTCTGGCTTATCAGTATAATAATACTTACTTCATGGTATTTTCACAGCTATGTACTTGCACCGTTACTTTATATAGTCGTCCCCTGTTTATCTGCAGGATCATCATCCGCTGTTTCAGTAATCCGTGGTTGAAAAAAAAAAAAACATAAATCTGAAATCATAAATTTTGCCTGTGTCTGGTTGATCAATGGCGCCATGAACCATCTCTTGGTCAACCATTTCTACGTCTCATGCGTATCGTGGAAGAGAGAGGGAGGGAGACACAGAGAGAGAGAGAGAGAGAAGAGAGAGGAGAGGGAGAAAAAAAGAAAAGGGAAAAATAGAGGGATAAGGGGAGAGGGGGGCAAGAGAGAGAGGAGAGGAGAGCGAACACATTTTCAAGTACGTAATAATTAGATTTGGGTACGTAATTACCAAGTGTGGGTACGTACGTATGCTCGCTCTCTCTCTCTGTCTCTCTCTCTCTCTCTCTCTCTCTGTTTATTATTTATTATTCTTATTTCTTTTTTGTGTGTGTTACTTACTTTTGTTTATATATATGTGTGTGTGTGTGTGTAAATTAAGCTATCATATGTTAAGAACATATATAGGATTCTATATTATTCGCAGTTCCAAGCATCCGCGTGAGGACTTAGAGCCGTATGACCGCGGATACAGGGTGACATATGACCGCGGATACAGGGTGACAAAACAAAAAGAAACGATCCAAGAATTTATCTCCGCTGTTCTACACAGGAAGATAGATAATAATTTTCTAAAAATCCAAGACACAGAAATCCAGATATTGACTATAAACACGTACAAAAGAAAGAGAACTCCCAGTGTGAAGCCATGAACTGTTTTTTCCCTTGTCTTTTTGAGAACGAAGACGTCGGAATGCATATTCTTTTCTGTGTTCTATGCATCGTGTCCAGACTAGTCGCCAGTGCAACATTCTCACCTTACATCCTTCCTGCGCTGTTAAACGACACAGGTCTTGCATGGTATTTTTGGCCTCTCTTAACAATGTCCTCTTCAGAGTTTCACGTGGTCGACCTCTTTTTATTAAGCCTGCTGTGTTCCACTTGATAGCTTGTTTTGGGATTCTCTTTTTCTTCTCATCACGTGACCGACATATATCCATCTTCTTTTTCTGATCACACATGAGACTGGTTGTTGTTCGCTCATCTGCCCTGTCTCTGCGTTGTTCTTGAATTCGTTCCACTTTATACCGAGTATTTTTCCTTATGCATTTGTTTTCAAAAGAGTCTAATTTCTTGTCTGTTTCTTTAGTTGTTTTTCCAGCTTTCGAATGAATAAATGAAGTTCGATATTACATTTGAACTGAATAATCTTACCTTGCTTTTTGTGCTTATAACCTTGAATGCCATATGTTCTCAAGATTCTTGAAGGTCAATGCTGCTTTTGCAGTTCGAATTCTAACCTCCTTTCTGGTGTCACCATCCTGGTCCACCAACCTTCTCACCGCCTGCCCATTAAAAATAAATTTTCGTCTTAGTGGTGAGAGTATGGGACCCTTTAGTACCCGGCCCGCGATCGACTATCGTTACTCGTTCTCTCTGCGGTGAGAAGTTTGTCAAGAAGATACTTGCGTTTTTTGCAGTTAATACCGTTTGACTTGATTTAATTTTGATTTAATTACTACAGTACCATTTGGTCATATATTGAACCGGACAGACCTGGCGTAACTGCAGAGTTCAGAACGGGCTAGAAATATCAACACGTAGAAGAAAGAGAAAGAAATGAGGCAGGTGACAATCTAATGGCGTTTTGTATGGAAAATGAGCTAATGATCGCTAACACACTTTTTAAACAACATCCAAGAAGACTTTACACATGGACATCACCTGATGGGAAAACCAGGAATCAAATAGATTACATTTTAGTGCAGAGAAGGTGGAGGTCAAGCATAACATCAGCAAAAACTTTACCAAGTGCTTATTGTGACACGGACCATGAGTTATTAATAGCAGACATGAAGATAAAGATAAAAAAGATAGTTATGGGATCAAGACCACTCCGCTTTGACCTTACAAATATACCAGAACAATACGGTATAGAAGTGAAGAACCGTTTCGAAATCCTGATGGCTGTACAGGAAGAGATGACACCAGATGAATTGGCTACGCAGGCCAAAGATATCTTAGTAACAACAGCTAAAGACATGGTTCCAGTAAAGAAAACACAAAAGAATAGATGGATCACAGCAGGTACACTAGAACTGATAAAACAATGTAGAGAAATGAAGACGCAATGGCGAGTGACAAACAACAACAAAGATAAATATAAATCTTTAACAAAAGAAGTACGAAGAAACATAAGAAAAGACAAAAAACAATATATACAAGATTGTTGTGAAAGAATAGAAGAACATCAGAGGTGTGGAAGAGATAGTGAAATGTTTAAAGAAATGAAGACATTGACGAGAAATGTCACACCTAAGCTAAATGTAATTTGTGATGAGATGGGGAATACCCTGACAGAGACAGAGGAAATTCTGGAAAGATGGAAGGAATATTGCAAAAGAATGTATGAAACAACCGACTGTGGAAGCAGAAATCAACATTGTGAATTATTATTGGAGGAGAAATAACCCGAGCCGACAATGGAAGAAGTTTTATGGGCAATAAAGAGTCTGAAAAATGGTAAATCACCAGGATGTGATGAGATAACCGCTGAATTTATTAAAGCAGGAGGAAAGGAGTGTGCAACAATCTATCATGCACTATGTAAAAAGATATGGCATTCAGGTATTTGGCCAAAAGAATGGAAAAGAACTGTATTCATACCACTGCCAAAAAAGGGTAACCTGAAATTATGCACCAACTACAGAACTGTTGCCCTGATTAGTCATGCCAGTAAAATTCTGTTAAAAATCATAATGGGTAGACTTCGAAAGAAAATAGAAGAAGAAGTCAATATGGTCCAAGCTGGCTTCAGGCAAGGAAGAGGATCAAGAGATCATATATTCAATATAAGATTAATAATAGAGAAATGCAGGGAGTTTAATGTGAATCTATATTTATCCTTTATAGACTACTCAAAGGCATTTGATTGTGTACAACATCAGAAACTTTGGGAAATAATGGAAAAAATGGGATTTCCAACACATTTGATACAATTAACATCACTGCTGTATTTAGACCAACAAGCAGCAGTAAGAATAAATGGTGAAACAACAAGTTGGTTTGACATAAAACAAGGGGTCCGTCAGGGGTGCATATTGTCACCCTACTTATTTAACTTGTATACTGAAAATATAATGAGGAATGTTAGAGAAGATGTAGACAAAGAATATTACGATGCCATAACAGTTGGAGGTTATGAAATACCAGAGATTAGATATGCTGATGACACAGTATTGCTGTCCACAACACAAGAAGGAATGGAAAAACTAATTATGTCAGTCCGCAAGAACAGCGAAGAGCAGAACCTCTATCTTAATGCAAAGAAAACTAAAGTGATGACAACTGACAAAACAAACAAGGCAACTGAAATATGTATCAGTGAGGAAAAACTGGAAGAAGTGGAGAGTTTTGAATATCTTGGATCACTACTAACTAATACTGGAGATACAATGCGGGAAATTAAAAGGAGGACATCTATTGCTCTTCAGAAAGTAAAACAAATAAAGAATCTGTGGAGAGGAGCAGACAGAACCACAAAAATAAGATTTTTAAGGGCATGCATCTTTCCCATCGCAACATATGCCTGTGAGACCTGGACACTTAACAAAACAGCTGAGAAGCACATAAATGCCTTTGAATGTAAATGCTATAGAAGAGTTCTCCAAATATCGTGGACACAAAAAAGAACAAATATATCTATACTACAAGAGCTTAATATTGAAGAAGGCTGGCTAGTAAAGAGGATTAAAGAGAGAAAACTTAAATATTTTGGCCACATTAAACGTCATGATAATTTAGAGAAGACCGTATTGGAAGGATACATAATGGGAAAAAGAAAAAGAGGAAGACCGAAACGAAGATGGCTGCAAGACATCGTTGATGATCTGGAAATGGATGCAGCAGCAGCAGGCCATCTTGCTCACAACCGAGAGGCCTACAGGAGTGCTGTTTGGGAGGCAAAGTTCCGCAAGGGACATGCAAAGGAATGAATGAATGAATGAGAAGAAAGAGTTCCTATGCGGCAATGCTGGGCACAAGAACGCAAATAAAAATAGAACTGCTGTCATCAATCTGTACACTAGAAGATATAAATTGGAGCATCTAAGGATTTGTCCAGAATAGAGTGAATTCATTCTGTATAGAATCAACAGTTTAACCAGTGGTTCTCACGCTTTTTTTTATTTTGGCTGCTGCCCCCACTAGGCCACTTCCTTAGCGCGCCCCCAAAATTTTTTTCTCTCATTTGGTTCTAATATCACCTGGCACTCCTTTTTCTCTCACAGCGGGGTCCCCCCCCCCCCCATATCCCCAACGCCCCGAGGGTGGGGGCAGTGCTACCCATTTCGAGACCCAAATGTTCAGTATATCTGCAAGAATCATTATATTTTGTTTATAATACTATTGTTCTTCTAATGTAAGTAATTTTCCTTAACTTCCACAAATAATCTCGGCGAAAAAAAAGTAAAGAAAAATGACACCTGCAGACTGCCTGGTCGAGAAAACGAAAAATTGAGTTCCTTTCTGATAGTAGTCTGAGATTACCTGAACCTCCACGAGTCCTCGTGACACTTCACGTGTGTGACTATCAGTGAAAGGTCATTTGGTGAACTTTGTTTGCCCAACCGGTTGATAATCCATGTTTAAACTAAGAGTTTTCACGCGGTACATGCGTGCTACCCGCGATGTGCACCATGGGTGTAGCAGCGTTTACTTCCATGAAAGCATTTATTGTCTCATGTTGAAATGTTATCCTTTCACTACGTATAGGCCTGCTGTATATATATATATATTTTTTTTTTTTTAAAAACGTCGTTATGCCTACATTATCAGTTAAGATTTTTCTTGCTTTTGCATATAGCAGTACATAGGTTACTATGTGTGACGTGGCTGTTAAGTCTACAACATATATTTAAGCAAATGAGGCGTTATTAAGCGTGGTCACGAGAGGGGCTTTGGCGGGACAACAGCTGTGTGAAAGCCAGAGGTCGAACGTATGCACGAGTGCTGATAAAAGTGATTAAACATGGAGAATATATGTGAGATCTTGTACTTATGCTTGGACCTATTCTTTAATGTAGAGATTGTTGCTGGGTCGCTGTAAAAGTCAACTGTGAAGTGTTCGTTTGTTTTGGATGTTGAGCTGTCACTACTTACAGCATGAGTCATCACGCCGTACACGTCTGAAGAGCAAACTTGTACTTACAAAAACTGTAACACATCTATATTGCTTTTCAATTTTGTGCACGCTTTAGCATTTCCATCTATTTCGATTGTTTTTGTTCTCATGTGCCACTTTGTCAGCTCGTGAAGGTTTTTTCCCTCTCGTTCTCTTCCCTCTTTTCTCCTCGAGTTTTTCAGCAGTTATCTAATTTTCGATAACTTTCTTCCCACGACATCGACAGATAGTTCAAAGGTCGAATCGACCAAGAAATAAGTTACTCTAAGAGTTGTAAACACCCAGGACCTCCAAGAGAGAATTTTATAAGGTGGTGGGTGGCAAGACACCGCGCAGGTCCGCCCTCTACACAGCTGTTCTCTCTCCAAACTCTCACCAGAACCCTTCACGTGACCAAGTCCAGTAACAACTCGGTCACATCGTCACCTGCTTTTAATCAGCTGTTCTACTTTAATCCTCTCCGGACTCTGCCCTCAACACAGGCTAAGTCCTCCGAGTTCTGGAGCAAAGCGCTGGCTTGATCCCCACTCATTGGGACCCGTTAACAGTTACCTTACACGCTAGCTTGATCCCCATCCATTGGGCCTGTTAACAGCTACCTTACACGCTAGCTTGATCCCCACTCATTGGGCCTGTTAACAGCTACCTTACACGCTAGCTTGATCCCCACTCATTAGGGCCTGTTAACAGCTACCTTACACATTCTCAGCATGTTACGTAAGCAATATATGTGTATGTGGTCTTCCATCTTTCAAGACAGAACTTTATATCTGTCCACCATGTATTCAGCAGTTTGACACTGTTCTACCCTCACCAAAATATTCATGACAAGTTGCTTCTGTTTTTTTGAAATGTTAAATGAGAGGGTGTAGTGACAAAATAACAGGGACTCTTCTTCTTATCTGTCTTCTTGCGCCATTAGTGTCACAGGAAGTTTCAGACATAGGTCCAGAGCAAGGTCTGGACTGCTTTTATGTCCCCAAATTTAATATACTAGAAACAGGAACACAAAGTTTAGTATTACTTCAGGAAAATCTTTCACTCCATTTATCCACTATTTCCTTGGTTGTCCTCACGCCCTATATCCAGATGTTTTCGAGTTGTATACACGTGCAGCTGGTTGTTCTGGATTCATGTGCATCAAATCCTCAAACCATCTAATTCTCTGATTTTCGATGTAGTCCTTGACAGGTGTTGTTCCCACCATTTGCCAGATTATTTCATTTCACACTTCATCCCTTCTTGTTTTCCTCAGTTTTCTTCTCAGTTTTCCTAAGCATTTCATCTTGCATGCTGTTATCTTTCTGTAATAAGAGCCTGTATAGAATATAACATTTATATAAATAACACCAAATTCAAACAAGTTACTGAATTCAGATATCCAGGAATCGTATTTACACAGGATGGAAAAAATAGAGAAATCAAATGTAGAATTCATAAAGCAAACAATGTTACCCATCAACTTACACCAATCCTAAAACATCCAAATACCTCGATGGACACCTAAAAAAAAAACTCAAATAACCAACTCTTCCAATCAATATTCACCCAGATTCTGTGCTATCAATGCCAAACATGAACACTCACCAAAAATAACAGGGATTAGTCTCCAATATCACAAACGTACAGTGAAGTGAGACAACACTTTAACAACTGAAATAATGAAGCGAAATGAAGTTAACAAGGGAACAAAGGGGAAAAATATCAACATAGCAAGTAAAGAAAGAAGTCAAGCAACACTCTGCCATCCACAAAATAAATCCACAGAAAAAAAATCTCATGTACATAAATTTTTATTTATGGATGATACTGTCTTTACAGTGCAGCAGAGTGACTTTTATCTCCACAGATGTATGGACAATGCACAGAGAACAAGGCCAACAACCAAATCTCTTTCCTTCATGTAAAGCACACACATCTCTCTTTGGGGTCTCTTTTGTCATCAGTCACTGTTCAAGTTTCCAATGACAGAGATCTCAGAAGTACTAGCTTGTTGTTCATGGATTTCAAATCACTCAACGTAAATAGGAAACCCATTAACAGAAAATGCTGAACCTTATCACTGTGCAGTCTTGAATTCATAAGTTTTACCAAAAAAAAAAAAAAGTCTGACCGAATGTGCTCTGTAAGTAACATCACTAATCACATCAGCTAAGCCATATGCCATCTTATTTAAATAATGTTAACAGATCATCTTGGTTTAAAAAAAAAAATGCAAATACACATACAATACAGATTCTTTCACATGTTGGAAAAAAAAAAAAATGACAACAATGAAGTCGAAAACAAACAAAAAAAAGTATTTTGTCTTACATGGACGAAGTCTGTAATATGGGAAAATAAAACGTGAACAGACATTTGAAAAGTTAAAACACACAAGACCCAAGATAAACAAAACTTATTTCTTTTATATATCATGTGTATAATTTCCAAGACTGGCTATACTACGAGTAGGTACAATGATGCACCGTCTGGTGCTTGCTGAGTACACAAAAGAACAGATGTACACTACACAGGCAGACAATCATTTATCGGAATGTCGTGACAAAATATTTCTCTCTTATCTGCATAAACTCTAAGTGGTAACTGGAGGCTGGGTAAGAGGGAGGAGGGGGGGGGATGGCAAGTAAAAAATATATCTGTAAATATGGTCTGTGATTGTTTACCTGTACTGTGAGTTGTAACCATTACTTCAGTGCCAGTAGAAATTATACAACTAAGCACAATTATAATGCAACTCCAAGCACTAGAAATTACATACACGAAAATATATCAAGTGCTGGCTCAAAGGGCTTGCTATAATTTACATTCAGAGATAAACCTAGAAAGATCCTTAGATTTAAACTGGAAACTTCCCTGAATGCAAATTAAAAATAAAGGTTACTTATTTCAAGTATCTCTGCATGCCATAATGCTTTATGAAATAACTAACAATTAAATGATGGCTGAACCAACGCCAGCTTTGCGAAACTGAACAAATTTCACCTCTGATATGTTACCTACTGTCCCTCGGAGATTTGTACCATTCTGAAAAGCCATCATAAGCTTGGAATCAAAACACAAGTGATGAAAATACACGAGACTTTACTACAAACAGTTCCTTACTACAGAGCTTTTGCAGACAAATTTTAAAATGTTGCCTTGTTAACATCAGAAGCTTAGAACAAAGACACCCAACTAAAATTTAAGTCCAGTATATCGGCAAGTGTGCCAAACATTTAAATCATTTGCCTCACAGAACAAGATGTACACATCCATGTACACATCACAGACAAGTGCACACCTGCTTCATTTGTAGAGCAATAAATACAGGAGGCATAAAATACAAAAGGCGGATGAAAATCAATTTACAGAAGACACTAAACTGATGTTTACAATAGCAACCTGAAATAAAAAAAAAAAAGGTCTCTGACTTTCTGAAGTCTATACTAACACACGTCACTGCTGTCACAAAGTAACTGCTTCCCAATGAAGGTAAAACATGAACATTTGTAAGAAAGTTACATACACGTATGCATCCGCAAAAAAAAAAAATTAACAAATGTCACCATGTCTTAATAACTCCCCTCACAATTGAATGCAAAAAAAAAAAAAACGTATGAAAGTAGATTTCAATCAATAATAATAAAAAATAAACTAAGAGGGATTAAATATCGAAATTAAACATCTTCGGCTGGATATGACAATGAACAAACAAAAAAAAAAAAAACCAACTTTAGACAAGATAGTAGTACTCCCACTGATGAGGTATAACCTGTAGTTCATCTTCATGAAACACATGAACAAATTCTCACAGTGCCTCCAACTGCAGCAAACAGAACACGTGTAAGGAAATCACATACAACATGTGTCAGGTGTCAATCACCCTTCAAGCAACAAAGTGATGTTGACAAGTAAGACTACTGAACCACATGTTCCCTTGAAATTTAAAAAAAAAAAGTGGGGGAAATGCTAAAGAGGACAGAGGGGGAGGGAGGAATTCATTAAACAGCCAGGACAGTAAGATATCACTGGAGGGATGCCTGTCTGTGAATCATTTTCATTCAACACAGTATCTAGCAGTTCAGAGAAAAGCACATTTAAATTCTGATGTGGACTGGCCACCTATTCAATGAATTCACTTACAATAGATATTTTCTTTTTCAATGAAATTGTACAGCAGCAGGAAGAACTGAGTTGCATGAAAGAAGAGAGAATAAGAATGAGAAAAAGAAAGTTCAGGAATTTGGGAGAGGGGGGGGAGAGAGAAAAAAAAAAAGGTTAAGCACAACAAAAGAGTACACATTAACAGCAACCACCCTTGCTAGCATTGACAGGTGTACTTGAGTTTATTTTCACACTTGGTTTATTTTCAGCTGTAGTAACTGGGCCCATTCTGTTCTTGATTTCAGCCGCCATCGTCATAAAGGCCTGCTCAACATTGGTGGCATTCTTAGCACTGGTTTCCAAGAAAGGTATACCAAGCTGGTCTGCATACTCCTGTATATGGTAAAAAATTGTCTCTGACATTAAGATATAAATGCACAACAAAACAAAAAACAAAAATATTCAAGTCTTGAGTTATACATTTTTTTTTAACTTAAAAAAAAAAAAGTTGCTCATATGAATGCAACTGTAGATCAACAGTGACCACAACTTAAAAGGCATCTAAAGTGCATCTATATCTCTATCTTCTTATCATGGGAGACAGTCAAGAAGATTGCAAAGGACCTACAGAAGTGGAAATCTTTTGCTACCAGCAGCCCCATGCATCTTTGGCAGCAACGCGACAAGAGTGAGAGAGATATCTTCCTACACATATCTATTTATCATGATATATCTATCAACATCACATTACTCAGATAACTATTGTTGACATTCTGAAAATGTCTGAAAGTTCAAAGATACAGCAGAACAGCATTCAGATGAGTCACAGAACACAAGATCTAATAACATTATCTAACAAGTATATCATGCTCCAGTATATGCAACTGATGACCCCCCAAACTCTTTAATACATTATTTAGCTCAGAACAGAGAGAAGACCGTATTGGAAGGATACATAATGGGAAAAAAAAAAGAGGAAGACCAAAACGAAGATGGCTGCAAGACATCGTTGACGATCTGCAAATGGATGCTGCAGCAGCAGGCCATCTTGCTCACAACCAAGAGGCCTACAGGAGTGTTTGGGAGGCAAAGTTCCGCAAGGGACATTGAATGAATGAATAAAAGCTCAGAACACACCAAGCACAAAAAGCCTAACATGTCCCACCTTGGCTGTGGTGAAGTCAACCACTTTCTTTGTTGTCATGTCACTTTTGTTTCCCACCAGCAACTTGTTGACATTCTCACTGGCATATCTGTCAATCTCCTGAAGCCACTGCTTCACATTATTGAAAGACTCCTGATATAAACAACAACAAAAAAATTACATGTGAAAGAATTCAGATTTACCACCAAATAATTCAGAACAAATATTTAGTTGTAAACTGATGATCTGTACTGTGACAATTACATACATCACATTTAAATGAACAAAGTAAATTACTGAAAGTATCAGATCACATTTCAAAGGGGATAGAGAAGGAGGAATGGGGAAAGAGAACAAGCAGATTCAAGCTGAATCAAATTGATCAGTGACCCATAGCTGACTGATTGTGTTAGAGTTGGTGAACCATTACTGACCAGGATACTGTTCTGCCACTGCCCACAAAGGGCTCGCATGGTAGTTTGCAAAGTTTTTCAGTTTTTGGCGAGTACCTCAGCTCATCAAGGGATTTTATGGCCACTGTTTTAGCCTCTCTCAACAATGTCGTCTTTAGAGTTTCACATCTTAATCTTTTCTTTGCTGTGTTGATAACACACTATGAACAGGGACTGAATGGAAAGCCAATCCTAAAAATAAGTCATGTCAGGGACCACCGTGTTGGGCCAGAAGATGCAGATATAGCAGCCTAGCTGTAAATTAAACCATAATGCAGCCACTGATCTTTTCAAGGCGAACACACGAGTCTAGACTTTAAATCATGAACATTCTGAATCACAGATAAACTGTTACTGACAAAAAGCAACATACTCCAAAGCTTGGTACAACTGTTCGCTGATTTTTACTGTGCAATCTGACTGGGGTACTATTTACATGGGATAGCATCTAGCTCTTGTAAGAATTAATGGCCATGAGAGTTAAAATACAATTCACCTGTTCAAAACCACATATATATGCCAACATATTTTTTTGTTTGTTTTTGTCACCAGATATCAAACTGAATGATTCACAAACATACCTGATCTGTAACATCATACACCACAATTATTCCATGGGCACCTCTGTAGTAACTGGAAGTGATTGTTCTGAACCTCTCCTGGCCTGCAGTGTCCCACTAGTGATAATAAAATAAAAATATTACTTACAGAAATATGTGCATAGGAATAATTAACTGCACCACATAAGCATAAAATTTTAAACACAAAATATAAGAACATGCTTTATGCAACACTTAATGTCCTAATTCTAGGAAGATAGTATACATTAAAATTAAAGTTACAGAGAAAAAAAATAAGTACAGCAGATGAATAAAACATGACAGTTACCATAAAAAGGAAACTAGAATCCATTAACTTACTCCATCTCAATACATTCAAAGACCCAATCTGTGATAATTTCACACACACACAAATCTGTGTCACACACAGAACCAGGGTCGCCCATACTGCAAGGGAATGCATGCTAAACAGTCACATGAGGAATAGTGCCACCCTAGGAAGCAAGGACAGCTGCTGGCATCTGTATCTCAAGTGCTGCAATGGCCTAGAATTATGAAGACACTAACATATCAGACCCCTACAGCATGCGAATGCCATGGGACGTGGATTTTAGAGATCAACAGCTTTATGTATTGGATTTATATTACAGAAGTAGCCTGCACGAATGAAGGTATGATAGCCTCTCAAAACTGGATTCCCTACGTGAACTACACTGGTACCAACAACATAAAGTATCCTACATCTTCTCTGTATGCATTTCCTGTCTATATCTGCAGCCCTGTCTCTTGGATAAATTTCACTGTTTTTTATGTAACTCATATATGGAACCGTAGGCTTATCTTCTTTGCTGGTTTCACTGGGCCAGTTATTTCTTCTCAGTGTCTCATAGTTGGTACAGTTTTGGAGAATGTATTCCACAGTTTGGGGTGCCTGGGCACATGTACAAAAAGTAGTAGTACCAACCTTAAGCTTTGTATACATATGACTTTGGAATCAGCTATGTCCTGTTCAGAGATGGAAATTGGTGACTTGTTCCTTTCTGTTTAGCATGTGATAGTCATTATGTGGTGGTGTTTGTGGGTTCCCATAGGTTTTTATATGCTTTTCTTCTGATTATAGGTGACTGGTATGTCTGGTTGTTCCATTTCAGTGTCCTCTTTGGCCAGACGGTCAGCTTTCTCACTGCCTGGTATACCACAGTGGGATGGAATCCACTGCAAGGTGACAGTATCATGAGCTAATTTTTGACAAGGCATCCTTATGGTCTGGTAGTTTGTTGCACTGAAGAGCTTCCAGTACTGATCTTGCATCCGTGAGAACTAATATAGGGCATGCATCAGTTCTGGAGTTTGATAGTTTTTCAACTGCAGCAATAATTTCCCCAACTTCTGCATCATAGTTGTTACAGTACTTTCCAGTGGGTATGAAAATCTTGTCAGTGGATACTGAATATGTACTCCTGTCCCTACATTCTTTATGGCATCGTGTGCAGATCCATCTGTATACACACGTATCCAGGTGTCACCTGGATATTTGTCATCCAGCACACTAAGTGTGACTGTTGACCTTACAGGACTGCTTTGTGTCTCACCATTCTGCACACCTTTCACTTCAGTTTGAATAGTTATTTGTATAAAGTGTGCTTCTTTCCATGGTGTATGCTCTGGTACTGATGATAATGGAGAAACTACAGTTAGAAGGTCAGGTAGAAGCTTACGTAGGCGGTTGACGTGATGAATGAAGCTGTTTCTTTTAAGCCAACTTAATGCCATATTATTGAATCTCTCCTTCAAGGGATGGCCTAGAGAGCTGAGGAATTTCCCAAGGGATGACCCTTGTGCACCAAACTGTTGAGCCATATCGTAAATATGGTAGAATACTTTGCTGATATACATTCTTGAAAATTCTTTCACTGGCTCCCCATGTGGTTCCACTCAGTTTTCTTAAAATGACTGGCATTCTTCTAGCTTTTGCTTTTGCACTGCTGATGTGCCACTTCTAGGTAAATTTTGAGTCAAGAGTCATTCCTAAGTAAATGGGCTGGTTGTCCATCCTTAGGGATATTTCATTTACAAAGATATTACCTGCTTTCTGTTCAGATGAGAAAGTGAACAGAGTGGTACTTGATTTCTCTGTGTAAATTTCACAATTTATTTGTCCACTATCCTACACCAATTTAAAAACATTTAAAATTTAGAACAAAATGCACAATATGTTACTGTTACTAAAATTTTACCAACGTTCATTATTTCAATTACTGATGCAATGAAGAATACTGATTAATATATGAATATAAATGAAAACTTGTATAGCTAAAGTAATCTGTAAAATATTCCACTGCGTATGTCACTTACAATTTGAAGCTTTATTGTTTTTCCATCTAATTCTATTGTTCGAATTTTCTGAAATGAGGGAAAAAAAGAACATATGTAATATAAAAATAAACTTGTCTGACTTACTCAGTATCACATACCACTTCAAGATAGTTTCACTGTGTGCTATGTTTTTTGTTTTTTTTTCTGTGCAGTTAATTTAAAGTATAGCAGTGTTTACTCTCTGTTAGGTTTCATTCTAAATATACGAATGATCTTTGATTCTTTGAGAGTGTGGCCATTATGGGATGAAATTCTTCCAAATTCTCAGATGTCTTAGGAGTTTATAAATGATCGACAAAGCATGAAACCTGATCACATCACATATGAAGAGTTTCACACAGATTAGATCCGCAACAGCATCTCTGATTTTTTTTCTTCGGTGCCAACAACACTAATTTTACTGATGGTACCTAGAATGAAATGATGAATGTACTTCATCTTTTTCAAAGAACAAAATGACTAAGCATGGAATTAAAGGGTATAACAGACTGAAAAATCTGTTTTAAGCAACAACGAGCATTCATTACTGATACAACTTAATTCAGAAAACAACTGTCGAGTGGCGGGCTGAGCACAAAATAACTTCTGCTTTTGTCAACTTTGCACTTAAAATACTGTGTCAGAATTGGGACTAAATGCAGACTCTCAAAGAAAAGAATTATTTAATGTATATTATTTCTTCTTTGTTCCTCCAATGCATATGTCAAGATGAAAGATTACCAAAAGGACACTTTTCAGGCATTTCTGAGTTAGAGTTCATATATAATCATCAAAAAAAAACAAAAACATACATAATGAAAACCCTGTTCTCCTGAATTTATCAGCATGCCTAAGCCAGATAAATTATATTAGTTGTATTAGCACTTATAATGATACAGATAATTTTGGTCAAATGTATCCATGAGCAGAGTGGTGGGCTGTATCTAAATCAACCAGTTACTGCCAGATTACATAACATAAGTTGGGGTAATTTTACCACTGACTGCACATGTAGCTGAAACTGATTTCTTTTTTTCTTGTGCTGCTTAAAAAACAAAACTAAAACTCGTCATTTCTTCGCTAACAATAATCTTCTTCTTCTACTCTTCTAATTCCCATTTTCATGCCATTAAAGCATATTTGGGATATGGTGTTAGGCCTACATTTCCATGACCTTTGGCACATGAAAGTGTGATGTGGTCAGTATCATGCCTGTCCACATTTACCTTCCCAGGTTTATCTGGTAAATAAACTGCACTTTCATAATAACCTTGGATGTCACAAAAGAAGACCCCCAAGGGGTCACACTGTGGCCTGCAATGTATACACTTCTAATATAGGCTTCTTTTTTTTTTTTTTTAATCTGTACCATCAGAATCTGTAGTAATATTTAATGTATTATTTATCTACATATACATATACCAATGTTATCTTCCTGTAACCATATACATATGTTATCTTCTTGTAACCATATACATATACCAATGTTATCTTCTTGTAACCATATACATATACCAATGTTATCTTCTTGTAACCATATACATATACCACTGTTATCTTCTTGTAACCATATACATATACCACTGTTATCTTCTTGTAACCATATACATATACCAATGTTATCTTCTTGTAACCATATACATATACCAATGTTATCTTCTTGTAACCATATACATATACCAATGTTATCTTCTTGTAACCATATACATATACCAATGTTATCTTCTTGTAACCATATACATATACCAATGTTATCTTCTTGTAACCATATACATATACCAATGTTATCTTCTCTTAACTCTCTCTTCTTGTGGCAAATTTCAGAACTTTAACGGCTTCCTCCCTGTGATTTTAGTAACTATCTTTCACTAAATATAATTTATATACTTACAAAATCTACACCAATTGTACTGATGTAGCTCTCTGTGTATGTGTCATCCTGCAAAAAATGAAACAAAAAAAAAATATACTGAAGCCTTCTCTTGAACAATAAAATGTATTAAACATAGAAATCCCTGCAAGTCTGTGGTAGCAACACGATCACCCACAAATCACAACACAGAGACGCAGTCAAGTAACTCTGAAATTGCTAGCCATTTACAAATTTTACTGTAATGAAAAAAAAAAAGTGTATATCTGCTCATTGAGACATATCTGGATAAGAAAATGAAAAGACATAAGTATCCTGAACAAAAAAAAAAAAAGATGATGAGATAAGATTAGAAACAACTCTGAAGAAAATGTGATAATACAGAACACAAATGCAAACAACCAAACATCACACACTGAGCAGGTGTTACCACTGAGAAACCTGCTACTGCAGATTAGGATATATCCATCTGAAAGTCAGCTTTAACAGGAGCAGACTGTGAGCTGTCAGCATGGCCAAAGCATGCTTTCTTAAGAGAGAAACTATCTGACGCACATGCTCTCTTGAGAAACTGGTGATAAAGAAACTCAAGAACCATCACTTTATGATGAAAATTATTTCACATCATGTGAGAGCAAAGAAACAGAAAAGACACTGCAAGTCTACATGAAAATTATATATATATATATAAAATTCTATGTAGACTGGACACAGAATATATTAATAAAATTAGCAAAACTTCACTTATTTAATAACAAATTTGGAGATTAATAAATAATTTCAGACCTACAAATTAGCTTCCATATAAAAGTACCTACACATTTTGCTCTTGTTATTTAACATACTGCTCAATTCTTCAGAGAACCAGACCTGCTAAGACTTAATTAGACAACACGCAGATGCACATTTTAAGTATGAT
Source organism: Achatina immaculata (assembly GCA_009760885.1). Taxonomy (NCBI): domain Eukaryota; kingdom Metazoa; phylum Mollusca; class Gastropoda; order Stylommatophora; family Achatinidae; genus Lissachatina; species Lissachatina immaculata. The sequence continues at coordinate 34,783,470 of CM019702.1, forward strand.
TTATCATATTTGTTATACAAACATCAAACATATGCAACTGGTATTGGATGACCAGTAACTGAGTTAAAAACTCATGGCAACTATGTCACAGTGTAGCAACTGAGTTCTAATTTCTTGAGGTGTTGGCAGCTTTGAAATGTAGGGTGTCTTGGAAGCACACATATACAGCAATTTTCTTGGATATTCTGCATTTTTTTTCTCATGGCTTCCATGATCATTGCAATCAAATGAACTGGATACTGTATATAATGCTGAATAGTTTTAGAGAACACTGCTGCAGTGATGTAGCGGTAAGTGCATGCTTCTGCTGATCAGAAGATCCCTATCCCTGGTTTGATTTCACATTTAGGATGAATTTTCTTGGACCGATTGGCACCGGGGTCATCCCAGTCTCAAAATCTGGGGCTCCCCTAGGAAAACAAAGGCTGATGAGGTCAAGTGCCAGCATCTCTACCTCACATGCTGTAATGGCCTAGAAGTGTGAAGGCACTAACACTTCACATCCCTACAGCATGCAAATGTTATGGGATATAGAGAGCTTTTGGAGAAACACAAACAAAGAGTAATATTTTTATCTAATTTCTGCTGCATGATTAAAAAGAAGCAGCTGATAGAACTACATCACATTATCCTTGTGATTAACTGTGGAAATTTTAGCTTCTACTTACAGCAAATCGTAGCAACAAGCAGGACTTGCCAACACCAGAGTCACCAATTAGCAACAGCTTGAACAGGTAATCACTGGACAATGGAAAAAAAAAAAAAATAAATAAAAATTATTTACACTGGAAAATGAAACCAGTTCAAACACTAAGCAAGCATTATTGGTGTAGGCAACTGTATAAAAATTTCTCAAGTGAAGGGAGTGGATTTAGACCACCTCCAAGTGTGCTCTAGTTGTCTCAGATATCAAACAAAAAATGTTACCCAATACTTGTATTAGAGAAACTGACTAAAAATATGCAGCATCTGCCTGCAAGGCCAAGTCAATCACAGCAATTCTACACACATCTGTTAGTGTAATAAAGAACACATACAGTTTTCATGTAAAAATCAGACCCACATATGCTTATTCCCTGAAACTGCAAACAAGATATTCTTAGCAGCTGATGCTGTGATGATACAAGGCAGATTAGGAAAAGCTTATGGTAACTTGCTTGAAGACAGATTTCTTGAAGGGCTCCACCACCATGGGGACCGTAGGGAGCCCAACTCCATCAGGCTGCATATGTTACTAAAAGCATCAACAAGAAAGTGAGACAGGATCTTGTAAGGTCTCTCACACAGCACACTCATCCTTGCTCCTAGACCTACATATAGAACTACTGTCATGTTAAAAAAAAAGTAAATGAGACCAAGAAAATGCATAAAACTCCAAATAGTGCCAAACTTTGGTAAAGTCCTCTTACATTACCCAAGCAGCAACATCCACAAACTGTTACACTATATATAATTTAACTGATATTTCAAACTAACACTTCTGTAGTGCACTAAAAATATAACAGCTGTTTGAGTAACCTTGTATACAACTTCATATGAACTTGTGATACAACTTCAAGCCACAAACTCCATTATATATTCATATCTAACTTCCAGCTTACAATTTGCACATCCAAGAATGGATAATTTCAAAGTCCAAATAACTATCAAAATCAGACATCTTAATAACATCCAATGTGCATGTTAAGGATATGCCAACAGAACTGCAGAATCCATTAGGACCATACTTAATAAATACCCAGGGAATACTTGTATGAATGACATGGCATGAACCAGGCTGGCAGGAAATAAAATCAATACTATATATGACTATTTTTAGGTGCTGATTCACAAAATTCAAGGGCCTTGCTTTTACTGTGACATTCATGACACCCAAGTGAGAAATCTGTAGATTACCTAATTTAGGTGACTTATGCTCTCCAAGAATTTAAACTGAGAAAAGTCAGTTCACATGTCAACCTTCCATACCATTTTATAACAGAAATTGCACAATACCACACTAAAACCACAATAAACAGCATCTGCATAAGACAATGTACAAATGGAGCTATATTAGGTGGCTTATGCTCTCCTAGAATTTAACTGTGGAAAACAAATCCTCGTTTTCTTTCTTATCCCCCCCCCCCTCATGTATCTGTGTGTACAGCACACAAACATATACATATATACTGAAAAAAATATATATACATGTACTCATGTTCTTTTTTCACTTACAACACTAAAACTGATCTTCAGATTGCAAAAAAAAAATATATATATATATATATATATTTTATCACTGACATAAACTTAGAATTATACAAATTTAAAAATAAAAATTATAAAGAAAATTATTATCAGAAACAAACTTAAGTCCAATTAATTAACAGTCCTAAAACTGAAATTGCAAACTGTGACTGAAAACTATATAAACAACTTAAATTCATGCAGGCACCCACCCTCCAAACACCATTCAGAGAAGACCCCAGGTTCTGCACTACAAATGTGTATGAAGGATGATGTTTATTTAATCCCTCATAAAAAGTTAGGCAGATTTGTCAAGCTATATGTTTTTTTGTGTTTTTTTTAAAATCTTTTGTAACTGGGCACTGCCAATTATATTTCATCATCATCATCACCACTGCCCATCATTCCCTTGCAAGTATATGCAACAGATAGTCATCTCTGTTCTTGGATGTGTTTTTTACTTCTCCAAGTGTATACCATGTCTCTGAGCACTGTCATAATTTACCTCCTCCAAGTAGTTCTGGGCCTTCCTTGATGTCCATTTCCTCGAGGATTCACGTCAGTGCCTGCCTTGTTAAGCTGGTGTCTGGTTTCCTCAGTGTGTGGCCAATCCACCACCATTTTCTAGACATGATTTGTAGGCTCTTGTCCTGCTCTTTTTCAGACCTCCTCATTCTTGTCCTGCCATTTGATGTTTAAAATCCTTCTCAGGCCAGAGTTCATGCATGTTTGTATCCTCCATTGTATTGTCTTAGTCATCATCCATGTCTTCAAACCATATAGTAGGACAAATCTTTACATCTGTATTAAAAAGTCAGAGTTTGGTTTCTGTTTTGATGTTCTCTATATTCATATTTTATTAAGTTGGATAGATGCATTCCTGGCCATGGTTTTTGTAGATATTCATGTAAAAATTACCCAGTTTCAAATACAAGGGCATTACAAGAAGGCCTTTATATACTATTAAAAAAAAAAAAGAAACACAACAAATATGATTTTGCGATTTAAACTGAAGTTTGCTGATCAGACAAGGGCAAATTGCCTGAAACGTTCACTTGGACATCTACTTCATGTGCTAACCTGAATTGTACTCAGAAGATGATTCATGAGAGCAGAAAAGTGACACTATTCAAAACAGCATTTTTGACATGTTCACAAGAATCCCGTGAAAGTTACTGAACACAAAACTCAATGACCATGTTACTGAAGGCCTATAAAAGATTGCTCCTTGAATCAATTCATTTGAAAATTCAATGCGCAAGTATGGCTCATCTCACTACAGACAACGATTCATCATCGTTGGATGTTTACAGACTGGACAGTCACAAAGTGTAGTGGGCAGACAATTTAATGTGATTAGGAGCACCATGAGTCGCCTCTGGAGACATTTTCAAGAAACTGGCTCCATTGCAGACTGGCTGCACAGTGGAATAACTCATAAGTCATAACTCATGCTGAAGACCACATCATACGGCTGCACCATATCAGGAATCAATTTGCATCTGCGTCCTCAACAGTCCAGTCAATGACAGCAGCTCATGGAATTTCAGATGAAATAGGAATCGGCTGCACAATGCTGGTCTTTGGACTAGAAGACCCTACAGAGGTCCTGTTCTTACAAATCAGCATCGCCAGAACTGACTGCAGTGGGCGAACCAGCGTCGTCAATGGACAGTAGCGAACGATTGGAGAAGGGTTTGTTCTTTCTTCTCCAGTGACACGATAAGATGGTGAAGAGTTTACCGCAGAGTCCATGAGCGCTACCGCCCAGAACTGCATGGATGAGTCTCCTCCACATGGTGGTGGAGGTGTACTTGTGTGGGGGATGATCAATTTCATGGGAAGAAGTGACCTGGTGCAAACTAAAGAGTGCCCAACAATATGTCGCTGAAATTCTTCATCCTCACATTCTCCAACTTCTGGCTGCACCAGTGTCGATTTTTTAGCAGGATAACACTCGACCTCATGTGACACAACTCACTACCCAGTTCCTCGCTGACACCGTCCAGACCATTCCGTGGCCATCCATGGCATCAGACTTGAATCCAATAGAACACTTATGGGATGAACTCAACAGACAAGTCCACCAGTGAGACGTGGCGCCAATCAATCTCCAACAGTTGTCTCTTGCACTGCAGGAAGAGTGGGCAGCCATGCCACAACAACAGATCCAACAGCTAATCGGATCCATGACAAGGAGATGTCATTCTCTGATACAAGCCAGAGGAGGCCATATACCTTACTGAACGGAGGCTTCAGTGGCAAATAATAAAAGTCCAAACCAAATTTAATGAACATTATTTCATTGTTAGAGCCTTAAAGTTTCTTCATGCCAAGATTGAAACATTAAATCTGTAAAATAAAATTTTGATACAAGTTTGAAATTTGGTGTCCATTACGACTACAGTAGCGTTGCATTTCTTTTTTTGAACAGTATATTTAAAACTCCCCCGTGTGGTACCCGGGATCTGCAAAGAATAGGACCACTGTACCCTACCACGCGTGATCGTAAAAGGCGACTAAGGAGGGTTCGGCATAGGGCCAGCAACCCTATCTGGTAAAAAAAACTATCAGACTGCTACAGAAACAGAAGCAAGGGAAAAAACAAATGCAGGTAGAAGGAGAAATGCTTATCAGGAAACTGAGCCCATGAAGGTTGTGGATGAAAGCCAGCCACTGGAAGTCCCCAGCCTGACTGCAGACCTCCTAGAACCTAAATACAAGATGCAAATAGGCAGCTGGAATGTAAGAACACTTAACCAGACTGGAAAACTAGCACAAACCATCAAGGAAATGCACAGATACAAACTAGACATACCAGGAATACAAGAAGCAAGATGGACAGGACAAGGCAGAAGGAAATTAACAACACAGCACAAGCACACAGAAGATACAATAATATGGTCAGGTAAAGAAGATCTTCATGAAGGAGGAGTAGCATTGATTATAACAAAAGAAGCATCAAGAGCATTGCTGAAATGGACCCCAATAAATTAGAGATTATTATATGCACAGTTCAACTCAAGATTCACGAAGCTGTCTATTATAGTTTGTTATGCACGAACAGAAGCAGCTGAAGAGGAATTAAAAGAAGATTTTTAAAACAGCCTCCAAGCCACAGTAGAAACAATACCCAAGCATGATATGCTACTCATCTTGGGTGACTTCAATGCAAAAGTAGGTGAAGGAAATGAAGATAGAAGAAGAATCATGGGAAGAGAAGGAATCAGAGAAAAAAATGAAAATGGAGAAAGACTGTGCAGTTTCTGTGAAGAAAACATGACCACCATCGGAGGGACAATTTTCCAACACAAAAACATCCATAAGGTGACTTGGAGGTCCCTAGATAAAACCACAGAAAACCAGATCGATCACATACTAATAAACAACAAGTGGAAACGGTCACTACAAGATGTGCGAGCAAGGAAAGGAGCAGATATAGGAAGTGATCACAACCTTCTGGTAGCAAAAATAAAACTAAAATTAACGAAAGCCAAAATCGGAGAACACAGAAAGATACGTTCTGATACAAGAAAACTGAAAGACCAGCAAACAAGAAATGAATTCTCAATAGTACTTAAGAACCACTTCAGTGTCCTACAAGACGAAGCAGAAATTTCCATACTAGAGTTCAATAAAACACTACAGGAAACAGCAAAAGAGGTGCTGGGATATCGGAAAAGGAGAAAAGAGGAATGGATAAGTGAGACCACATGGGAAAAGATAGAGCAAAGAAAAGAAATCAAGAAAAAATTACTGAACACCAAATCACAACGGCTTAAAGAACAAGTTTTAAGTAATTATGCACAAAAAGACAAAGAAGTGAAGGAATCATGCCGTCAAGATAAACGTCAATACTATGACAATTTAGCAGAAACAGCAGAGAAAGCAGCATATACAAATGACATGAAAACCATATACAAAATCACAAAGCAGATGACAGGTAACTTCAACACAAGATGTGAAAGTGCAGTAAGGAACAAAATGGACAACTGGTCAGTGGAGAAAGAGAAAAAATTGAAAGATGGAGGGAACACTTTAACACCCTACTAAACAGAACACAAGCAGCACAAACAATAGATATACCTGAAGCAAAAATGGAACTAAACATCAATACTGGACCAATAACAATAAGTGAAGTAAAGGAGGCGATAAAGAATCTAAAATCAGACAGGGCACCACGCGAAGATGAAGTGACTGCTGAGATGTTGAAAGCAGAAGAAACAGAAACACCAAAACAACTTTGCCTGATATTACAACAAATTTGGGATCTAGAAAAAGCCCCAGAGGAGTGGAAAACTGGGCTTATAGTAAAACTACCAAAGAAGGGTGACCTCAGAGATTACGGGAACTGGAGAGGCATTACCCTACTGCCACTCACTAGTAAAGTATTTTGCAGAATAATCATCAACAGAATTGTACCAACACTTGAGGAAAAACTTCAGAAAGAGCAGGCAGGATTTAGGAAAGGAAGATCATGCATAGACCACATATTTGTACTTAGACAAATATTAGAACAGGCAAATGAGTGGCATAGCACAACATATGCATTATTCATAGATTTTGAGAAAGCCTCTGACAGTGTCAACAGAGATGCACTGTGGAAAATCCTAAGATGGCATGGCCTCCTCCATAAGATAGTTAATGTAATCAAAGCCCTATACGAGAGTTTTCAGTGCAAAGTTATCTGTGTAGAACATACCTCCAGCAGCTTTAGGGTACAAACAGGAGTGAAACAGGGATGTGTACTATCACCAACATTATTTATCTTGGCAGTAGACTGGTTAATGAAGGAGGCAACATCAGACAAATGCAAAGGATTACAATGGACCCTTGACACAGTGCTGGAGGACCTTGACAATGCGGACGACATTTGTCTATTATCAAGCAGTCACAAAGATATGCAAGATAAAATAAACAAGCTAACTCAGAATGCAAACAACATAGGACTAAAGATCAACATAGGAAAGACAAAGTTAATGAAGCACAATGTGAACAACAGAAATGTACTCAGATTAGACAGCAAGTTAGTGGAGGAGGTCAACGAATTTGTATACCTTGGCAGTAGAGTAGTAGAAAATGGAGACAGAACAGAGGACATCAACAGCAGACTTACTAGAGCAAACCAGGCTTTTGCAATGCTGCAGACTATATGGAAATAAAAAAAACTAAGCATAAATATGAAAATCAGGATATTTAAGAGTAATGTTCTAAGTGTACTACTCTATGGAAGTGAATGCTGGAAAATCACCAAAACCATAGAAAACAAGTTGAATTCTTTCCAGACTAAATGTTTACGAAGAATTAGACAAATATTTTGGCCAAACACCATAAGAAATAACATCTTATTGGCAGAAATGCAGATGAAGCCACTGACAACAATTATTGAGGAAAGACGCTGGCGATGGTTGGGACATGTGCTCCGAATGACTGACAACTCACTACCAAAAATAGCACTAAGATGGACACCACAGGGGAACAGAAGTAAGGGTAGACCAAAAGAGACATGGAGAAGAACAACAGAAAGGATGTTGAGCAATAGAGGGCTCACCTGGGCAAGAGCAGAAAAAAAAGCAAAGGACAGGCATTTGTGGAAAACCCTTGCAGAAGCCCCATGTGCCTGGGCACTTAAGGTTCAGAGAGAGAGAGATATTTAAAACTGATTATTTTTACATGAATATCTTTTTGTCTTTTCCCTTAATACACTGACTACAAAAAATTACAGCATATTTTCTTGCATTCTTATTTACTACAGACTTTCTCTGATTTCTGAAGCATACTTGTCCAATGTAAGAATGACAGCTGCCCATTTTTACAACAATTAAATGTCTGTAGTCTAGTTACTCTTGACTTCACAATGCACACAGGCTGTTGTTGTATGAAGCTCTGGTCTATCATCTTTGGGATCCTCCCCCTACCATTGCTGTGCTAAATACCAATTTTTAGATTTAGGTCAACTGGAGGGCACAATATAAGATTAATAATAGAGAAATGCAGAGAGTTTAATGTGAATCTATATTTATCCTTTATAGACTACTCAAAGGCATTTGACTGTGTACAACACCAGAAACTTTTGGGAAATAATGGAAAAAATGGGATTTCCAACACATTTGATACAATTAATTTCTGTATTTAACTGCTGTATTCAGACCAACAAGCAGCAGTAAGAATAAATGGTGCAACAACAACTTGGTTTGACATAAAGCAAGAGGTCCGTCAGGGGTGCATATTGTCACCTTACTTATTTAACTTGTATACTGAAAATATAATGAGGAATGTTAGAGAAGATGTAGACAAAGAATATTACGATGTCATAATAATTGGAGGTTATGAAATACCAGAGATTAGATATGCTGATGACACAGTATTACTGTCTACAACACAAAAAGGAATGGAAAAACTAATTATGTCAGTCTGCAAGAACAGCGAAGAGCAAAACCTCTATCTTAATGCAAAGAAAACTAAACTGATGACAACTGACAAAACAAACAAAGCAGCTGAAATATGTATCAATGAGGAAAAACTGGAAGAAATGGAGAGTTTTGAATATCTTGGATCACTACTAACTAATAATGGAGATACAATGAGGGAAATTAAAAGGAGGACATCTATTGCTCTTCAGAAAGTAAAACAACTAAAGAATCTGTGGAGAGGAACAGGCAGAACCACAAAAATAAGATTTTTTAAGGGCATGCATCTTTCCCATTGCAACATATGCCTGTGAGACCTGGACACTTAACAAAACAGCTGAGAAACACATAAATGCCTTTGAACGTAAATGCTATAGAAGAGTTCTTCAAATATCATGGACACAAGAAAGAACAAATATATCCATACTACAAGAGCTTAATACTGAAGAAGACTGGCTAGTAAAGAGGATTAAAGAGAGAAAACTTAAATATTTTGGACACATTAAACATCATGATAATCTAGAGAAAACCATCTTGGAAGGGTACATAATGAGAAAAAGAAAGAGAGGAAGACCAAGGTGAAGATGGCTGCAAGACATCATTGATGATCTGCAAATGGATGCATCAGCGGCAGGCCATCTTGCTCACAACCGAGAGGCCTACAGGAATGCTGTTTGGGAGGCAAATTTCCGCAAGGGACATGCAAATGAATGAATGGAGAGCATAAACCTATAGTAACAAGTCACACACCCACAAATTAAACGGGCTTTCATAGCTAACCTATGCACTGTGAGCTTATCCATCATTTTATCTGGTAAAAATGTTTGTTGCAGTATTGATTCCTTCCCTACAGCAGTTAGTTTGATTCTATGATTATGAAGTTATGCTCTACAATCTGCATTTCATGGAAAATAAACTTGCAGAAAATAGTGCCTCTAAGTGAATTTTTAAAAAAAAAAGGAAGAAAAAAGAAGTTATGCACTAAAATCTCATTGTAATGGACTACAAGGGGACTGGAAAACTAGCCCATTATATGCAAAGTCTGGTACATCTCAAATAATAAAAAAAAAAGGACCTGTGGACTTGGTCTGTTATTACTGAGTCATCATAACAAATGGGCTGTTACTGTAAAGACTCTTCTTGTCTTAAATAATTTTGCTGCAGAAAGTTTTGTGGAAGTTGTTAAGCATAATCTTTCTGTATAACTTCTCTCAATGCTTAGAATGATTGCTACCTGTGGTATATGACTGGTACAGCCAACCTACACTATGAACAAAAGATATCTGTTGTTCATCATAAGCATATTATAAACTATCAGCATGGCCAACACAAGCTCTCATGTACCTTATTGTGTTCACGGGACAAGTGAATTTCATGATAACGCTCAGTGTTTTATGTACAAGGGGATATTGAAAGCTTCTGTTATTTTCTCCATCTAACCCTCTATATACAGCCTCACCCTGTTTCCATCCATTCTTAGTATGAGTGTTTTATATGCTACGCTGACTGGTAACCAAACCATTTGACTTTTTTTTTCTTGGATTTAGTTTAAGACTGATGTTACTCCAGCTCTTGTCCAAATGGTAAGGGCAAAGATGCAGCACTCAAGCTGAAAATGACTGTCAGCAACTCATAGCAAGTGTCAGTGTTGGCAAGCCATAACTGACCTAGACCCTGGTCTATCTATGTCCTTAGAAACAGAAGCCTGACCAAGCAGTAGGGATCACAACGGGAAGACAGATCAGATCCTAAAAATATGTCAAGGCAAACTCAGATGTGTCAGGCTGCAAGGCATTTCACGGTGACACAATACAATCAACACCCTTTTGAGGATGAATGCCAAAGAAGTCTTGATGGTGTCATGTCAGATTTTGTCTCTTCCTGTCACATTTAACAGTCTCCTCAGCCATCTCATTTCTGCTATAGCCAGAGCAGGCCACAACAGATTGAGACACCACATGTTTAACAGACTCGAGATAGGCACAACTGATGAATGCACCTATGGTATTGACAAAACGACTACCAAGCACTGTTACAGGACTTCCCTTCACTTGAAGAACTGAGACAGTGCTTTTGGTCGTCACCTGTACCAGTCCATGACAAGTTGTATGGTGATCTTGACAGCCCAAGACAAACAGCAGCATTCTTCAGAGATATCCAAGTTGTTATCTGAACGTGTCTGATGAAGAACTTCTGCCATGATGATTTTCCTTTTATTTCTAGCTATTAATGTCAACGTTTGTCATTTATAGCACAGAGTAACAGAACAATCTGATTGTGACCTTTTTTTTTGTATCAGTTGTTTTGCATTTGATTTCAGAAAAAGTATCATTTGTCCAATTAATTTATTTACCAACAAATTAAAAATAAAGGGATACACAATATGATTTCTCTCAGATTTACATCATGTATATTATGCAGCTTCCATCTGTTAAACTATACGGAACTATCAACATATTTTACATATTTGCTTATGCTAATATTCCATACTTATATTAACTGACATTTTTTTTTGTACAGCTGTGAGATGTTCTAACATAATTATGCTGCACAATATAGCTTGATGGGATGATCCGGAGAGAAATGATAACACAAAGCAGAGAAAATGAACAAAGAACTGACAGAGGAGACAGCCAAGATGACAGTTAAAGACCAACAAAAGAGGAAATCTCTTGCCATCAGCAGCCCAATGTGTCTTGGGCTCTGAAGGGACAACAGAGATATGACTTCTGAGAGTGATGGTATATATGAGGGTTTGGACGGGGAGTTTGTGGGTGCAATTCAATAGGAGCAATTCCCCCTTAGAATACATTTTAAAATGTCTGCTCAGAGAGAATGGCTTTCTGTAATGATTTGCTAATCTGTGTAAATTTTTCACTTTACGAGAGCTTCCCCTCCACAAATAAACAGACACACTTTGTAAACAATGACGTGTATTATAGTACTATAATAATCAACAAAACACGTTTCCTATGAAAGTTCCGATTGTATACATTATTTAATTAATACTGAAATAACTTTTTACAATAAAGAAATAAACTTCATTTGGAGGTAACACATGAAATCTTGATTTATGCTGCTCTATCCCAAGCATTCCTGATCATGTGACAAGAGACACATTTGTCATTTCATAAAACAAGCCGTTTCAAAGTTCAATATACGTATATAAAAATAATTCATTTTACATTATATTAAGTGAGTGTTACACGAAGGCGCCGCACATAATTGAATAATAAAATGATGTCTGAATATCTATATGCAATCCTTACAACAATATAAATGACATCTAAAGCCCTTGGCTCGTATGACTAGTCTCGCTGATGACGTGAAACCCACTTTCTCGCATTAATAACAGTAAATCTTTGTACTAAAGCTACAAATGCTTACTAGTCTGGATTCATTGTAGACATATTTTGATCAGAAAATATCAGAATAAAATACAAAGGCCAGTATGGGAAGACAAAATCAGAATCGTCGTCTGTTTACGCTTGCAGACATATACTACACTACGCCTGCAAACAAGATGGCTTCCCCTTCCGATTTAGCAATATTCTCTAGAGGGATGGGCCGTATTGCTAATGACGTCATATTAAAAACGTGGCGAGAAAAGATTCTGAACTTCCGTAGAACGAAATTTGGAATTTAAAATAATAATAATAATAATAAATAAAGTAGTAGAATTAATTTTTAAACGAAACTTTAACAGCTTTCATAAATCTTATGGCCAACTTATTATAATAAGATTTCTAGTTAATGTTATATGAAAAAGACAAGAGGAAAATTACAACTGAAATGAGATTCTTGAGAAGAATTCTTGGAATATCAAGAATGGACAGAATCAGAAATGATGTCATTAGAAATAAAGTAGGAGTTGAACCGGTTCTGAACTATATTCAAAAACAGCAAATAAAATGGTTCGGTCATGTGTCACGACTACCAACAGAGCGTGTACCACAGAGAGCAATATTTTACAGACCACACAAAGGCAGAGGAAGGTGCCGCCCACGCAAACGATGGACTGATGGTATAGCAGAGTCCCTGAACATCTCAATGTACGAAGCCATCAGGCGAGCCACTGGGAGACAATTGCACTTCACCTCTACACCTAGTAGTAAATGAAGAAGGACAAGACAAGACAATTATATGATTAAAAAGCGCTCACTTTTTTTTACAGAACACTGTAAGAAAATGGGAAGTGAAATAGAAAAAATGTCAGTGAATAATAGTTTGGTTTCAGGCAGAATAGTGGACCAAGATAGGTAATTTTTGCATGTGAAAGTTAATCGAGAAGTACATGGAAGTCCAGAAAGATATATCTCTCTGGAGACTCTGAATGTATAAATTAGGTAAAAACAGCAGGCACAGCTTTATTATTTTATCACAGCTTTACTGCAGTGGCTTCGTGTATAGTTATATACTTAATTTTTTTTATACTTATACACTAATTATTCCTCTGGAGACTGCCAATCAGGCATCAACAAACGATACTCATAAAGAAGGGAATCAGTTAAGGGTGTGTTCTGTCTCCATGTTTATTCAACATGTACACAGAGAGCATCTTCAGACACTCGGAAGAACTACCAGAACTGAACATGGGGTGGGGGGCATCATCAGTTTAAGATACTCAGACGATACAGTCCTTCTAGTAGAGAATCAACAGAACTATATACTAGACAAGATAAACAAAACAAGTCAAGAATGGGGACTAGAACTGAGTATAAAAAAGACCAAAATAATGGTGTTCAGTAAGAAAGATAAATCACAGATGGATATAATCATAAACAACGAGAAACTGGAACAAGTGACAAGCTGCGATTCCTAACCACTGTTCTAGCTGAGGACGGGAAATGTGAGATGCAGATGAAGAATATGGCAAAATACACATTCAACACCACAAAGACAAAGCTGTTATCCAGGAGTTTATCTACAAAAATTAGATTTATAAACATATTATATCTATTCAGTGTTGTTATCCAGGAATGTGCCCATAAAAACAAAATTAAGGTTTGTAAAATGCTATATATACTCTGTTTTGCTGTATGGAGCAGAAACCTGGACTTTAAGCAAAAAGATGGAGACAAAGCTTTGAAAAGAACATATGCACAAGTTTTAGAACAGCTCCGAGTACAATGTGAGTTTCTAGAAGAAATAAAGATGAAGAAAATAAAATATTTTGGCCATATCAAAAGACATAACAACATACTGAAGATCACGCTAGATGGAAAGATGGAAGAAAAAAAGAGCAAGAGGTAGACAGAGATGTAGATGGGAAGATCATTCATTCATTCCTTTGCTTGTCCCTTGCGGAACTTTGCCTCCCAAACAGCACTCCTGTAGGCCTCTCGGTTGTGAGCAAGATGGCCTGCTGCTGCTGCATCCATTTCCAGATCATCAACGATGTCTTGCAGCCATCTTCGTTTCGGTCTTCCTCTTTATGATTGCTGCTTGGGTTTCTTGGTATGTTTCCAGAAGGTAGTTTACCATTGCTTTCCTTCCGGGCAGTGACTGTACTAGTCAGTGATCGTAGCCATTGTCCCTACATTGAGATCATCTGCCTACCATCATAGAATAGGTGACCATAACCAACATTATCTGTCAGCTGCTCTCCCATTCCATCCACCACCTGCTCCCATGGCTTCACGTCACCCTGATCGGGGGGCTATACGGGTACTCCACCTTGCCCAAGGGTGTCCCGTAGACTAACGGAGGTAAGGAGGCGTCTTACTTCTCCTTTGATAGGGGATACCCCTACCCCGCTAAAGATAGCATATAAAAATGCGCAGGATACATACTGGCTGAGTGTATCATCAAGGAGAGGGAACTAGAGATTCATTACTGCTAACCTTCGTTCTGGAGCAGGCACATTATGATGGTGATGATCTATCTATTCGACGCTACTATACTGAGCAGAAGCTTGGACTCTTATAATTCTCTTTTTAGTCAGAGATTGATTTTTTTTTTTTTAAGCAGCAGAAATGTGGATCTACAGAAAAGTAGGTCATATGTCATGGAGAATGAAAAGAACAAACGCGGGAGTATTATAACAAATACAAGTGCAACGTGAGCTTTTCACGGAAATAAGGACCAAGAAAACAAAATACTTTGGCCACATCAAAAGACATAATGATATACCGAAGACCATTTCTCTCTCTCTCTCTCTCTCTCTCTCTCTCTTCAGTGCCCAGGACACATGGGGGTGCTGGTAGCAAGAGACTTCCACTTTTGTCGGTCCTTCGCTATCTTTTTGGCTGTCAGTATGTTAGTCATTTGTTTACCAGCATTCCCTCTGCTGTACGTCTCCGTGTCTCTTTGGGTAGTCCCATTCTTCTTTTATCATGTTGGAGTCCGCATCAAAGCTGTTTCTAGTGAAGATTCGTCTGTCATTCTCATATTTTGGCCAATCCATTGCCGCCTTCTCCTTTGAATCACTGTCAACAGTGGTGCCATGATACTGAAGACCACACTGGAAGGAGACGTGAAAGAAATAAAAAAAGAGGTAGGCAAAGATTAGATGGGAAGGTAATATTCGAGAGTGGACAGAATACAGCCTATCTGATGGCACGATTAAGGCGAAAGAGTGAGGATACCGGAGATCCGTTACCTCCAAACTTCGTACAAATTACAGAAGACTATATTGATGAAGGAGAATTAAAAACATTGAGTCAGATTCGTGACCACAGCACAGTGAAATCAGCACAATATATTCGTTGCCTTTCTTTCCCCAGGAAAACCGTGGGTACCGATTTTTCGAGGATGGGTCGACCCCGCTAGTCAAAAAAAAAAAAAAAGTTTGCCCCGTTGGGCAGTCGTACTCTGAACAAATGCAGTCGTATTGCTGGACAAATGCACTAACTGTTTTAAAAATGTGAAACACTTGCGAACGTACAGCTTCAAAGAAAAAAAAAAAAGCCACAGAGAATATAAAATGCAAATGTAATAGAAACATACAGTTGCGTGACAGTGCGAGACTAATAATATCTGATGCTAAGATGAAAGCACCAAATAATTTCAATATATGAAACTGGACATAAGGTTAAAAACTAGCAAAGTAATGGAGCATTCCCTCGTAGAGTATCTTATCGTACAGATAAACAGAACAGCTGCTCGTGTTGCATTTAGTATAACATGTTTCTTATACCATGGGTTGAAAACGAATTTGTATAGAAGAAGAGTGAATGCTGTATATACGTTCATGCGAATTATTTTTTGTACATAAAACTACCATGACATCAGACTATGTAGTATTTGTTAAAATTAATGTGTATTTTTATATAGGGTGTTCAAAAGTGACCCAACCCTATAGGGGAAGCGCAAGGTTTTTTTTTTCCAGATGGTGAAGAACACTGAGTAGCCATGGGGTATACGCTGCAGCACTGTCACGTGACAACACACAATATTTAGTGTATAAGTATACAACTATACACGAACCAATGCAGTAAAGCTGTAATACCAGAATGTATAAACTAGGAAAAAAGCAGGAACAGCTTTATTACTTAACGATTACAAATTTGTCCACTCTGGCAGTTATGCTTGGACGCAGCAGGCTTGTTTAGAAAAAGTGTGGAGCAGCTGCTCCAAACAAATCGTCCATCTCGCACAAGCAACATTCAGAACTGTGGCGATGAAGCACCACGATAAACATCATAGCGTGTGTTCAAGGACATGATGCGTTCACTATGTGAAACACAGAGCGGCGGTCACTTCCTGGACTTACTGTGAAATAAGTAGTTCTCCCGTAGGGTTGCGCCATTTTTTCTAACCCAACTAAAAAAAAAAATTAGTACGCTGGTACAGGAATAAGTGACTTCACATTGCATGGCAATGGATATGTTTCCCGAAATATCCCAATGAAACCGATCCCTCTGTAAAAATTAGTTTATGATTTACTCTTTATTTTAGGGAAGCTGGAAGCTGCATCTGAAAAAAAAAAACAAAAACGACGAGAATGTCAGCTTGTGAGACGCTGTAAACACAGTACCTGGGTTTGTTTTTTTTTTTTGTTTTTTTGTTTGCACAGTGGTTCTCAAATTCTCAAGCGTCATTACAGTCCTGACATATTCGTAGGTGCCCCTTTTTATTTGTCAGTTTATCCTTCAGTGTACACATTCAGATGAAGCAACATGAATAATTAATGTTTAAGCATATTATTTAAACTAAGTATATAACTATGTGTATATAACTTTTTATAAAACAAAAATAATGAAAATTCCTCTCAATCAAAATGGAAAAAATACACATAGAAGGGACAGATATTGAAGAAGTCAATCAGTTTGCATACCTTGGCAGCTACATAGACCAGGATGGTGACATTAGAAAGGAAGTTAGGATCAGAATTGCATCAATCTTCAAGAATCTTGAGAACATATGGAATTCAAAAGCTATAAGCACAAAAACCAAGTTAAGACTATTCAATTCAAATGTAATATCCACCCTCATTTATGCATGCGAAAGCTGGAAAACAAGTAAAGAAATAGAAAAAAAATTAAACTCTTTTGAAAACAAATGCCTAAGGAAAATATTCGGCATCAAGTGGAATGAATTCAAGAACAATGCAGAGACAAGACAGATGACTGAACAACAACCAGTTTCATGGGTGATCAAGAAAAGGAGATGGACATATGTTGGTCACTTGATGAGAAGAGATGATCAGAGAATCCCAAAACAAGCTATCAAGTGGAACACAACAGGCCGAAGAAAAAGAGGCAGACCGCGTGAAACTCTGAAGAGGACATTATTAAGAGAGGCCAAATTAACAGGCATAAAATCCTTTGATGAGGTTGAAAGACTCGCCGAATACAGGAAAAATTGGCGAACTACCTTGCGAGCCCTATGTGACGTTTAACAGCACGGGAAGGATATAAGATATAACTATACAGGAAGCCACTACAGTAAAATTGTGATAACAAGATTTGGTTTTTCAGAACATCCTCGTCCATAGTCACAATAAGCCGATCCTTGCATATGTTGCCGCACGCA
The DNA here is from genome assembly GCA_009760885.1 of Achatina immaculata. Lineage (NCBI taxonomy): Eukaryota > Metazoa > Mollusca > Gastropoda > Stylommatophora > Achatinidae > Lissachatina > Lissachatina immaculata. The sequence goes on from CM019702.1 coordinate 34,801,082, forward strand.
CGCTCACACACACACACACATGTAACCGCCCTTCGGGGGGTGGGAGTGGGTGGGGAACATTCCTAAGTCTGTATTGCACAGACTGCGGGAGAATGAAGAGCGAGAATGGAAGAACAATGTAGCTTTGAAAAGACTGCTGGAGCTAGGACAAATAAAAGTGATGGCAGGAAATCCAAACTGTGTGGCAGAAAACGCGTCGTAAGCAACCAACATTTGATAGGAACTATTAGCAAACATACTCTTCAATGGATGCTGCGGCATGCTTCTGGGTACATATGGGGTTGTCCCGAATTCAGTGAAGCCGGAGTCTGAATTTTGAACTTATACATTCAGATGAAAAGCAGCAACTTGGGCTCAACTTAAAGATAATGTGACTGGAGCCATGCTACCAAAGACTTGAATAAATACTAGTTTGTATGACTTGTGTGGTGTGAAAAATAACTCCTCCCCCCACTCTTGTGATAAATGAGAAACATTTTTGAACCATTGGAAACTCGGATTGGGTGAGACACAATAATTAGTGTATAATTATATAACTATACATGAAGCACTGCAGTAAAGCTGTGATACCAGAATGCATAAAATAGGAAAAAGTAGGAGCAGCTTTATTACTTAACGATTACAAAGTTGTGACGTTTCGGCGTGAGTCTTAATCATACAAAAACATACAGGACGAAGAAATAGAGAGAGGAGATAAAGTATAGATTCACATGAATGCTATTTAAAAAAATTAAAAAGAGTACTTAGCTGTAAATTGTAAGGTGTGACTTGTCCGGCGGTGTGTGTCAGGAATGGATTTAGTAGAACATGGAGACTGTTTAAATAGAGACCTGTGACATGTGGTCGGTAGGTTGTAACTGGGGGTGGTGGATGGGGAACCAGGGAGGGGAGAGAGAGTGATACAATATTTACCTAGCTGGGAGAAGTTGAAATAGATGATTGAGGAAGAGGGGTTGCAGAGTGATGCTGTGAGGAAGTTTGAAAAGTAAGAAGAGGTGGACTTAGTGGAGAGGCACTATAATGATTGAAGAGAATGTTACATGTAGCTAAACAGCGAGTTTAACCCATGTGGCTCCAGCGTCCCATAATTTTGAATGCAGCGGTTCTCAAGCGCCAGGCGGCTTGTGTCATCTGCGTGACATTGTTTGATGGCTGTTACCAGAAAATCAGATTTTGCCTCTGTGGTTGGGGCCATTGAGAGGCAAATCTGGAAAATAGCTAAAGAAATAGAAAAGAAATTAGACTCTTTTGAAAACAAATGCCTAAGGAAAATTACTGGGCATCAAGTGGAACGAATTCAATAACAATGCAGAGATAAGACAGATGACTGAACAACAACCAGTCTCATGGGTGATCAAGAAAAGGAGATGGACATATATTGGTCACTTGATGAGAAGAAATGATCAGAGAATCCCAAAACAAGCTATCAAGTGGAACACAACAGGCCAAAGAAAAAGAGGCAGACTGCGTGAAACTCTGAAGAGGTCATTGTTAAGAGAGGCCAAATTAACAGGCATAAAATCCCCCGACGAGGTTGAAAGACTCGCCGAAGACAGGAAAAATTGACAAACTACTTTGCGAGCCCTATGTGACGTTTAACGGCACGGGAAGGATATAAGACTCTTTTTAAATTTTTTTAAAAATAGCATTCATGTGAATCTATACTTTATCTCCAATCTCTGTTTCTTCGTCCTGTATGTTTTTGTATGATTAAGGCTCACGCCGAAACGCAAACAACTTTGTAATCGTTAAAGTAATAAAGCTGCTCCTACTTTTTCCGATTTTATGCATTCGGATTGGGTGAGAGTTCTCTAAAATTTAGGCACGGAAAGTTAGCGAAATTTTACGGAAGTAAACATTACTCACTTTTTAATGACGCCTGAGTAGAAAGAAGCGTTATGGAAACATTGAAATTGCAGTTGTGTGCTCAATCTTGCATATACGCAGGACTTTTCATTTCTTCACTGTTCGTGTGCATACCCGTAGGAGTCAGTGTGACTAGATTCAATGGGCATTGCCTTCTCTCTTCCAGAGGACACTGGGTGAAGCAGCAGACCACAAGCGAACTTGTTTCGGTTGACTGGGGGCCAGACAGTTCATGTAATTTCACAATATTTATTTCAGTGATATCCCTTATATTTGCGCTGTTCGGTGTAGCATGGATGTTAGTTGTGCTCGTGAGAGGCTTAGAAAGGTATGTGGTTTTCATGAAAAAGGTAAATATCAGCTATCACATGACAGAACAAAAGTGAGACATGTTTAGTACACTTTATTATTTTATTCACCCGAAGTCACGCGGTTAGAAACACGACGACATAATTAAGGTTTTATTTTCGCGTTATATATTTGACTTTTAACCAGCCCATTAAAATTGACGTCGAAATAGGTACGAATGCTAAACTCACTCGAATCTTACATCCTTCCCGTGCCGTTAAACGTCACATAGGGCTCGCATAGTTCTTTGCCAAGTTTTCCTGTTCTCTCGTCGAGTCTTTCAACTTCATCGAGGGATGTTATGCCTACTAAACTGGCTTTACTTAACAATGTCCTATTTAGAGTTTCACGTGATCGGCCTCTTTTTCTTCGGCCTGTTGTGCTTCACTTGATAGCTTGGTTTGGTATTCTCTGATTGTTTCTTCTCGTGAATAAAGTCACATGAATATAAGGAGTATATTCTAGAAAATGAAGCTGGTTTAAAAAAAAAAGAGTAAAGGGATACTTCCTAGCCAATGTATTTTTTTTCTTTGACAACTCAAAAGTCTGAAGCAGCAGGTTTAAAATATACAGAATTCAGTATGATTTGCCAACACAGAATTCAGTATGATTTGCCAACACAGAATTCAGCAAGTTGTAGAATAATTTTTATCCTTGTCCTTGCACATTTGGATGCTTGAGATATGCAATAGTTGACAAGATTGGTTACAGTATGATCTTAGCAGTAGCAGGCAGACATTGTTGACATTTGTGAATATCTGTAGGATAGAAGATTATGACATATATGGCAACAAGACATATTTGCTTATAGTGACATGATGACAGGGCATTTCAGCTTATGGGGACATGATAACAAGACATCTCTTTTTATGGTGACATGATGGTAATATAGCTCTGCTTATGGTGACATGATGTTAAGACAGCTCTTCTTCTAGTGACATGATGATAAGACATCTGTGCTTATGGTAGCATGATGATAAGTCATCTCTGCTTATGGTGACATGATGATAAGACAGCTCTTCTTCTAGTGACATGATGATAAAACAGCTCTTCTTCTAGTGACATGATGATAAGACAGCTCTGCTTATGGTGAATGATATGTCTGTATGTGGTGGCTTGATGACAAGACACCTTTGTTTAATGATGACTTCTCTGCTTATGGTGATGTGATGACAGCTCTGCTTATGATGACATGATGTCATCTTTTTTATGATGACATTATGACAAGACATCTCTGTGATGTGATTGCATCTCTACTTTTTGTGAAAGAAATGGAAGTAAAATAGTGAGCATAAGATCATCAAAACATACAACAGATGTTATCAGTTGTCATAAAATGGATACACCAAGGAGGAGACTGGAGTGCCTGTGCCTAGAGTGCAGTGGTGATGATGATGATGATTAGCCAACATTTAAAGTAGATTAAGGTGACATGATGATAAGACAGCTCTTCTTCTAGTGACATGATGATAAGACAGCTCTTCTTCTAGTGACATGATGATAAGACATCTCTGCTTATGGTGACATGATGATAAGACAGCTCTTCTTCTAGTGACATGATAAGACAGCTCTGCTTATGGTGACATGATGATAAGACAGCTCTTCTTCTAGTGACATGATGATAAGACATCTCTGCTTATGGTGACATGATGATAAGACAGCTCTTCTTCTAGTGACATGATGATAGGACAGCTTTTCTTCTAGTGACATGATGATAAGACAGGTCTTCTTCTAGTGACATGATGATAAGACAGCTCTTCTTCTAGTGACATGATGATAAGACATCTCCACTTATGGTGACATGATCTTCTTCTTCTTCTTCGTTCGCATTGTCTGTCTATATCTGCAGTCCTGTCTCTTGGATAAATTTCACTGTTTTTTGTAATTCATGTATGGAACCACAGAGCTTATCTGTGGTGACATGATGATAAGACAGCTCTTCTTCTAGTGACATAAGACAGCTCTTCTTCTAGTGACATGATGATGATTTGAACAGAGGATATCAAAACTCATTTTAACTTGTATGAATTAAAAAAAATTTTTTTTTCAAAATTAAATATGCCTCAGAATTTTTGTCAGTGAGTTCAGAACATAAAATTTCTCTGAATTTATTCTTTTGGAGGTAGGATCTCATTAATGGAATATGATTTTTTCTTCATTTCAATTGTTACTTGACTTCACATTTGCATAGTGAATAGAGCTTTCAGAAATGTACAGTCTTTAGAATTCTTCATGAAAGCAATCATTTTTAGAAGGTTATTGCATGTCATGGTAGAAATCATCTGGTCTTTACAAACTACCTTCTGTATGATTGCAGAACTCTGGAAACACATGGATTCAGTTCCAGATGTGGCTTTCACTTACTCCCCCACCCTTCTTCCTCCACCCCCCCCCCCAATCATTCTATCCCATACTCCATTGTGCCTTTTCATTTATCTTTCTGTTTCTATGTTTCATTTACACTTTAGGTCCCTCACACCTCTTCCAGTTAATCGACCTGTTCATCCCATCCTCATTTTGACCGGACCACGTTTGTACCACTGTCTTCCCCTCCTCTTTTCACACACTTCTTACAATTTCTAGGTCTACATATGAAGCATACACTGTTCTTCTCGTACTTTCTTTCATCACAGCCATTCACAAGCCAAAAGATAAGGTCAATTTTTTTTTTTTTTTCATTCCTTTTCTTCACTTTTACCTGTGATATAATTTGCCTCATTTGTAACATGCAGACATAGGAAAACTCTCTGAGCACCAACAAATGCTTTAACAGAACAAAGTGAGGAAATTGGTGCACCTGTAATTATACTTACTTCCCAGAAATAATAATGAAACTGAAGCAAACAGTCTCAAATCTGAAGAAAAATTTTGTGATAGGGTAAATACTATTTCATTCCAAAATTCCAGAAAGATAAATCTATTTACAGATAATGGAATATCTTATGAAGAGACTGAAATATACATTGATCACGTATGGAATGTCCAGCATATACACAAAATGACATGCTGTGAGCTGAAGAGAAAATACATAATCATACTATTTAGATATTGCATATGTCTTAACAGATTGAGAAGCTGTCTGTTTTTTGTTTTTTTTTAAAGAGTTAAGGATTGGGGCTGGTGATAGTTCAGTTGAAATTTTTTCAAAGCAAAGAGATATTCCACTCTGACAAACCCAAAAATAAAAATAGGCACCCGGCATTTGTGTCTGGGAAAGGCCTTTAAAATAGAGAATATCTGTCTGCAAGATGAGGCACCCCTAGTATACTGTACACGGCATTGTAAGTGTATCAAGGAAAACACGGGGGATGAAAACACTTGTCCGACGAAGCAATCAGCAACCCATAACTGATATGCCAGCATCAGGGTTAGTGAACTATAGCTGACCAAGACCCTGTCCCACCTCTCTGTGGTACCCCCAGTAACAGGCATAGCCTGGCTAATGGGGCAGGGATCACCATAGTCCCCATGGTAGTGGAGTCTGATAAAGAAGCATTGCACACCCCCCTGCTTTTCAGCTGTACCCCGGGACTGAAAAAGTAGCTGCCATAACCTGCTCCCACGCCAATACAGTGCTGTGCCTCAACACTCTACATCACTGGCTGCAAAGAACAACAGCTCGCAGTTACAGGTAGTTCGTACAAGTACAAGGAAAACACATGTCAGGAAACAACTTTAGGGAAGAGGAAGACTTCAAAAATTTTAAGATGGCTGCTGATTTTTTGGAAAGCATCTGTGTCAGCATGTGAAAGTGTTCATGAAACAATAAGAAAAATTTCATTTTATAGTTATATCAATGATTGGTCACAAAATATTGTTTAATTTCACATCTTAATATCACAGATCAAGGTTAGACATTGTTATCAATCTTGTGGTAGATGCCATCATGTGTATTTGCTTCTTCTCGACTGCTGTAACGGTCAGTATTGGATTCAGGGAATGGTGTGAATTGGTCACAAACTCCCCTTCTGAAATTGAAAGGTAGGCTACCATTAAAAAAAAATGTCCATGGATCAAAATATAAATGTATCTATCTATCAAAGATATATAATTTTTGTGCCAGGTTTTTCAGCTTGTGTAAACTTAAATTAACCCCTTCAGCATTCTCTTGGAGTTAACTTGCGCTCACTTGTCACTCTTACAATGTTAGTCCCAAGTTAACTTGCAGATCATATGCAAACGCACTTTGTGACGCAGACACAGACCCTTGGTGTTATTCCCAAACTTTCTCACTCTTATCATAAACAGTGGCTGACCTAGTTATAACATAGGAGGTTGCCGGAACAGCAAATTTCACAAGTTGTGTTGTGGTGTTTTCTGCTACACACTGTGAGAACAATGGCTGGTAGTGGTAAATGCGTTTGTTTCAGAGACACAATTTTTACAGATAGGAAACAACAAGGGTTTGGCACAATAAAGTAACAGGGCACAGTTTTGTATGGTTAGACTGAAATGGAGCAACCAGACGTACCAGTCACCTATAATCAGAAGAAAAGCATGATAAAAACCTACAGGAAGCCACAAACACCACCACATGATGACTATCACATGCTAAACAGAAAGGAACAAGTCACCATTTTCCGTCTCCGAACAGGACACAGCCGACTCTGAAGTCATACGTATACAAAGTTTAAGGTTGGTACTACTAATCTATGTACATGTGCCCAGGTGCCCCAAACTGTGGAACATATCCTCCAGAACTGCACCAACTATGAGACACTGAGAAATAATTAATGGCCCAGTGAAACCACTAAAGAAGATAAGCTCTAATGGTTCCATACTTGAATTACAAAAAACAGTGAAATTTGTTCAAGAGACAGGACTGCAGATATAGACAAACAAATGCGAATGAAGAAGAAGAGTATGATTAGACTTTGAAAAAAAAATCATAAACAAAGCGCTTTTAGAAATGAGAGACAGAAAAATGACAAGAGAATCAACATGAGCATAATCTTTATCTTTTTTTGCAACCACACTTTTACTCTCAACATCATTATACCACCATAAACGTTATCGCCACCACTTTCCCGATCATCATCAGTCTGTGTCAAGAAATGTTATTTTTAATTCTGGCTTCTTTGTAAGTGGTGTGCATTCTGTTTGTGGGTGCGTGCGTGCGTGTGTGTGTGTGTGTGAGAGAGAGAGAGAAGATAATTTGATGCTTAAGAGCAACACAAGTTTTTTAAAAATTTCTTTACATAATGCTAAAGGGGTTAATTCTGTGTTCTCAGATGAGTCCATGGTGCCTGGACATGAATAATCATATATTCTGATTAGATTATTTTATCTTTTATGACTGAATAGTATCAGTGGCATCATTTTATGAATTGATGTAAACATATAGCTCAGGCTTTTTTTCCCCTTTAACATGGCTCATAATCTTTAATAATTAATAGATCAGTGAAATAATTAATCTGCTACAGTTTATGTACCTTCTCATAGTACATTTGTTCTGTATCTTGTACATGTAGAGCATAAAGGAGATGACAGAGTCATAGAAAGTGCTGACGAAGTCATGGAAAGCACTGTGATTGGAATCAGCAAACCAAAGTTGATATAGACTTTTCTGTAGCTTTAAGTAATACTATTAATTACAGGCTTTTGTGAGATATTCTGGACCGAAGTGTAAGGATGTGTCCTTCCCATGAGAGAAGGTACTTTTTTTTTTACTGTCTGTTTCTGGCAGTAAAGGAAAACAAGTGTACTTAACTTTCTGTATTTTTCTAGTAAAAATCTTCACACTAGCATTATCAGCAGCTTCCATGCCACTGCCATAGAAAGATTTTATAACAACAAATCATCTTCTTTTGTGTATGAGCTTAAACAAAAGCTGCTAAATGATTTAAGGCTTGTTGATGCATATAAAAGGTGTCTCGATTTCCTCTGTTCTTGGCCTTTTCTCATGAATTAGGGTTCCTGCGGTCATCTTCTATGCAGATTTCTCATCTTTGTTTTGAATCAGCCATTTGGTCTTTCCCATGTTGTTTCTTGACCGTACACAATACAGTAACAATGATCAAGGCAACATGATGGAAGGGAAGATAACTTCTTGTATATCTCTCTGGGCGGCAAGAGTGGTTCGTATTTCTGCTTCCCTCAGGGTCATTCATTTGCATGTCTCTTGTGGAAATTTGCCTCCCTAACAGCACTCCTGTAGGCCTCTCAGTTGTGAGCAAGATGGCCTGCTGCTGATGCATCCATTTGCAGATTATCAATGATGTCTTGCAGCCATCTTCGCCTTGGTCTTCCTCTCTTTCTTTTCCCCATAATGTACCCTTCCAAGATGGTTTTCTCTAGATTATCATGACGTTTAATGTGTCCAGAATATTTAAATTTTCTCTGTTTAATCCTCTTTACTAGCCAGCCTTCTTCAATATTAAGTTCTTGTAGTATGGATGTATTTGTTCTTTTTTGTGTCCATGATATTTGAAGAAATCTTCTGTAGCATTTACGTTAAAGGCATTTATGTGTTTTCAGCTCTTTTGTTAAGTGTCCAGGTCTCACAGGCATATGTTGCGATGGGAAAAATGCATGCCCTTAAAAATCTTATTTTTGTACTTCTGTCAGTTCCTCTCCACAGATTCTTTAGTTGTTTTACTTTCTGAAGAGCGATAGATGTCCTCCTTTTAATTTCCCTCATTGTATATCCATTATTAGTTAGCAGTGATCCAAGATATTCAAAACTCTCCACTTCTTCCAGTTTTTCCTCATTGATACATATATCAGCTGCCTTGTTTGTTTTGTCAGTTGTCAAGATAGAGGTTTTGCTCTTCACTATTCTTACGGACTGACATAATTAGTTTTTCCATTCCTTTTTGTGTTGTGGATAGTAATACTGTGTCATCAGCATATCTAATCTCTGGCATTTCATAACCTCCAATTGTTATGGCATCGTAACATTCTTTGTCTACATCTTCTCTAACATTCCTCATTATATTTTCAGTATACAAGTTAAATAAGTAGGGTGACAATATGCACCCCTGACGGACCCCTTGTTTTATGTCAAACCAAGTTGTTTCACCATTTATTCTTACTGCTGCTGTTGGTCTAGATACAGCAGTGATGTTAATTGTATCAAATGTATTGGAAATCCCATTTTTTCCCAAAGTTTCTGGTGTTGTACACAATCAAATGCCTTTGAGTAGTCTATAAAGGATAAACATAGATTCACATTAAACTCTCTGCATTTCTCTATTATTAATCTTATATTGAATTTATGATCTCTTGATCCTCTTCCTTGCCTCAAACCACCTTGGACCATATTGACTTCTTCTATTTTCTTACGAAGTTTATCCATTATGATTTTGAACAGAATTTTACTGGCATGACTAATCAGGGCAACAGTTCTGTAGATTGTGCATAATTTCAGGTTACCCTTTTTTGGCAGTGGTATGAATATAGTTCCATTCTTTTGGCCAAATACCTGAATGCCATATCTTTTTATATAGTGCATGATAGATTGTTGCACATTCCTTTCCTCCTGCTTCAATAAATTCAGCTGTTATCACATCCTGGTGATTTACCATTTTTCAGATTCTTTATTGCCCATAAAACTTCTTCTTTTGTCGGTTTGGGTTCTTTCTCCTCCAATAATAATTCACACTGTTGATTTCTGCTTTCACAGCCAGTTCTTTCATACATTCCTCTGCAATATTCCTTCCATCCCATTTTTCTAGAATTTCCTCTGTCTCTGTCAAGGTATTCCCCATCTTGTCACAAATTACATTTAGCTTAGGTGTGACATTTCTCATCAATGTCTTCATTTCTTTAAACATTTCACTATCTCTTCCACACTTCTGATGTCCTTCTATTCAGTCACAACAATCTTGTATGTATTGTTTTTTGTCTTTTCTTATATTTCTTTGTACTTCTTTTGTTAAAGATTTATATTCCTCTTTGTTGTTGTTTGTCACTTTCCATTGTGTCTTCATTTCTCTACGTTGTTTTATCAGTTCTGGTGTGCCTGCTGTAATCTATCCATTCTTTTGTGTTTTATTTACTGGAACCATATCTTTAGCTGTTGTTATTAAGATATCTCTGGCCTGTGTAGCCAAATCATCTGGTGTCATCTCCTGTACAGCCATCAGGATTTCGAAACGGTTCTTCACCTCTATACCATATTGTTCTGGTATTTTTGTAAGATCAAAACGGAGTGGTCTTGATCCTACAAATGTCTTTTTTATCTTTATCTTCATGTGTGCTATTAATAACTCATGGTCCGTGTCACAATCAGCACCTGGTAAAGTTTTTGCTGATGTTATACTTGATCTCCACCTTCTTTGCACTAAAATGTAATCTATTTGATTCTTTGTTTTCCCATCAGGTGATGTCCATGTGTAAAGTCTTCTTGGATGTTGTTTAAAAAGTGTGTTAGCAATCATTAGCTGATTTTCCATGCAAAAAGCCACCTGCCTCATTTCTATATCCTATGCCAAATTTCCCTACAACATGTCCTTCATCTTCTGTTCTTTCTGTACCAATTTTTGCATTAAAATCCCCCATTATTAATACAATATCATTTTTCTGTACCCGGTCTATCAAATCATCAGGGTTGACAAGCAGTTGTAACTTCTCCGAGGATTTGTGTTGTTTTGATCTCTACAACAGAGTTTCCTGCACTATTAATTTGTCATTTCTTTTCTATTCTTTCCACATGTCACAGTCAGCATGTAATTTATTTACTTTCTAAATGATGGTGTTCAGTGGTCATTTTAACAAAGTTTGAGTTCTTTGTTCTTTCTGACATGCTACTCTCCAGTTATCTTTTATTGGCTAAAATATTCTTAAAATTCTGGTCTAGAAAACCTCCAGTTGCTCATCTTGCTTTGTTGTGCTTCATGTGTCAAATCCATTCAGACTCATAATGCAGCATTAATAATTAAAATGATTAATGGCACACACTTATACATCAGACTCCGCTATCTCTGACATTCTGTATAGAGTATGAAGCAGCTGAAAATACTTTTTCATTCAACAAAGGAAAAAGAGTGACAGCTCATAAATCTGGGAATCTGAGACATGCTGCTATAGTAAAATTATTGTTTTATTTCAGGTACATGTCACTGTGTTATGTTTAAGCATGTATTCATTCCTCAGATGTGAAGATGGAGAGAACATTTCCTTTGGATCCAGTGTATATGTGAACACACTAGGTTTCTTCACTCATTGGCAAATTGCGCAGGTAGGATCAAGTGCAGTCCAGATTTTGATAATACATAAAACTGTTTGCAAGCCAAGAAATAAATCTTGAATAGTGAGTGACCATAATGACTATTTTCCCCAAATTATTCACCTGGTATGGATGTCCTGCATGTGATAGTTATATTTTCCTTTCATTCACCAGTAGCCATATTTACACTACAGCTGTGTGATAGTTACATTTTCACTTCATTCACCATTAGACATCTCTTTCTCTCTCTATGAACCTTAGGTGCCCAAGGCACATGGGGCTTCCACAAGGGTTTTCCACAAATGCCTTTTTTTCCGCTCTTGCCCAGGCATCTTTTCTGTTGTTCTCCATTGAGCTACCCTTACTTATGTTCCCCTGTGGTGTCCATCTTAGTGCTATTTTTGGTAGTGAGTTGTCAGTCATCTAGAGCAATGTCCCAACCATCGCCAGCGTATTTCCTCAGTAATTGCTGTCAGTGGCCTCATCTGCATTTCTGCCAACAAGATGTTATTTCTTATGGTGTTTGGCCAAAATATCCTTCTAATTTTGTAAACATTTAGTCTGGAAAGAATTCAGCTTGTTTTCTATAGTTTTGATGATTTTTCAGCATTCACTTCCAGCCATTAGACATCTTTACATTATAATCTGGTGTTATCTCACCCTATTTTTTGGAAGCAGTTTGTTCATTTTATCTTTATCTGTAACATAAATTAGAGTGTGATTTTGTGGTGAAATCATTAAAATATAACTCTTCCTGGGCCTTTTGTCACTTAGACGATGGTTCTGGTTTCTCACGTGGTGCCTTTAGTTGCTCTAGTGACGTTTGGTTTGTTTCATTAAAAACCCAGTGTAACGTTTAGATTGTAAACATTTAGTGCACACGTCCTGTGACCTTTTTCAAAATGGCCGAAGAGTGCTTAGTTACGAGGGAGAAAATTTAAGTTCTCTGCGAGAAATTTCAATTTTTGGTGATGTAGATAGGGGTATGGACATGCCCTGTGACCAGACCACTGTTCTTGAATGTATCCCAAGTAGATCTAGACATATTAGATGACTAGAGAAGTAGTTATAAGGTTATTTCAGACATTATTTTAGTGATATTGCAACACTGAATCACAATACGACATCAACAGGTAGATCTACACATCTCAGATGGTACATAGTGTACCTCTAGATCTATCTGATAGTAAGTTGGACACAATTATTGTCTAAAAACATCACATTACTTCTTTCCTAAAAAACTCTCCATTTATGAAATCTTCATAATATTTAGTTATTTTGAAACATTATAAATACACTTTTCACATGGAAAAACTGTTTCATTCACATTTTACTAATATGCCCCTATACATATCAAGACCCGCGCTTTTAATCCGCCACCCAACTGAACGTCCGCGTTTCTTCCTGAGGCATGGAAAGAGATAAGAGCTGAGCCGGAAAAGGAAAGAGAACATGCTTACTTTAATTCCTGGAGTGGATTCAAGTAGTAGTGCCCTGGCCGAGTCCATCACCATTGGGTACATTTTGATGCCATTCCACAGCCTGGCTGCAGTAACACAACATCTTATTCCAGAGGCACCTAAAAGAAGATAAAACCTTGTCCCTATTGTTAAAGTGAAGTCCACAGTTTTCTGCATGTTCTGGTGGTAGCTTCAAACCATCTACCTCAGATCTAAGGCAGATGTTGTTGCTTTGTAGCAGCATGCTGTATAAGATATTTCAGGTCAGCGAAGGTGACTTGAAAATCTTTAGTTTCTCACTAGATGGGCTAAAATGTTAATACTAGTAGCTGAATTAAAACGTCATATTTAGGGAATGTGTATGTGTCTCTCGAAGTGTACACAGTCATTATGCTATGACATGAACACTGGTGTTTTCATACATTGTGTTCTGGAAGTTCTGGACATTTCAGTATTAGTGTTCAAGTGGAAAAAAAAAAAGCTTTCATCTGACAATGTCAGCAAAGCCCAAATGGCATATTTTTGCAGTGTGTAAATGAGAAAACTCAGCAATGAATAGACTGATGAATTCAGCAGTCAATTATGTAGGGCTTTGTAATTATGAAAACAATAATAATAATGTGGTACAGCACAGTGTTTAATATTTTAAATGTTAATCTTTGCTCAATGTTTACTTTAAGTTTGGAGTTTGGTCATGCTGGATCCTCTGGCTTGTGTTGTTTGTCTGGAGTCTGATTAAGCTCTACGGTCACTACAGGTGGGAAGCCTTCATGACGAGTGTCAACAGAGAACGAGAGAGACTTCTAGGGGCTCGCAAGGATCAGAACCACTAAAATTCATGCAAATTATTAAGCAGTCACAAATAAACACACCTGAACCTAAAATCACATCTCTGAAATGAAGAGTATATATATATGTATATTTTTTTTTTCATGATTCTTAATAATACTGGGGATCTAATTTATATTTTATCAATTAGCACATGATGCCAAGATGCAAGTTTTTTTTTAAAATTATTATTTCCTTTTTATTTTACTACATTATAATCTTTTGCTGCAAAACTGAGATAAAGAATGGTGGAGTCAAGGAGTAAGAAAAGAAAAGGGTAAAAGCCTATCATAAGGACTCTGTTGTGTGCAAAAAAAGACTGACAGTAGCCAAATACCACGTGCTTGTGTCTAGCATCTAGCCATGGACATGAGAAAATGATATATGAATGAAACAGAAAAAAAAAAAAAACAAAACCATTCTCAAACAACTTGTTTCTCAGGTGACAAGCGGGAGAGCACGATTATTGGGATATGCTGTAAAAAGGCTGATATGAGAACAAAATGGAGAATATGCGTTTTAATAGAAAACTTAATATCTTTGATTTTATTGTGACTGTAGCTTAATTTGTCAACATCATTAAGGACTTATACAATGGATATGGTTGTGCAGTCAAGACAGAAGGGATGAGTGAATGGTTCCAGATTGAAACAGGCGTGAAACAAGGATGTATACTGTCTCCTTTACTTTTTGGGATTACAATAGACTTCATAATGAAAAAATGCTGCACAGGTAACACAGGTATTGACTGGGTACATGGGACCCAACTAGAAGATCTTGATTTTGCTGATGACATAACTCTTATCAGTAATAATGTGAATTCCATGCAAGAAAAAACAGATAGCCTATCTTCACTGGCTAGCAAAATAGGACTTGAAATTAACAAGGACAAAACAAAAATAATGAAAATTCCCATCAATCAAAATGGAAAAATACACATAGAAGGGACAGATATTGAAGAAGTCAATCAATTTGCATACCTTGGCAGCTACATAGACCAGGATGGTGACACTAGAAAGGAAGTTAGGATCAGAATTGCAAAAGCAGCATCAATCTTCAAGAATCTTGAGAACATATGGAATTCAAAAGTTATAAGCACAAAAACCAAGTTAAGACTATTCAATTCAAATGTAATATCCACCCTCATTTATGCATGCGAAAGCTGGAAAACAACTAAAGAAATAGAAAAGAAATTAGACTCTTTTGAAAACAAATGCCTAAGGAAAATACTCGGCATCAAGTGGAATGAATTCAAGAACAATGCAGAGATAAGACAGATGACTGAACAACAACCAGTCTCACGGGTGATCAGGAAAAGGAGATGGACATATGTTGGCCACTTGATGAGAAGAAATGAGCAGAGAATCCCAAAACAAGCTATCAAGTGGAACACAACAGGCCGAAGAAAAAGGGGCAGACCGCGTGAAACTCTGAAGAGAACATTATTAAGAGAGGCCAAGTTAACAGGCATAAAATCCTTTGATGAGGTTGAAAGACTCGCCGAAGACAGGAAAAATTGGCGAACTACTTTGCGAGCCCTATGTGACGTCTAACGGCACGGGAAGGATATAAGATATAAGATAAGAAGTAGCTTAATTTAAGTCAGTTTATACTATGTAAATACTCACATCAGATGAATTATATTCACTGCTGATGGATATATGAATTATATTAAAATGTCACCCCCACCCCAAAAAAAAACCCCTTTATTTGTCAAACGACCTAATATACTTTTTTTTTTTTTTATTTTTATTCGGCTGTCATAGACTCAGATGTGTACAAAGTTTATGTATTGTGAAAGTCTACTTTAAATAATGATTTGACAGTTTTATTATGCTGCTTTACTAACAAAATTGTTTGTTTGTAACGAATGTGAGAATGCAGTTATAAGTTTATTGCATGTAGCTGCATAAATCAGAGTACGGGTTTGTGGACAATAGACTTTTTTCTTTTTATGCTTATTATGTTCTAAAACTAATGCTGAATGTCTGTGGCAAAAGTGAAAGTTGTATAATGAAGGGCAGAAGGTCAAATGCGTCTGCGTGCTCAATTCTTAACGCTCTTAAAATAAAAGTTTTTTCATTTGGACACCATTTATCAGGGACTTTATTACGCAGTCAGCTCTTTCTCTTAATACTCAGCACTAACAGTCATGCATAAGCCTTACTTGGTGATATCCTAACCTTGCAGGCAGACACCATTATTGTCAGTGAATTATACATTTATCATCTTGACTGCAGGCCTGCTGTGGATTATCAGAATGGATTTTGCAAGGACAGCAGCTGTCAGACTGACTTCCTGTGATTTCCAGCTGCTACGATACTTTTGTTGTGTACAAAGTGCCCTTCTGTTATTAAAAAAAAAAAAATCTTTATCTTCGAGGACCAGGCATCTTATCTAAAGTGATCAACCATCCTGTGTTAAATGGGACGGTTCTACATTTCAGTGATTTGTCCTAGGGCTGTATTACTTTGGCTGGGGTGCCTAGATGTCCTCTTATTAAAAACATATCTGATATATTCCTGTATTCTTGAGTGCGCAGATGCACTCAAGCTGAATGAGATAGCAGTCAGTGACACATAGTTGACTGCTAGCATCAAGGTCGAGAACCATAGCTATTCAAACCCTTTTCTACCTCACGGTGGTGCCCCTGGAATCAAACAGCAGCGTGACAAAATGAATTGTGGGAAATCAAAATTGCGTCAAGCCAAAGTCGGATGTGTTGTTGCCAATAGGCACATACCTGTGACACGGTGCAACCACAACATTTCTGAGGTAAAAGAAGTCCTGTATTTTCTTTGATCAATGTATGTTCACATTAAAATGCTTGAAGACATCAATATAGACGGCAAAGACCTGAAGATTGTAAAACATCTATACTGGCAGCAAGAAGCAGCAGTTCGAGTTGAAAATAGAACTGGAAAATATCAACCTATAAAACAAGGGGTGCGACAAGGATGTGTACTATCTCCAGACCTTTTTTCTCTGTATAGTGAGAATATTCTAAGAACAATCATCACAGAACCAGGCATAAAAATTGGAGGATACAATATTAACAACCTTCGGTATGCTGACGACACAGTACTGATAGCTGAGAACCAACAAGACCTGCAAAATCTCTTGGATAAAGTCGCCAAAGAAAATGAACAGAAAGGCCTTACTTTGAACATCAAAAAGACAGAGACTATGGTTATATCTAAGAAACAGAATCTACCAGCATGCAGTATTAAATTAAACGGAACTATTCTAAAGCAGGTGCAGAAATTCAAATACCTTGGAGCAGTAATAACTTCAGATGGGAAATGCAGAACAGAAATTAGGAACAGAATAGGCCAAGCAAAGACTGCATTTCAGAGAATGAGAAACATATTAGCTAACACATCTTTATCAATGAATGTTAGAAAACAAGTCCTAAAATGCTATATTGAACCTATCTTGTTATATGGAAGTGAATCATGGACAATAGGCAAGTCTGCACAAAAATCATTGGAAGCAGCAGAAATGTGGTTTATTAGAAGAACGAATCCCCTGGACAGCAAAAATAAGTAATGAAGAATGTATGAGAAGAGCTGGAGAGACAAAAAAGCTTGTCAAAAAGATAAGAGAGAGACAATGTACTTTCATAGGACATGCAATGAGAAGAGGGGGCATTGAAAATATTATAACAACAGGAAAAATAGAAGGAAGAAGATCAAGAGGAAGACCAGGAGAAATGATACTGGACAGTCTGACGGGATGGTGTGAGAGGAGATCACCAACTGAACTGATGGCCTGCATGAAGGATCGGGTACTCTGGAGAAGCATAATAGCCAATGCCAGTCGGCACGGCACATGATGATGATGAATGCATGTTCGGAAATAAAGAACATTTCAGAATTTGTGTGGATAACTGAGAGGGAAAAGTTTTTTGTCCTCAAACCTCCGTTTTAAGAGTCCTGCAATCAGAACTTAGAAATAACGGTCAGATTAATCTCATCTCATTATTCATGGGAGAACATTGGAATCTGGAAAAATTCCCACTATTTGCTGGGATCTGAAAGAGAGCTGTGAATCAGGAGTCAAAATTACTTGTGGGTGAACAGGTCAAAATGTACCATTTATGAAGGAGTAAGAAGGAAGGTTTGGTATGTTGATTCCACAGCAGTAGCTTGGTACGAGGAAGGACATAGAGCCAGCCTCTGAAACAAACATTCTTATCACCAGGGTGAACATACTGGACTACACTGCACAAGTGGCTGGAAGTGTACTAAGAGAAACAAAACATTCACGTAAATATATGCATACTTATGGGACAATTTTATTGATGTAGGATTGTTTTGAGTTTTTTGTTGGCAAATAGCTTTTTTTTTTTTTTTTTTAAATGTGTAGAACAATTTTTAGTTCATAGCTGGCTCTTTTAATCTAAAGAACAGAATTAAAGACAATATAGACAATACAGAACATCTCTCATGGATGTAAGGGCTTATAGGGGTGCAGATGTCAACAGTGATCACAACCTGTGCATAGGGAAAATAAAACTAAAATTGAAAAGTCAACACAAGAAATCAGTACACAGAAAGATAAACAGCCACAGCCTACAAGAAGAAAATACTAACATTAATTTCAATCAGGAACTTGCCAATCATTCCAAAACACCCAGTGAAGTTGAGGAGATAGGTATAGATGAGTTATGGAATTCTTACAGCACAGCCATAATCACAGCAGCAAAAGTAAGCGCTGGACTGGAAAAACCAAATAGAAAAGCATAGATATCAGATAAAACATTATATACATGAAAGACGAGCAGTCAAATTAGACATGTTGAATGCAAAAACAGATCATGAAAGAGATTTGGCAAAAGCAAAATACAAAGAAATAGACAAGAAAGTAAAAAGTTCAACTAGAAGGGATAAAAGAGAATACATAGACAATATGGCGAAAGAGGCAGAAAAAGAAGCAAAAACAGGAGACAGCAAAACTATATAACATACAAAAGAGGCTAACAGGTACTATTACATCTAAAGAAAGACCAATCCTTAGCAAAACTGGAACACTATTAACATCAAATAAAGACCAAAAGCAAAGATGGGCTGAACACTTCCAAGAAATACTTAATCGACCACACCCAAAAGAATTGTTAAACCCTGAAACTGACTTACCAGCCCCACAACTAAATGTCAACTTAGATGAAATTAAATTGCATGAAATTGAAACAGCAGTGAATTTAATGGCTAACAACAAAGCTGCAGGTGAAGATGAAATAACAGCCGAGATGCTAAAAGCTATCGATAGTGACAACATGAGACAACTACAGAGAATGTTTAACAAGATTTGGAAAGAAGAAAAGGTCCCTTCTAATTGGAAGAAAGGAATCATTGTTAAAATACCAAAAAAGGGCAACCTTAGTGACTGGAACAACTGGAGAGGAGTAACCTTAATACCAGTTGTGTCAAAAGTATTTTGCAAGGTCATTTTGAATAGACTCAAAGATATAGTGGACACTGCAATGAGAGAAGAACAAGCAGGATTTCGAAAAGGGAGAAGCTGTCTCGACCAGATCTTTACTCTAATACTTGAAGAACATATTGAAAAGCAGAAACCATTAATACTGAACTTCATAGATATTAAAAAGGCATTTGATAGCATACACAGAGATTCATTATGGAGAATTTTATGTCTATATGGAATACCATCTAAAATTGTCAACATCATTAAGGACTTATACAATGGATATGTTTGTGCAGTCAAGACAGAAGAAGGGATGAGTGAATGGTTCCAGATTGAAACAGGCGTGAAACAAGGATGTATACTGTCTCCTTTACTTTTTGGGATTACAATAGACTTCATAATGAAAAAATGCTGCACAGGTAACACAGGTATTGACTGGGTACATGGGACCCAACTAGAAGATCTTGATTTTGCAGATGACATAACTCTTATCAGTAATATTGTGAATTCCATGCAAGAAAAAAACAGATATCCTGTCTTCACTGGCTAGCAAAATAGGACTTGAAGTTAACAAGGACAAAACAAAAATAATGAAAATTCCTCTCAATCAAAATGGAAAAATACACATAGAAGGACAGATATTGAAGAAGTCAATCAATCTGCATACCTTGGCAGCTACATAGACCAGGATGGTGACACTAGAAAGGAAGTTAGGATCAGAATTGCAAAAGTAGCATCAATATTCAAGAATCTTGAGAACATATGGAATTCAAAAGTTATAAGCACAAAAACCAAGTTAAGACTATTCAATTCAAATATAATATCCACCCTCATTTATGCATGCGAAAGCTGGAAAACAACTAAAGAAATAGAAAAGAAATTAGACTCTTTTGAAAACAAATGCCTAAGGAAAATACTCAGCATCAAGTGGAATGAATTCAAGAACAATGCAGAGATAAGACAGATGAGTGAACAACAACCAGTCTCATGGGTGATTAGGAAAAGGAGATGGACATATGTTGGTCACTTGATGAGAAGAAATGATCAGAGAATCCCAAAACAAGCTATCAAGTGTAACACAACAGGCCGAAGAAAAAGAGGCAGACCGCGTGAAACTCTGAAGAGGACATTATTAAGAGAGGCCAAATTAACAGGCATAAATCCTTTGATGAGGTTGAAAGACTCACCGAAGACAGGAAAAATTGGCGAACTACCTTGCGAGCCCTATGTGACATTTAACGGCACGGGAAGGAGTTAAGATAATTTGGATGCATTATGAAGATAGGGTATAAATGTATAACACCAGATGTTGGAAAAAGAAGAAATATACAAGTAAACATACTTGTGGGAACAAGAAAATGAGCGCAGTATTGAGGTAGTTAATGGGTCATGTAGTTCTAGTACTCTGGCTTCAATGGGTCATGTAGTTCTAGTACTCTGGCTTCAATGGGTCATGTAGTTCAACTATTCTGGCTTCAGGAAACTGTTGGACGACTGGTTAAATGTCTGACATGATATTCTTTTCTCATATTATACACTGTTATGATACCTGCCATCTTATTCAGTCACTTATTCTGTGAATACACTTCTCACAAGCTATTTTATCCATGTTCTTCGTTGGTGTTCAGCTAACCAATCATGGCCCAGTATGCCTTATGGCATCTTGTAGGGCAGCAACAAATTCTCTCCACTTCTCATGGTCTGTGGCCAGCCTTTGTACTGTGTCCCAGCTGTGCTGCATGATACTCATTTCTGCCTGTGCAGTTCTCACAAACTAATATTTATAATTTTCTGATTACATTACTCAACCCAGTGTGCATATAAAATATGAACAATATATAAAGCTCTCAGTTTTCCAATTTTCTTTGCATCACTGAAACTTTTGTACATTCTCTTGTGTATAATTATGCATTGAGATTAAAGTCATCTTCACTGAAGTGAAAATACTCTTTTATGCTGGCATTTCACATCTTGATAGGGATATTTGATAAGCTACACTGCAGTCAGATGATTTATGTAAGTATACTGGAAGACATTCTTAGAGATGCACTGAATACTGACTTTTATATATTCGGTTATTTGATTTTCTGAATGGTTTGAGTAATTATATGAAAACTGGCTTCATAGAGTCACGACTCTTTTTGTAAATGTATGAGAATATAATATATAATTATTCTCTGCAATCTGACACTAAATTAAAAATGTAGTTCTCATACATAGTTCTGCAGTGTGGCCAAAGCCTACAGTGTTATGCAATACTAATTATAAATTACTAGTTCATACATTTCAGTTTCTGTCTAGACCTAATGTATTTAGGCATCACTTTTGGACAATCCATAGAACATTTGTTATAAAAAAAATTTCATACTCAAAATTTTTTTGTTTCAAACATGAAGAAAATGAATAAAATATTCAGTACAGTTCTAATGTCTGCACATTTAAATGTGCTTTTCATATTAATTATTAATAAAAAGAAGTACTCCTTGTGATATTTGTCATGTTTAATTATTATTAGCACCATTTCTTTCTTGCTAGAATTTTTGAAAGTATAAAATGAGTTGAATTTACAATTCAGTTACCCTTATCAGGCACTGGCGGGGGGGGGGAAGAAAATAATCTTAATATCGTACTAATGTTGTTCAACAGTATTTGCATATATTCACTGCTCCATATCAGGCTCAGGTATAATGTACAATATGGGATATGATTATTATATAAAATATCATCACTCAGAATAAACAACACAAATATCTACTAACATGTGCTTTCCTTCACTGGAAAAGACAATATAAAAATTATTTTGGTATACACACACATTTGTAACAATATAATAATTATGTAACATTGTACAGAGAACAACATGGGAAAATAATGGATTGAGAGAGTAACAAATTCATTAAAAAAACAATATGGCATGCCTGACCCCACTCCAAGCGCTGATATATAAACCAATAGTAGTCCATCTCTTGATATTTCATAGCAGTCATCAGAATAAGAAAGAAAAAATGTTTTGGGTCCTTTATTCTGGATGTTCTCTATTTAAAACATCATTGAAGTTCCTTTTTTTTTTTTTTTTGTCAGCGCCCGCTCTCTCCCCATCGTTTCATAGGTAAAACAGGCACTTCACATCGTGCGTACATTTTCATAGATAGGTGAAAATGACTGCTCTTTTTGTTCAAGTGCATGACACGGATCCTTGTTCCGGCCAAATCATCATATGCGGACCACGTGGAGATGGGAAAAGAAACAGACAAACTTGGTTAACAACAACAACAAAACTGGAGATGCATTGAATCTGCATCTGACTGCTTTTAAAAAAAATGTTTTCCTCTTTTGTGTGAGAGATTGTTCTGTTGATCTATATTCAAGCTATTTTATATCACTTTCTCAACAAAGCAAATTCATTGTACAGAATAATTTGTTACAACAACACCACCACCAAAACATAAAGCTTGCTGCCTGTGGTAATGTGATGCAGAAGTCTTGATGATAGACCCACATGACATGGTAAAATGACACAGTGATATTCTGTGAATAGGGGCAAGGGTAGACCAAAAGAGACATGGAGAAGAACAACGGAGAGGATGTTGAGCTACAGAGGGCTTGCCTGGGCAAGAGTGGGGGGAAAAAGGTGAAGGACAGGCATTTGTGGAAGACCCATGTGCCTTGGGCACTTAAGGTTCAGAGAATGAGAGAGAGAGAGATATATATATTCTGTCATGTAAAATTCAATACTATATACTCTGTATTGTAAAATTCAATACTTTTGGTTGCAAACTTCACACAAAATATGTCTTAAAAATTTGAGACTTTATATTTGCTCAGTGCATGTTTCAGAAATATTTAGCCCTGATTGTTCTACGCACAAAAATTACTGTCTTCATAGTATCCAACTTTATAATGTAGTTTCTTTTCTGGAACTTGATAGTCTGTAAGAAAAAAAAAAGCAAACAGCCCCAAATGTGCTGAAACATGAAAACGGTTCATTAAAAAAAAAGTCATACATCAACATAGACTGTATAGTTAACATGGCTGTGGTGTCTTCTAAATCACCAAGTTCTTTCTAATGCTAGATTTTCAATGTCTTGCTCAGATGAAATCCTCTCCTCATGTTCAATTGGCAGGCCAGAACTTCTCTCAGCTCTATATCTAGCCCTATATTCCTACATTATTTTTGTGTAGCTTCAGGGACTTTCCAATTCTTTTGTCTTTGCTTTATGCAGCTCATAGTGAAGCAAGGACTTGTGCTGGTAATGATGGAGATTAACTCTGTCATTACATACAACTGTCCCAACAAACAATTCAGTATAAATTACCTTTCTGGTTCATTTAAATCTTGTTAAAATCTTGTAGAAAGGTAATGGTTAGCTCTATCATGGCACTGAGGTACCTATATGGATATGGTATCGATACCTGTATTTTCCTTCATTTGTTGCCACACTGGAAGGTGATGTGGTCAGCATAACACCTGGTTGCCTTTAATTACCCCCAGCTCTGGAACCAGATACCGATTTCTACATCTTGTATATAACCTAAATTCAAAGTTATCTTACATAATCCTCTATGCATAAGTGCATTATAGTCCATCTGTATGCTTCCTTTCAAATGCCCACAATAAACCACATAAGAACACCATAATATTAATGTTTTTCAAAAGCAAGGGAACAACAGCCGACTAGAAACCACTGTAAATGTTGCCATTGTCATCTCTGTTGTGCTAAATACACTATGTCTGTAAAATCAGTGTGGTTTGAAAACTTCTTCTAACCATACATATTATATATTGGAAATATACACTAAATGAAAGAGTAAATCATTAAGTTTTGTTTGACACATTTAACAACTCACAGATTCAAATTTGGCAAGCCAGAGAAAAACACTGAACCTTCCTTGCGCTGTCTGTTCATTGAGAAATGGTGCATCACATGTTGGGGGAATCTGATGTTTTGTACTGCGTCGCCGTCATGTGACCAACTAAGTATCCGAAACCAAACGCACACATCCAAAAAAAAATGTTTCAACTGCTCTTTAATGTAGTGTCAGTATCATGGCTTTGGTACATTCAGTTCTGATATTTTATTACTTTCAAGACGCACCATGATTTTACATACAAAGTGTATAAGCTTTAACAATGTGACAGAAACTATGTCACTTTTAAACCTAATGTCACAAAAAATAAAATTAAAAAGAAAAAAACATTTTTTTTTCTCCTTAAGCAGTTAAACAGCTTGAATGTGCATACAGAATACCAAAACATTTTAAAAACAAATATTGTAAGTAAAATTACTAGAAAACCAGGACTTTAAACATTATAAAGAAGATTAACAGCATTAATCATTAATAGAATAACCACTATATGATAAACAAAGAAAACAGGGGCAATGTGATTTTAGAAGTTATATGACCAAAGGTCACATCATAACATACAAGGTCCGACAATTAAGTAATGAGACTAATTACATAAAAAATAAAATAAACAACAGTTGAAGATATAACCTGTATTTTATTCAAAGTAACCCCCTTGTGCATTGATACAGTGAGTGGTATGATCTAACAAACTCTGGAATGACCTCTGCAGTTCTTCTGTTGGTATGGCCCTTAAACTCGATGTTACAGCCCTTTGGATGTCATCAGTATCATCAAAGAAGCGTTCTTTCAATGGTAACTATAATTTTGGGAATAGAAAATAATTGCAGGGAGGCAAATCTTGGGAATAGGATGGATGGTTGAGAACACATACTTGTTTTTAGGCCAAAAATTCCTGTACAACTACCACCCGGTGAGCCGGTGAATTATCATGAAGAAGGAAAAAAACTGCCAGGTGTTAAATACTCGAGTTGGAATTGGAGAATCCTTTTCAATAAGCATTTTAAAATACTTAAACTTTGGTGGTGACAGTCTGCCCCTCTGAAATAAATTCTTTGTGAATAACTCCTTTGCTGTCATAGAAGCACACCAACATTGTCTTCACTTTCGACTTTTGAACACAAAATTTTTTGCATTTTGGTAATGATGATAACTTCCACTGAGCACTTTGGCGTTTAGTTGTGGGATCATAGCGGAAAATCCATGTTTCATCCTCTGCAACAATCAAATTTAAGAAATGTTTATTTCTGTGACATGTTTTAATGATGTGTTTTGCAAACTCAACATGCTGATGTTTTTGGTCATCAGACAACATACGTGGTACAAACTGGCAAGCAACTTTTTTATTGCCCAAATCTTCCACTAAAATTTTACAAATGGTCTCTTAGTTAACACCAAATTCAATGATCTTCTTGTATCCATTCTCTGACTTTTGCAATGAGTTCCTCACTACGAATAGAAATTGGGTGTCCATGTCTAGTTGCATTTGTAATCATTTCCACACAACTTTTGAATCGTGAATACCACCTGAATATCTGTGCATGAGATAAATAATTATCCCCATAAACTTGTCGCTACAATTCAACTGTGCAATGGCACTTTTTCCTAGTTTTAAACAGAATTTAATGTTAGTTTTTTGCTCCATGCTGATTATGTAACACTGCACCTCTAACTGGGTTAACAAAATGCTTGCTTGTTCATCATTTGCTTATCATCAGCGATGAAAAGTTGCCAGATTGTAGATGAATGTTGCCTCTTTGGATGTCATGTTTTGCTTCATAGATGGGATTTTTGTCTTAGCCATAATAAAATCAGTCTCATTACTTAATTGTCAAACCTCGTATTTTTATGTTCTGTAAGGCAGAAATGTCCACACTTTCCTTATCCATAATACAGTAATGTTTTGGAGAGAGGGTCTGCAATTTCAACCTCATATCTATCATTTCCCCCCAGCAAGTATCAGACACCTCTTTTCATTTCTGTGTTTGAACCAAATCTTTTCACTGTAAACTTTCATTATTAGATCTATCTCACAGAAAGTACATAACTAAAAATATCCTCATCGAAACAAATTTTTAAAAACATGGCACACACACTAGGGTGATTTGGTATCCAAACTCTACAGCAAAAAATAACAGAAGTAAACGACAGTAAACTATAACATTACTGTAATAAATCCTGACTAATTAACAACTGTAATTCAACAAAATATAACAGCAAATACAACTGTAAATGACCTGGCAAAAGGTGTGAAATTTAATATTATTACCTTAAAAACAGATGAAACTCAACTCCTCAATTATCTTAAACTTCTGTTATGAGATTTCAGGATTCCTTCAAGCAATGTTACAAAATACACAGCACTATATGATATACAACTTTCATTATTATACAGAGACAAGCTTTTTCAAGATATCTGTGTTGTCCTAGCATGTGTTCTCCCTCTTTTATCATCCATTCTTAAAATGAGAAATGATTTATTTTCAGGCAGGTTGGTCAAATGGCCAGAATTCAGTAATTTTACAACTAAGCAATAAATTTACATTAGATCTGAAACATAACCAGAGACTAACAGCACTGGTTCAAATCCGTAAAATTTTTTTTAAATCCCACCAAGGCTGGGATGAGAGAGCTAAAGTTAGGAAATCTTTCCTCCCGTAAGACCTTATGACCCACAGTGCCAATACTTCAAAGAATGAGGGCTTGAATATAAGTACTGCAGGAAAAAAAAAACCAGCCTATAAAACAGCCCATATAGCTTTCTGCAATACTTTAATACACCTGGGGTAAAAGGTCTATGCTGAGCAAGTGTTTCTAGAATTTCCCAGAATGGAACTTATTTATTTTATTATATTTACTTATTATATTTAAATCTACTTTCTGTACTGTTTGGGGGAACTAACACCATATCCCTATGTGCCCCTATGGCATGACAGGATTACCGTTACCTTTTTTTTTTTTGGGGGGCAACATATATGAGAGTTTATTTGTACATAATATTCACACAGTGATGTAATCAGAGTGTATCACTATCATCCAAATACGTCTGTCTCCACTCTTGCTCTTGAAATCGTTTACCCACAGGGTTGCTTCTACTTTGTGGCTGATTGCCAGATAGGTGGCTTCCCCTTAAAGCTGGATCCAGCTGGTGTAAACTGCCACTGGTGGACACTTCCTGACTCTGTGGACCACTCAATACTGGCTTGGTTGGCACGGAGCTCAGCTGTGGAGGATATGCTCTGAATCCTGATGGTCCTTTTAGGTTCTGTATAGATTTTGCACCTTGGAGATTCTGGGCTTGGGTATGAGAAGTCGATGGATTCAGAACTGATGATGACGACAGCGATCTTGATGTTGGTTGTTGATAAGTTTCTCTTTCTGCAGAGTTTCGATCTGCATAAGCACTTTCACCCCTACTCTGCTGCCTGATTTGCATATTTGACCCAGATTCTTCATGGAACCATTCCCTATCATGACCCTGACCCTGTCTGGGAGCCAGCCTCTGGAACTGACGTCCGGTACCAGGTGCATCCAATAATTTGACTTGTTGATAAGGACGGTCTTGTGCACTTCGTTTATGCTGCGGAACTTCAGGTGGATTCCGAACAGCATTGTCTAACTCACTGTGCTGGGAATATAAGTGCCCACTCTGCAGCTGGCTTGACTGAGGATCAAAAGATCTTTGGTTCTGATTTCTTGGAGCAGTGGATGAAGGGAAATATGCAGGTGGTGGCCTTTGCTGTCTATCTACTGGTCCTGAAGTCAGATCCGCAGGTCTCTGTGAAGGGTGAGAGTTTGTATTCTGATCTGTTATACTCTGCTGATGGTGTGCTGCAGGTGGAGGCTGTTGAAATTTGTGTAAAGGTTTTGCTATTGGATCTGTGTGTCTTTGAGGAGGATGGTAAGCTATGTCAGGCAGACTTTGTTGCTGTTGATGTGCTGGAACTCCAGGAGGCTGCTGATGGTAAGGATACTGCTGGAGGTTAGGTTTGCCATTAGCATCTGATATAATATGAGGAGGATGCTTATTCTCTGCATTTCTCCTATCATCTTGCTGGTCCATAAACTGTTTGTAAGGGAAAGTTTTGCTTTTATCTGCAGCCAGTCTTTCTGAAGCAGAATTCTGTCTATTTCTAAATCCTTGGACAGCCTGGCCCTGTGTGTTTGATGACTTGCTGGACGGTTGTTCTTGTGAAGGCCTAAAGGCAGGCTGTCTTTGTATATGTGAAGGATGAACAGAAGACCCCAAAAAGTGGTCAGATGGAGCTGGATTGAAATGGTGTCCCACGTTTGCTGATTTCATTCCTGCTGATAATGGAGTGCTGGTCATCTGAGGTTGAGGTTGTGTACCTATATAGCCATTGACAAGGCTCTGACCATATGGTAAATCTGTACTAGAAGTGACATCTGGCTTGCTACCAGTATCAGGCACAAAGGGCGGCTCAGTTATGCTATCTGAAGATTCATTAAAACTGCCAATGTCTCCGGCATCACCAAGCTTCCGCCAAACAACCTGGTCCAACAGTTGAAAGATAAAATTTAACATGGAAGGTTCCAATAAATTTACAATAATAAGTAATAATAATAAGTAACATGGTGTCATAGAAGCATCTAAGTGATGTGTTGCTGGTGTTCAAATGTTTCTTGATCCGTCAAAACACTAAAGGGTGATACGGTCAGCATCATGCATGACCTTTCCTTCCCCAGCTGAAGAAGATGCCAGATACCCATTTAACAAAACCAATAAACAGAAAAAAAAAATTAAACATAAAAGAAACAACTTCAGTTGTCCCAGAAGAAATTACCCAGAAAAGGATGATAAATCTTTGAGACTCACTAGTGAGGTGTGTCAGAAATGGCTGAGAACATCTCAGTGATACAGCTTTAGAAATATAAAGCAGTGTCTGTTATTTTCTACTACCATTAACTCTTTCTATACTTCGCGTCACACTGTGACAATCCGGTGGACACTTTTTGTCTTGTGTACACGTCATGTGCTGGTACTGAGTTGGGCTCTAAAAGTGAATTGAATCATACAATGCTTAAAATCTGGCCAAAACCGGTTGTAGAAATCGCTTCCGGCATGATACAAGCATCAACACGAAGTCCCGCTTGTGAATTGAGAGCCATGATGTGATACAAAAATTAATTTTTAAAATGTTTTTCTAAGCTCATGAGCCACCAGCCATGGTGTTGCCATGTTATTAGTGTCTTGTAGACTGTAAATAAATACTTAATGTATATTTTATGTGAGGAAATGGTGTTTGTGTAAAATTCAATTCAATTTGGATATCACTGGACCCACTACAGAGGAAACTTGAGCGGGGTAAGAGTGAACATTTTTCATCATAATTTTCCATTTTTTCTTCTCAATTCTTAGCTCATTTTTTTCTGCTATATACTAATAAAAATTTTATTAGAAAAACAATATACAACTTTTCTTATTTAAAAACATGTATGTCACACTGCGAATCAGACTATGCCTTTGTGATTCTTCTAAATGTCACAACCATCCAATTCCACGTTAAGAAATTTATCCCACTGAGATGACCATTGGTCTTTTGAGAGAAAAACATCCAGTACACAAAAAGTTAACCAAGAAAGAAAAAAAAAAGAGTTTTATTTGTTCTATTTCATTCTAAAAGTCATTATACTCTTCTGACCCTCACTTTATAATAAGAGTATTGTATAAGAATACTGAAATACTTTTCTCATTGACTATTCTCTACAGACAAAGCAATACATACTTTCCATCTTATTATGTGGTCACATTATCACAACTATCATGTGGACATTCTTCTTGTTTTTTTTTTATTTTTTATTTTTTTTAATGCTACTGTCCATTTATTTTTACCACTTCCACTGTACATGACAGCCTCTAACACATGCTTATCAAAATTCCATCACACAATATAAATACGAAGATTATAAACAAACACACAAAGAAAACAAGTCACATGCATCACACTCACATTACACATTTCTCTAACAATAGCCTTCTCTGGATCGTCTAAATCTTCATCTTCTGTTGGCGTTTTCTCTAGCTCCTCATGCACATGAAGTACCTATAAAGATATACATTTTTGTTTTCTGCCCAGACAAAGGATACTATGCTACTAGTGTAGTGAAGATCAAAAAACATAAGTTTTTAATAGGGCTGCAGATGTCATTAAATGTCCAAGTACTTCCATCTACACCTATTATTATTAACAATATTACTCCCTCTTAAGATGAGGCCTGTGGAGTCATTAGCAATTCTGGATGGAGCTGGAGTTGTAGAAATGTGCCATTTATGAAGTCAGACAGCAGAAAAAAAAGGAGTCAGTGTGGAAAGCAATCTTGGGTGGAGTCATAGCAAATGTATCATTTATAAAGAAGTCAGGAACTGGACAACAGAAAAAAAAAAGGGAGGAGTTAGTGTTGAAAAGAATTCTGGGTGGAATCACAGTAAATGTACCATTTATGAAGGTGTCAAAACTTATGACAGTAGAAAAACAAAGTAAAGTGAAATATCTGGTGTGCAAAACTCCGCAGCTCTGGTCAAGACATATCCTAAAGTGTCCTACAAAAAAAAAAAAAAAACACAATAAACTGTTCATGTACAGGAACTTTCTTTGAGGTAAAACTGTCAAAGGATCATACTTTTTCATTTATATATATTAGGATAGTTAGTCCAATTTATATCCCCCAAATGATCTCCCCTCATCCCTTTCCCTTCCTAATCCAATTATTCTGTGTCCCCATACTTTGCCTTCCCACCCATGGCTAACAAACTGACTGCCTTCTGGTATCAGAATATCCCTCTGTCATTCTTTTTTCACTTTATTCCTGCTTCCCTCTCATTCTGCTGAGTTGAGTTACAACATGAACTGCAACTTTATTATAGCTGATTGCATGCAACATGCTTATCTAAAATCTGGGTACAGACCTGGATACAAGTTCACCTTCCTCCCTTTACGTGACTACCTCATTTTACTACCATTGTTTTCTCTGCACTTTTATTAAATCATGCTTGTTCGATAAAATGTTACTGACATGTTTTTGTTACCTTTGGATCTTCTTCTCTCACCTGTTTTTTTTTTTTAACTTAACCCTCCACTAAAATTTAAATGGCCTAAATACACGTTAGACATTTATCATTATTTAGTAATCTCATATTAAAACAAATGTTATAACAATACTTTCACCATCGGAAGTATCTTTGTATCATTTGACATTCCACTAGCAATTAACTCAAATTACCCTTCACCACATCCCCAGTATGCCTCAATGGCATAGGAACAGGAGTTTTACCTTTTACCTTTCATTATTTAACTGTTCCCCCCCTCTCCCCCTTTTCTTTATGTTCTTAATTTTTTTTATCATTTCACAATTATGAAGTCAGGAAGAGTGTTCATACTGTAAGCCTCATTTATGTTTTGATATTCAAAGTGTCACAATGAATCAATTAAAGCAAGTTGCATTTATCATAGCAAATTTGACAAATTATAGTATAAAAATGAAAAGTGTAAAAATAATTATACAGTTGCATTTACACAGAACTAATTTTAGTCAAGACTTTTTTTTTTTGGGGGGGGGGGGGGGGTTCATCTGTTGTGGACTGCAGTGAGTGTGTTGGGACTGACCAAAAAAATGATATCCTATTTTTCCATAACTCACTGACAGCAATTTGCACAGATGCAATCCAGTATGCTTTGCCTTGCAGGCAGCTTTCCCTGACACTAGTGCATCGGGTATCCCTTTCTACAGGTGGTCAAATGGATGGTGCCTACAGCAGATCACAACAGTATCCTTTCATGTGAGAAAGCAGGCCACTATTGATAAGCATACTTGCACCTCAACATATTTTTTGCTGATGCAAAAGGAAGTTTAAGAAAACTGTCCTAAAATATGGTTTCATCAAAATGAAATTTAGAAACATATTTCTTTAATGTAATTTCAGTTTTTCAGAATTAAGTAAGACAATAAGGTGCAAAAAAAAAAAAGAAGAAATAATATGTAAATACTATTTTTTTTTCTCTCAATAACAACTTTACCCTACAACAGTGGTTCCCAAAAAACAAAAGTCTGTGGACCCCATGTTGTTTCAAAATCTAAGCCTAGACTCCTAAACTTTAGAAATGTTTCAAATCTACATGGTAGCTATGTGCTTTAAATGTGAAAGAATTTTTTTCAGAAAATGTGGGTAACCTTTAATGAGCTACACTACACTAAAAAGCACTTTACAAACTTAGTGAATTCTCAAGATGAAAATAATGCAGTTAAGAAAAAACAGGCAGCAATTAACCTTTCTACTGCTCTGACAAATAAAAAAGAATATGAAATGTGTGATGCTAACCACTCTAAATATAGTGAGAGAAATCATGCCTCTTTTAATTCCAAACAATCGCTTCCACATCTGGCTCAATGTTTCCTATTTTTAATCTCAAAACTGGATCAACATCAAGCTGATTCCTGTGCTTGATCTTCGTGTAACAATGTGTCAAAAACTGTTAAACATTTCACAGTGAAAACGGATCTTGAGTTTTTGTTACAGACCCCCCCAGGGGTCCATGGGCCACCAACTGGGAATCGCTGCCCTACAACTATCAACGTAATATGTAGAACTTCAGTTTGCCCTATCTACACCATAAACTAGCAGAGCTGTTTTTATATGTGAGATATGTGAGTTTAAACAAGCTCCTTTCTTCCTCCTATCTCTACCTCAACTGAAATCATCTTATGCCTTCATAAAATAAACACAGGAGGTCACAAATACATCAAAAAGCAAAGAAATGGATATTTTGATGCCCAAAAATGAAGATTTTTACAAATGTTGTAAAACAAAATTAATATTATAATACCATAAATAAAAATGAAATAAAGTTACTAAATTATCTGCGATGATACCAAAATTGTCTAACTGAAGATGGCAACAATGCTCAACCAAGAGTAAACTTCATCATTTCAAATGTACTTAACCAAATGTTGCATTTTTTTAAAGATACGAAACCAGCCTGTTTTTCTATCCAAAAAAAAAAAAAAATCAGTCTATTTATAAATACCTTTTGTCTTTCACTCTGGTAACTGCCAAGAATACTATCTATACAACAATCTTTGAAAGATAAGACACTTAAATTTTATACTCACTATAATATCACTGAAATCTGCAAAACAAATATTCAGTATTACTTTCACAAACCTTCATTGCATGCATTACTGTCTCTGGTTTGTTTGACACTGATGGTTTTCTCAGCATTGCTGTAACTGGTTTCAATCCATGCATTGACTACAACATGCATGCAACATGATTTTTTGGTGAAGTTTTGAAGGGGGGGGAAAAAAAAAGAGTCAAAGAATGGCATTATATAGTGATTATTACTATTTTAAACATGCATTAACTAAACACGTAACAGGACACAAGGTTTGTAATACAAAATACGAGTTACTGCATTAAAATTACAGAAAATGAAGTAAAGTGTTTGTTAGTTAACAACCTCACTATAGCTGCTACTATATTCCACTTTCCAGTAGTACCTCTTGGAAACAGATACAGTCTAGCTGAATGAATAGGGACTGAATGGGAAGGCAAAATAGGACCTAAATACAAACTATGCCAAAAGCTGGATGTAACAGGCCAAAAGGCTCAGAAATCACAATCTAGCTCAGTTTTTCCCCAACCTTTTTTGGATCATAAGCCCCCCCACCACCACAACATAATAGTCAACCAAGTTCTGAAAAAAAAAGTGTAATATAAATATATTCTAACTGCCCCCAAAATATTCAAACTGCCTCCTTGTTGAGAAACACTGATCTAGCTGTATATGATGACACTGCTACCTACTGCCTTAAAGGGATGAACATAGAAAAAAAAAAAAAAAAAGCTACTGAAATAATTCATGAATCAGTCACAAATGGAACTATCAGATGACATTTTTTAAACTGACTGATACTATAATCACACAACAGTTCACTCATGCACACATGCAAGCGGTGCATATATTGATGGGAGGCAATTTAAAAATTTACCTCCTTTATACTGAACAATGAGAATAAGCTTCTATAAAAATAAAAATTCAGAAAATGATAATGAAAGAATCTTGCATTTTGCAAAAAAAATCAGACACTTAAGCCTTTATAACAGATTTCAGCAAAACCGTGCCTTGTATACACATGCTGCAATGAAAGGAACAAAAACACTAAATGAATGTACCTGATCATTTTCTGTTGTGATCATCTGACCAGGTCCGCCAATCACATCATCAGTTAATGATGACATAATATCAAGACCATCAGCGCTGTTACGATCAACTCTCTGCAGATGATACGTTGAATCAAAAACATTTTTGCTTATTGCCACTTTCCCTATATCTGGGTTTGAGAGTTTTTTTTCATTCTTTTTATTGTGTGCCAGGTAATGAAGTATACAGGAAGAATTGTAAAGTTAAAGATTAATTTACAAACAAAAAAAAAAGAATTCCATGAAATTATTTCTTTCCCGAAATGCTTATATTTATGCAGGTCAAAATTTACATGTGTTGAAAATAAAGATACATTAATTGCACTTCTGTATATAATTATATACATTTTTTTAATGTAATGCTGAGAATACATTTAATAATTATTCCAACGTACTGCAGATGTAAACAACAACAATATATTTAATTCACTGCTTCTACATCAAATTACCTGGGTTAGCTGTTTTTTTTCTTCTTCCAACAAATGGACTTTTAGTTCAAGGTCACGAATGTAACTAGCAGCAGAGCTGGGTGCTGTCAAGAAAAAAGAAAAAAATAAATAATAAATAAAAGCAAAAAAAAAAAAAAAAGAGAGGGAGACAGAGATAATACAACTCACAACTAAGTGGTCTTCAGCCAGATAAGTTTTTTTTGTTGTTGCGTATTTATCTGTTGCATTGTCTTTTCGTTCTTCTTGATAAAGGCATCAATGCTAAAATACTGGGTTACTGCTTTTTATTTCCATGCATTCATGTTTTCTCCTATTGGCGCTTCTCTCTTTTCCTTTCTATCTTGTTTGAGATTATTCTTCTGCATTTGACCAGAAAAAGGTCTTGGTTAAGTTGTGCTTCTGTCACGCACCTTAAATTCCAGCACATCCAACTTGGGCTCTGCGTATTTTTTGGACCAAGTCTGCCCGTCTTCTGCAATCCACTCAGACTACTGTCTGTATCCAGGGGCATCACTGGCAGGCAGAACAGAAGCTTGGTCACCTATGATTCACCAATCCTGATGCAAGCAGACAGGTACTGTCACTGATCATTTCATGCAGTTTATAATTAGAACTGATGATCACATTATCAAAAATTTATCAGACAAAGATAAAATTTATTAAGAAATAATCGCTCACTGATTGGATAGCTGTTCGCCACTGGCGCACTTGTGTTTGCAGTTGAAGAAGCGGCCGTCTCCATGGATACAATGCCATCCTCATGGCCAGTCACGGTCCCATTACTGCTACCATCACCTTCATCTCGATCTCCTGTCATCCGCACACGTTCTTGATCCAGAAACAGGCATAATTCCTTCAGCTCCATATTTTCAGTAACAAGCTCACTTTGTCTATCTTCAAGTTCTCGCAACTTCTCTTGATACACAGCAACCTGGGGTGAGACATTCACAAAACTGTGATAACCTTTACTAAGTGAAACACAAAATACTACTAAACCAATCACAAATTTTACTACTGAAAGCAAAACATTAAAATAAAAATAAGCTGATATTAAATTGAAGAAGAAAAAAGCTAGACAAAAAAGTAATATAAAAACAGAATGAAATTTACTGCTGAAGTTGCAGAACACTCTGATAATGAAAACAAGTAATATTTGAGGTGAAGGGTAAAATAGCTGCATTTCATAAATAAAGATATATCCTTGAGGACATATTTTTCTTCTTCTTCCACATTCAAGTACTGGTTGGTCATGCTATATATGCATCCCTGTCGTCCTGACACAGTTGCCATCTCCTCTAGACTTGAGTGGGAGCCCCATTAAGATCCTCTCCCTTGGGCCAGATCTGTGCTCGGAGGTCTGGGTAGGTTGGAAAGGTCTGCAGGATATACTCTGGAATCTGGATACCAAAGGCGTGGGGACAGTTGTTTGTCTGCAACATTTTAATAAGACACTAGAGGTGGGACAGGAGTCTGTAGTGTCCCATTCTTAGATGGAAGATTTTAGTTTGCTGGTACCTCTGTAGTTGATGACTGGAGTCTTATTTTGTTTTTATTTTCATTTCTTTTTTCCCAGTTTGTGTTTAGTTTGTTGTAGATGGTGGGTTTTGCTTCTTGGTATGTTACTGGGTGGTTGATTTTGTTCCATTCTGCTCCCTGCCTTAAAGATCATTATTTCCTGCAGTGTAAGGGGATCCAGTGTAGAGCTACAGTAGGGCTCTGGAGCTTGTTTAGTTGTGATGTAACTTCCTGTGTTTGTGGGTCATTTTCATTTGTTTGTATTGCCTCTAGCAGGGCTCTGAAGTTAGTGAAGCATACCATCTTCTCTGTGTATATTTTCAGGGCTTGCTCGAATGCTGTTGTTTCTGCTCTGTAAGTGTGATGAGAGGACATAGTGATAAAATGAATAAAATATTCTCTCAAAGAAAACAAGAATTCTGCTAATCAGCATTCTGACACCAACAAAATAATGAATTTACTAATTCACTTCAGTTGCTTAAAAATCTCATAACAAAAAAAAAAGGAGCAGAATAAAATTTATTCACACTGCCAATAAAGCTAAAGGAAATCACTGCCAATAAAGCAAAG
Organism: Achatina immaculata; assembly: GCA_009760885.1. Lineage (NCBI taxonomy): Eukaryota > Metazoa > Mollusca > Gastropoda > Stylommatophora > Achatinidae > Lissachatina > Lissachatina immaculata. Next base: position 34,837,799 of record CM019702.1, read on the forward strand.
GAAATCACTGTCAATAAAGCACAGGAAATCACTGCCATTAAAGCAAAGGAAATCACTGCCATTAAAGAAAAGGAAATCTCACTGTCAATAAAGTAAAGGAAATCACTGCCAATAAAGCAAAGGAAATCACTGCCAATAAAGAAAAGGAAATCACTGCCAATAAAGAAAAGGAAATCTCACTATCAATAAAGCAAAGGAAATCTCACTGTCAATAAAGCAAAAGAAATCACTGCCAATAAAGAAAAGGAAATCTCACTGTCAATAAAGTAAAGGAAATCACTGCCAATAAAGCAAAGGAAATCTCACTGTCAATAAAGCAAAGGAAATCACTGCCAATAAAGCAAAGGAAATCTCACTGTCAATAAATCAAAGAAATCACTGGCAATAAAGCAAAGGACATCACTGTCAATAAAGCAAAGGAAATCACTGTCAATAAAACAAAGGACATCACTGTCAATAAAGCAAAGGAAATCAGTTAATAAAGTAAATGAAACCACTGCCAATAAATCAAAGGAAATCTTGTCAAAGGAAATCCTATCAATAAAACAAAGGAAACCACTGTCAATAAAGCAAAGGAAACCACTGTCAATTAAGCAAAGGAAACCACTGTCAATAAAGTAAAGGAAATCACTGCCAAATCTCACTGTCACTCTTTGTTTGAAAAGTCTTTCTTGCCAGCGGCACACTGTGTTGACAAATTAGCCCGTTAAATTTTACACACTGACTGAACTACTTAACTCACTTCTCACTATGCTATGTGCCTTACTTCATCATGCTACATATCTCACTGCTCATCACACTAAATACCTCACTTCTCACCATGCTATGTGCCTCACTTCTCATCATGCTATGTACCTCACCTCATCATGCTAAATACCTCACTGCTCATCACACTACACATTACTTCTCACCATGCTATGAGTCTCACTTTTCATCATGCTACATATCTCACTTCTCACCATGCTATGTACCTCACCTCATCATGCTATGTACTTCTCACTACACTACATACCTCACTTCTCATTACACTAGCAGTGTAACGGCCAAAACGCTGCCACTCTCGAGCTAGCTTCCGACCTCGCTGCCTGTCATCATCCAAAAAACAACACAGATCACGAAGTTCTTGGTTATCATCCTGCAGTTTCTGATTAACCTCTTTCAGGCTCCTTGTCTCCAGCATAAAAATCTGAAGTCGGCGGTTTGCATCTTTGGTAATGTTCCCATGCTCTCCCAACAAAGACTTGTAGTCTGCTTCCACCCTGCGCAAAATTCGTGTCAGGTCCTCTACACCTAAACAAAAAAAAACTTATGGCTACATCAGAAAGCAAAGAAGACTGATCAATCAACACAGAACTGATACTGTCAGCTGCCAAACACTGGTGGAAATATTGAAGATGGGATCAAGTGCTTATTGTCTGATGTGCAAAGAGGGTGATTCATTGATCAACTAACTAACTAACAAAATACTTACTTATGATTAAATTAATTACATGGACTTGTGAAATTATAACTGACAGGCAGACATATATTTCAAACTCCAGTTCTTACAATCAGTAATGACGTAATAAGATACTGAAACCCTGGCATGTATAACAGTAGGGCATGGACAAAACTGGTTTTATTTAAATCCTAGAGGGAAAGCCAAGAAACAGACTGCTCTATGTTCTTCACCACGGTGTGATACATACCGACACTTATCAAACTGAGCAGGTAGAGGCATAGCATAACAGCTGGTTTCCAGCCCCAATGCAAGAAAGCAAGCTTATGATCTTGACAATATTTGGTTCACTGGCTCTGCTAGCTATCTCTTTAGAGCAGCTATCTTTGTTTTCAATGTAAATGACTGAATGAGCAGCAAACAGACAATGGACCATGTTACCAAAGATAACAAAAAGCAAATGCAAGTTAGTCAAAGCTGAAAGAAAAGATAATTGAAAACAGAACAAACTTTGCACACACTATTACATTTTGTTGTGTTTATTTAAGAGTCTGGCCCAGCACCTCTGACTTCAGCATGATTTTGTTCACATGGGATGTTCCAGAAATGCAATAGGATGGGTGTTTACTGAATATTCACAGCTAACCTTAGAGGTCTCCCAGCATCTACCAGCCAGTGGACACAATTGAACAAAGAATGGGCACCATCCTGATGCCCCCCCCCCACCATCCACTACCACCATCCCATGGAATGTTTACAGAATATGTGCAAGCACATGCATTATTAAACTGCTTTCCTGGGTTACATTTATCCAAAAACAAACAATAACATTTTTTACCTTTCCTTCGCAGTTCATCATCTGTTAGTTTTGATAAAGCAGAAACAGCTGGGCTTGGTGAGATCTGCTTTAGTGTTGGAATTTTCTCAGATTTTCCTCCAAAACTGGTGGCTGACTGGCTGGACATACTGGAGGGAGTGGGTGGGGCATTAAGATGCTGTGGTTCCCACTCCATGCCTAATTATGCTTACATGAAGTGATCTGAAACTAAGTATACAGATGCATTTTATAAGAAATAAACTCTGATGAATTTAAATGATAATCTCTGCAGCTGCAGGCTAGAACTCTGGGAATCTGAAGATAAAGTTAAAAAACTTCAATCAATCTTGCAAGAAAGGCATCACACTGAATGGAAGTCTACTGCAGTGACTCTTCAAATGTTCCAGATGTATTGAAGATTTAGACTGCTGAATGATCTCTAACTGCATGCTGGGAACACAATGAGTGTTAGTTTACAAACAAGACTGTGTTACTTTACAAACAAGGCTGTGATAAAATTGACTGTTTTCTGAATATCCTGATGGAAGTGAAACAGGATGTTTACTACTGATTATATGAAGGGTTCTGACAGAGTTCACTATGAAGATGTGATACAAATGCTAGAAAAACTTAATACAGGTGGTAAAGATACGAGAATTATTAAGAAGATGTACTGGAATCAAAGAGCAGCAGTGACGGTGAACAATGACACAGGTGACTATCAAGATATAAAACAAGGCATAATACAAGGGTGTGTACTATCATACATACTCATTATGCAGTGAAAATATGATGGGCATTAAAAAATCCGAAAAGAATAAAAATAGGTGCTCATTATATCAATGACCTGAGATACATTTCTAATAGCAGAAAGTGAAAACAGTTTGCAGAAACTAGTGAACAAGATTACAGAAGACAGCAATAAAAGAGGTTTTCAGCTAACAGCAACAAAAACACAAACAATGGTAAAATCAAAAACAGTAAATATATTAAAGTGCAGCATCCTTTCGAATACAAAGACGCCGACATAAGTAAATTCAGTTACTTTAGAACAACAATAACAGCTGATGGCAAAGTGCACAAATGAAATCAAATCATGAACAGGTAAAGCAAAAGCAGCTTTTTATGACATGAAGAAGAAACTAACAAATAAGGTTTCCCTAAAGGTGAGGAAAAGTGTGTTACAGTGATATACAGAACCAGTATTGCTATACAGTTGTGAAACTTGGACAGTCAACAAAAGAAAGATGACAAAGAAACTGGAAGCAACAGAGATGTGGTTTTGGAGAAAGGTGCAACAAATACCCCGGACAGACAGAAAAACTATGGAAGAGATGCTCAAGAAGTTTGAGAACAATGGAAATTCATTAAAAGAAAAAGACAGTCAAAATTTCATGGACATGTCATAAAAAGACAAAAGTTAGAGAACTTAGAACTGACTGAAAAATTCAAGGGAAAAAGAAAGAGAGGAAGGAAAAGAGAAAAATATCTCAGTGGGCTATCAAGTGGCATGGAAAAAAGAAAAGCATCTGAACTGATCAGAAACACCAAAGACTGCACAAGACGGAGAAGCATGATCGTCAATGCTATCAGACATGGCACATGATAATACTCTCTCTCTCTCTGAACCTTAAGTGCCCATGGCACATGGGGCTTCCACAAGGGTTTTCCACAAATGTCTGTCCTTTGCCTTTTTTTCTGCTCTTGCTCAGGTGAGCCCTCTATTGCTCAACATCCTCTCTGTTGTTCTTCTCCATGTCTCTTTTGGCCTACCCTTACTTCTGTTCCCCTGTGGTGTCCATCTTAGTGCTATTTTTGGTAGTGAGTTGTCAGTCATTCGGAGCACATGTCCCAACCATCGCCAGCGTCTTTCCTCAATAATTGCTGTCAGTGGCTTCATTTGCATTTCTGCCAACAAGATGTTATTTCTTATGGTGTTTGGCCAAAAATATTTTTCTAATTCTTTGTAAACATTAAGTCTGGAAAGAATTCAGCTTGTTTTCTATTGTTTTGGTGATTTTTTAGTATTCACTTCCATAGAGCAGTACACTTAGAACATTACTCTTGAATATCCTGAATTCCATATTCATGCTTTGTTTTTTTTTATTTCCATATAGTCTGCAGCATTGCAAATGCCTGGTTTGCTCTAGTAAGTCTGTTGTTGATGTCCTCTGTGCTGTCTCCATTTTCTACTACTCTGCTGCCAAGGTATACAAATTCGTTGACCTCCTCTACTAACTTGTTATCTACTCTGAGTACATTTCTGTTGTTCACACTTTGCTTCATTAACTTTGTCTTTCATATGTTATCTTTAATCCAATGTTGTTTGCATTGTGAGTTAGCTTGTTTATTTTATCTTGCATATCTTTGTGGCTGCTTGATAGCAGACAAATGCTGTCCGCAAGTCAAGGTCCTCCAGCACTGTGTCAAGGGTACATTGTAAATCTCTGCGTTTGTCTGATGTTGCCTCCTTCATTAACCAGTCTACTGCCAAGATAAATAATGTTGGTGATAGTACACATCCCTGCTTCACTCCTGTTTGTACCCTAAAGCTGCTGGAGGTATGTTCTCCACAGATCACTTTGCACTGAAAACCCTCATATAGGGCTTTGATTACATTCACTATCTTATGGGGGAGGCCATGCCATCTTAGGATTTTCCATAGTGTATCTCTGTTGACACTGTCAAAGGCTTTCTCAAAATCTATAAACAACATATATGTTGTGCTATGCTATTCATTTGCCTGTTCTAATATCTGTCTAAGTACAAATATGTGGTCTATTCATGATCTTCCTTTCCTAATTACTGCCTGCTCTTTCCGAAGTTTTCCCTCAAGTGCTGGTACAATTCTGTTGATGATTATTCTGCAAAATACTTTACTGGTGAGTGGCAGTAGGGTAATGCCTCTCCAGTTCCCACAATCTCTGAGGTCACCCTTCTTTGGTAGTTTTACTATAAGGCCAGTTTTCCACTCCTCTGGAGCTTTTTCTAGATCCCAAATTTGTTGTAGTATCTGGCAGAGTTGTTTGGTGTTTCTGTTTCTTCTACTTTCAACATCTCAGCAGTCACTTCATCTTCACCTGGTGCCCTGTCTGATTTTAGCTTCTTTATTGCTTCCTTTACTTCACTTATTTATTCACTTATTTTCACTTTATTTGTCCTGTATTGATGTTTAGTTCCATTTTTGGTTCAGGTATGTCTATTGTTTGTGCTGCTTGTGTTCTGTTTAGTAGGGTGTTAAATTGTTCCTTCCATCTTTCAATTTTTTCTCTTTCTCCACTGACCAGTTGTCCCTTATGTGTCCTTACTGCATTCTCACATCTTGGTGCTGAAGTTACCTGTCATCTGCTTTGTGATTTTGTATATGATTTTCATGTCATTTGCATATGCTGCTTTCTCTGCTGCTTCTGCTAAGTTGTCATAGTATTGACATTTATACTGACGGCATGATTCCTTCACTTCTTTGTCTTTTTGTACATAATTACTTAAAACTTGTTCTTTTAGCCTTTGTGATTTGGTGTTCAGTAATTTTTTCTTGATTTCCTTACTTTGCTCTATCTTTTCCCATGTGGTCTTGCTTATCTATTCCTCTTTTCTCCGTTTCTGATATCCCAGCACCTCTTTTGCTATTTCCTGTAGTGTTTTATTGAACTCTAGTATGGACATTTCTGCTTTGTCTTGTAGAACACTGAAGTGGTTCTTATGTACTATTGAAAATTCATTCCTTATTTGCTGGTCTTTCAGTTTTGTTGTACCAAAACGTATCTTTCTGTGTTATTTGATTTTGGCTTTCCTTAATTTTAGTTTTATTTTTGCTATCAGAAGGTTGTGATCACTTCCTACATCTGCTCCTTTCCTTGCTCGCACATCTTGTAGTGACCGTTTCCACTTGTTGTTTATTAGTATGTGATCGATCTGGTTTTCTGTGGTTTTATCTGGTGACCTCCAAGTCACCTTATGGATGTTTTTGTTTTGGAAAATTGTCCCTCCGATGGTCATCATGTTTTCTTCACAGAAACTGCACAGTCTTTCTCCATTTTCATTTATTTCTCCGATTCCTTCTCTTCCCATGATTCTTCTTCTATCTTCATTTCTTTCACCTACTTTTGCATTGAAGTCGCCCAAGATAAGTAGCATATCATGCTTGGGTATTGTTTTTACTGTGGCTTGGAGGCAGTTGTAAAAATCCTCTTTTAATTCCTCTTCAGCTGCTTCTGTTGGTGCATAACAAACTATAATAGACAGCTTTGTGAATCTTGAGTTGAAGCGTGTATATAATAATCTCTCATTTATAGGGGTCCATTTCAGCAATGCTCTTGATGCTTCTTTTGTTATAATCAATGCTACTCCTCCTTCAGGATGATCTTCTTTACCTGACCATATTATTGTATCTTCTGTGTGCTGTGTTGTTAACTTCCTTCTGCCTTGTCCTGTCCATCTTGCTTCTTGTATTCCTAGTATGTCTAGTTTGTATCTGTGCATTTCCTTGATGGTTTGTGCTAGTTTTCCAGTCTGGTTAAGTGTTCTTACATCCCAGCTGCCTATTTGCATCTTGTGTTTAGGTTCCAGGAGGTCTGCAGTTGGGCTAGGGACTTCCAATGGCTAGCTTTCATTCACAACCTTCATGAGCTCAGTTTCCTGATAAGCATTTCTCCTTCCAACTGCATTTGTTTTTTCCCTTGCTTCTGTTTCTGTAGCAGTCTGATAATTTTTTACCAGACAGGGTTGTTTTTACCAGAAAGGGTTGCTGGCCCTATGCCGAATCCTCCTTAGTCGCCTTTTACGATCATGCGTGGTAGGATACAGTGGTCCTATTCTTCGAAGATCCCAGGTATCACATGTGGGACATGATAATACTAACTAACATGTATTGTCCAGTCTTGATGACTCTGAGAAGTTAAATGTGAAGAAAAGCCATTCCCCACTTGCATTAAAGCCCTGAATGAATGTTATCCTACAATTAATTCCATCCTAGATTTTCTTGTGCACAAGTTTTAGTATTTCACTGCTGTATGGGTTTTTCACCCCACCCCAGCCTCTTTTGTTTTTTTCTTGTATCAGCATGGGACATGGAGGTAAGCATGTGGGCACAAACTTCTGTATGGGGGGGGGGGGCCACAGAAGTGTTTAAGAAGAGCACAAGTGTTGTCAGTGTGATATACATTGATATGTACAATAGCTAAGCAATGTTATCTGTCCATAACCTAAACTGAAACAGGGTATCAAACTTCTGATGTGTATCAACATTTAATTCTGCAGTCTAGCCTGTAAAAGTCGTGGATGGCAGATAGAGAATTAAAATGGTACTGCATCTAACCCAGCACAAATTAAAAAAAAAAAAAAACCCCAAATAACCAAGTGTTGTTTTGGGAACATAATGTCAGCTTGGGGTATGAGTTTCTGTTGAAAGCTCAAGTTGCCTAAGAAGACAAACTGCGCTGAGATTACTCATCAAATTTCATCATATATAGTTGTGACTTCTTTTGTTCAATTTCCCTTTAACTTTCTAGTTCTAATCTTAGTACAATGCTACTCAATAATGAATGGTCACTTATATTTTCCAATTTAACTAAGTCATCCAACAACACATAATTTCTGAGTTACTGATTTTTTTTTTGTCTATGAACCCTAACTTTTTTTTTCCCAATTTCATTATATCAAGGAAAGCATAATGCTTCTGACAATTTACATTTTAACTGGTATATTATATTCTCGACTAACAAGAAAAGTCATAATTATCTCAGAAATATACTTTCTACAACAGTTTGTGTTTCCTCCAACCAAACACAATACTATCATCTAATTCTGTGAATCCTGTGAAAAGTTTACTGTGATAAAACTGTTAACATTTAAGGCATCTTGTTTCTCCTTAACATATTTGTACACTTTTAGCTGTATAAGATTCTTATTTCCATTGCTATTCCACAGTTCTGTCAGGTTAACTGCTGTGACATATTTACGTAACTATCAACAATATATTAACAAAATAACAATTTTAAAAAATCACACTGTTGGACAGTACTGATACACAAACACAGGTAACAATATATCTCTGTATATTTATTTATAGGGGGGGGGGGTTGAGTCACAATACTGGGTACAGGATGGGAAAAGTGGTGTGATATATAAAAACAATACCATGTTTCCCCAACAATAACAAATATCTCTTTGATTACTTTAACTCTACTATGTTGCCATTTGTGCCTCGGGAATTAGGCTGATTTTTTGTAGAGAGGGAGGAGGGGTGTTTCACGGTCTTTGATGTCATTGATGTAACACAAAGTCACGCAATGTTATCTGTCCATAACCTTCATTTAACTCACAACTTGGAATAAGGCATCAAACCTCAGTTGTGTATCGACATTTCCTAGGGCGATTCTGCACTCTAACTTGTAAAAGGACGCGTGGATGGAGGATAGAGAATTAAAGTGGTACTGTATCTAACACGGCATAAAATAAAAACACCGGGTCCATAGCGGGTTTCCCAGCGTCTGCATTCCTTTATTGTAGAAAAGGGCTGCGTTTTGATTATTGATTTTTGTGAAGAGTTCCCATTATTGTATCAACAATTAAAAATGTATCAGAGTCTGACGAAACGAGCGCTAGGCCGTTTCGTAAATTAAACAGCCGACACATTTATTTTAACGTTAATATGTATCTAATTTCATCACATTAAACAAAAAAAAATACAAGTCCATTTACCGAGTTTGTTTCTTCTTTGATATCTTCCATTAACGAAAGAACATGGCCGAAACGCTTCTCAGGGAATTCCCGCAAGGTGGCGCTACCATAAAGTTCAATTATTTAGACGTTTATTTCCCTTTAACCCCCCCCCCCCCCCCTCCCCAATGCCCTATAGACGTCTCAGCAGCGTAAGAGGTCCAGCCAGCCACATAGGGAAAGGGTCACCGTAGTGTACATATTGGTAAAATTTGCTAAAAAAGCATTGCACACACCCAAGTTTGTTTTTTGTTTTTAGTTCCACTTAGGGAATTTTTAAAAAAGCAACCAAAACCTGTTCCGAAGTCGACACAATGCTGTGCCTAAACATCTTCACTAGATTGGCTGCACAGAACACTAGCTCGCAATTCTGAATGTTGAAGAAGATACGCGTTCAGCCTGCGTTCCGCTTTCTACACTGTATTTGTATGAAATAATATTTATGAATACTTAATTTAGTATCAACCTGTTATGCGTGATCTCAGAGATAAGACGGAAGAGCAAATAACAATCTATCTCATGGGTGATCAGAAAAAGATGGACATATGTCAGTCGTGTGATGAGAAGAAACAATCAGAGAATCCTCAAACAAGCTATCACGTGGAACACAACAGGCCGAAGAAAAAGAGGTCGACCACGTGAAACTCTAAAGAGGACATTGTTAAGAGAGGCCAGTTCAGTGGGTATAACATCCCTTGATGAGATTGAAAAACTCTCCGAAGATAGGAAATCTTGGCGAACTACCATGCGGGCCCTGTGTGACGTTTAGCCGCATGGGAATGATGTAAGATGTTAGGCATGAGTGATCTCGTTTCACCTCAGATCCATTGGCGTTGTGATTTTCTATCATAACACGGGTTATAAGTTAATATGATTTTTTCTCTCTTCCCGTGCCACAGGAAGAAACGTGGAGGTTCAGTTGGGTGCCGGAATAAAAGCGCGGGTCTTGATCTGTATAGGTGGTATAGTTGTAAAATGGAATGGAAAACAGTATTTCCATGTACTTTCGTGTAATTATGTTTCAAAATATAACTAAATGTATGAAAATTTCATAAATGCAACGTTTTTTTTTTTAGGAAAAAAGAAGTATTGTGATGTTTTTAGACAATGATTGAGCCCGGCTCACCATCGGCTAGGGCTATATCTATACTACTTACCATCTGAGATGTCTAGATCTACTTGTCGATCTCAATATTCTGATTCTATGTTGCATTCTCGCTAAATTAATGTCTGAAATAACCTCCTAACTACTTCTCCAGTCATCTAAATATGTCTAGATCTACTTGGGATACATTTAAGAACAGTGGGGTGGTCACAGGCCATGTCCATATCCCTATTTACATCATCAAAAATTGAAAATTTTCTATGTTTCTCTTCCTTTTTCTCGCTCGTATCTAAGGACTCTTTCACCATTTTGAAAAGTGTCACCGGAAACGTGGTAGAAATATGTACAATCTAAATGTTACACCGGTTGTTTTATTGAAACAAACCAAGAGTCGCTATACCGACCATTGGCACACATTGGAAAACCGAAATGGTCGCTACAACGACCAATGGCATGGGAAGAGTCAGGCTGTCCATTATGATTTTGTATCATTAAGTCCTCTCCTGCATTCACTCTCAAACTGCATTGATTACATTTTCATGGTTTGCAGCTAACCTGTAATACCTGCACTTTTCAGCCAGACACATCCATCTTCAGTATGACATATTTTTAGACCCGGCTTTGCCTTCCCATTTCGATCGCTATTCACTCTGCCAGTTACCAGGGAAACCATGTGGAGTTAGAACTGTTTATTATTTTAATTTTCTGCCTCATCGTGCTGCCATATTATGGCAAGTATCTGTGAACTGTATGCTATAGACAATAAAGAATCTCATGCCTAAGTTTATTCAGTTTAACAGAAAAATAATGAACCTGTGAAGTTCATTGCTCTGCAGTACCTCAGCTGCCATGGTATGAAAAAAAAGAAATATGAAAAAAAAGAAAAAAAACAAAGGTTTGCTTTTTTCAGACTTTTAATTACATTCAACATATAATACAAATATTTCATGTATATAAGATCTGATAAACAATATTTTCTGATAATTTTTAATGCATCAGTGCATTTTTAAAAAATAATCTAAAACACTACAAAAGTCTGCATATATTGGAAAATATAAAACCTACTTGTACAAAACTAGTATAAGTATAATGCATAAAATAATAAGTTCTACAAAACAGAATAAAATAGCCTCAACCGTTTAATAAAAATAACAATTCTTTCTATTAACGTGACCTGTCCTTGGAAGAATATTACTCTCTTGACAGCCACTCTAAAATTAACTATCATCTAACCACAATGTCATCAGTGAGAGCAGAGTTTAGAAAGTCAGTGATACCCTGATTACACCATCCTCTTGGGCCACCCTCTTTCTCATTCCTCATGAACTAAACCCTCCATTTTCACTCTTTCAGGAACAACATCTTAAATTCAGTAACTTGAACCTATTCACACTCTTGCCAAGCTTAAATGTTGTCAAGTAAAGCACAAAATAATCTAAAATGAAAGTGATTACTATAATTCAGCATGTAGGGAAACAGAACAAATGTTCAGGATGCTGAACATGCCCAAGGAACATGCCTAAAAGTTTTAAAAAAAAAAAATCCATAAAAGACAGTGTCTGTCTCTGATAAGTTTGACAGATAAAGAAACAAACATTAAAAACAATTATCATTCCTTTTTCAAACAAAACGCTCCTCATAAAGTGTGGAAATGTTCCTCGTAAAATGTGGATAATGTTCCTAATAAAATTTGGATAATGTTCCTAATAAAATGTGGATAATGTTCCTAATAAAATGTGGATAATGTTCACATTCATGTCACAAGAATGCCACTGAGAATAAACTATTTGCTCTTATCTTATGGCAAGGATAAAATGAGACACAGGATTTGTGACTGGCTGTCTCAAGATTCCTTTTTATGTCCTTGAGTTTATAGGGGCTATGAGTTGTTTTTTTTTTTGGGGGGGGGAAGGGGTTTACTGTCCACCCAGCAGGCTACTGTGCCAAATTTGTCAATAACTGCATCATCACACAGGGCATCTATATGAAAGACATATAGTGTGTATAGCCAATATAAAATCTTACATAGTCTGAAATAACACATTAATACTGACAGAAAAAAAAGTTTCTTAAATTCAATAGCAAATAAAACTGCTATCTATAAAACTAATAAAATTATAACTAAATATTTTATTTTATAATAATAATTTTATATAAAATTATATTTTAATTATAATAGTTGCACTATTCAATTAAGCATTAGCAACAACAGCTGGCTTTAAAAAAGGCAAAAAATAGTATTTACTGTTGTAGTAAATGCAATTTATATTCAACAAATATATCAAAATTAAATGTTAATTTGATCAAGAGGCAAATTAGAAATGGTCTGTTACTGTCCACAATTAAAAAAACAAAAACAAAAAGGCTTAACTCTTTCCATGCTTTTAGTCGAATTTCCGACGGTTCTGGTTTCCAAAGTGGTGCCTTCTGTTGAAAAACTGAATCATGTTTTCTTTTATTAAAAAACCGGTGTAACATTTAGATTGTAAACATTTAGTGCTCATGCCCCGTGACCCTTTTCAAAATGGCCGAAGCGTGGTTAGTAACCGAGCGATGTCGAGCATGAAAATCAAAGATTTTGATCGAGAAATTTCCATTTTTGGTGATGTAGATAGGGGTATGGACATGCCCTGTGACCAGACCACTGTTCTTGAATATATCCCAAGTAGATCTAGACATATTAAACGATTGGAGAAGCAGTCAGAAGGTTATTTCAAACATTATTTTTGTGAGAATGCCCCATATAATCACAAGATGAGACCGACAAGTAGTTCTAGGCATCTCAGATGGTACATACTGTACATCCAGACCTAGCCGATGGTAAGTAGGACACAATTATTGTCTAAAAACATCATATTACTTCTTTTTTCCTAAAAAACTCTGCATTTATGAAATCTTCATACATATTTAGTTATTTTGAAATATAACAAGTACACTTTCACTTTTCACATGGAAAAACTGCGTTTTCATTCACTTTTACTAATATGCCCCTATACATATCAAGACCCATGCTTTTAATCTGGCACCCAACTGAACGTCTGTGATTCTTCCCTTGGCACAGGAAGAGTTAAGTGAAGTTTAAGTTCTGTAATTTTTGAGTTTATGATTCTGCAGGAATATTTTGTCAAGCCTCAAACTTCCACCTAGTTTATTCTCACTTCTTGAGGAGTGTCTGGCTGACGGAATGCATCTGCCACCTTGAATTCTGGGAGCTCAGTAAGGGCATCATTTATGCGGGTTATTATGGGGAATTCTGACAAATCCACTTTAAACCTGGGGAGAAAAAAAAAGAAGAAAAACTTAAATTGAACATTCAAAACGTTCACACAAAAAAAAACAACAAAAAAACAAAGCTGTAGTATTAAAAATGTGAATATGTCAACAGAAGTAAGGGATCTGACAATGATGTCTGATGGTAACAATATAAAATATATTTTAGCATAATTTTTAAAAAATTGCTCTACATCCATAGTATTTGGGACTCAAGATTGACTCTTCCGCAGATATCACATTTCCTCCAGGTACTTTCCCTAAATGGTATATGCTGTTTACATCTCCACAACCTTGTGATATTCAACTGGTGTGTCTGCTTTGTGTATATTTAATGCTTGTGGCTCAGTCTTCCAACATTTTAAAACTGGTCACAGACAGGAGAAATGAGGACTATGGTAAAAGTGGTTCAAAGGAAGACAGAAGTGTATGGTTAAGTTTTACAAAAAAAAGACAGAAAGAGTGAGGAAAGTGGGTTGGAATGAGAGTGGCATAAAATAAGATGAGCATATGTAAAAGAACAGAAAACAATCCAATACTTCAGCAAGTGCCTTTTTCAAGGATCACATGCTAAAACAGATAAAAATACGAAAAATAAATGAAAAATTAATTCTTTTGAGGATACCAGACAGCTAATTGTTTTTGTGTCTTAAGCAATTTTCTAGCATATCTAGGTGTATATTACAGAAAACAAGAATCTTTCAAGTTTCATTCAATTTTAACCAAGAAAAAAAAAACAAACATTATTCTCTAGTTATACTGCTGTTTAAGTCAATGTATTTAATATGTATCTATGATTCTGAAAAGCTTTTTGTTATGGGATTGGTGTGCTCTAATTCAAACAAATAAAGCCAAATCTAGGCTGTGATAATTTATCAGTTAGCCACTTTCCAAACAAATCTACACTGAAGATGAAAAAATCTGCATGCAAGTTACTGCTGAAAACATATATTTTCTTAGTTGTACTACTTGTCTGTACGTTTATGATAACAATTTTGTGATCAAATTGGAAGAAAACTATAGTAACTGCACTCACAAATTTTCAAACTGCTTTACATGACCTTTATCAAACAGTGAGCTCTGTGTTTCTGGTCACAGATTCACACATTTTATCACTTCTTGCATATGAAAGTATTTAGCTTTTTTTTTTCCGTATATGACTTAACTCATCCCGTGCTATAGTCGCTATAGTGATAACTTCAGTTACTGAGTTGCGTGCCATAGTCGTTATAGTGACAATTCATTTGTTTCAATAAAACAACCGGTGTAATATTTAGATTATACATATTTCGTCCGCGTTTCCGGTGACATTTTTCAAAATGGTGAAAGAGTCCTTAGTTACGAGCAATGCCAAGCAAGAAAAAGGAAGAGAAACATCGAAAATTTTCAATTTTTGATGATGTAGGTAGGGGTATGGACATGGCCTGTGACCACCCCATTGCTCTTGAATGTATCCCAAGTAGATCTAGACATATTAGATGACTGGAGAAGTAGTTAGGAGGTTATTTCAGACATTAATTTAGCAAGAATGCAACACAGAATTACAATACGAGATCGCCAAGTAGATCTAGACATCTCAGATGGTAAGTAGTGCATATCTAGACCTAGCCGATGGTGAGCTGGGCACAATCACCGTCTAAAAACATCACATTACTTTTTTTTTCCTAAAAAAACTCTGCATTTGTGAAATTTTCATACATTTAGTTATACTTTGAAACATAATAAGTAGACGGAAGTACATGGAAATACTGTTTTCCATTCCATTTTACAACTATACCCCCTAACATATCAAGACCCATGGTTTTTGTGTGGCACGGATGGGAATGTCCGCGTTTTTTTTCTGGGCACGGGAAGAACTGTGTAGAGCACTTTTAAAGTGCATGGGAAGCAAGCAAGTGTAGCAAGTTCAATCCTACATAGGATCAATTTTTTTTTTTTTTTATTTTAAATGGTAAATAAAGCTTACATAGTTTAGGTAAAAATAACATTTTCATTTCTTGAACCACCATTTTTGATACTTCTGTATAATATTCCTACCTTTTAGCTCCAAAAACCTGCGGAACAAGAAACAGGTCAGCTATTGTGACATCATCACCATATGAATATTTGCCAGCAGTTTTTGTTAATATAGATTCTAGGGCTGTGGAATATAAAATATTAAATGCATCTCAGTGCAGTACATCATCCAAAAATACTGGTGATGAAATAATAAATTTTTTACTTTTTGAAATTTTGTTAAAATGAGCAGTTATGAAAATAAAACTGTTAAAATAGAACACCTACTGTTACTGAAAAGATAGACTTATTTCTGTGAATTAAAACTAAAAAAATAAATAAATAAATTTTTAAAAAGCAACAAAATTTTAAGTATAAAAAATTATGTGACTATTCACAATATCCACCTGCCTATATAAAGCATTATCTCTCAAAGCAATGTTCTTCAAACAAATCTATCTTTAACTGCCTTGCTCAAGTTCTGCCTTTTTTTTTTTTTTTAGCTATTTTTAGATTCAATTTCTACTGCATGATATTATCAGACCTTCAATTGCTTCTTCAATACCTATTTACTGATAATTATGACCATTTTTATAATAAATACATATAAAAGCAATGGATATTATTTTGACTGTCAGTCATCAGTCAGTCATTTGCATGTCCCTTGTGGAAATCTGCCTTCCTAACAGCTCTCCTGTAAGCCTCTTGGTTGTAAGCAAGATAGCCTGCTGCTGATGCATCCATTTGTAGATCATCAATGATGTCTTGCAGCCATATTTGCCTTGGGCTTCCTCTCTTTCTTTTTCCAAGACTGCCTTCTCTAATGATGTTTAATATGTCCAAAATATTTAAGTTTTCTCTATCTAATCTTCCTTACTAGCCAGCCTTCTTCAATATTAAGTTCTTGTAGTATGTTCTTTTTTGTGTCCATGATATTTGAAGAACTCTTCTGTAGCATTTACCTTCAAGGGCATTTATGTATTTCTCAGTTGTTTGTTAAGTGTCCAGGTCTCACAGGCATATGTTGCAATGGGAAAGATGCATGTCCTTAAAAATCTTATTTTTGTAGATCTGTCTGTTCCCCTCCACAGCTTATTTACTTGTTTTATTTTTTGAAGAGTGATAGATGTCCTCTTTTTACTATCCCTCATAGCATATCCATTATTAGTAATGATCCAAGATATTCAAAACTCTCCACCTCTTCCAATTTTTCTTCACTGATATATATTTCAGCTGCCTTATTTGTTTTGTCAGTTGTCATCAATTTAGTTTTCTTCGCATGAAGATAAATGTTTCACTCTTCATTGTTCTTATGGACTGCCATAATTAGTTTTTCCATTCCTTTTTGTGTTGTGGACAGTAATACTATGTCATCATAATATATAATCTCTGGTATTTCATAACCTCCAATTGTTATTTGCATCATATTTTGACTGACATACACAAAATTTCATTATTTATTACAATAAAAGCACACAGCTCATTCATTTCACTCAAAATGTACTTGCCTCTAAATCCATATTCAATGTGACGTTTTGCCCAATCATTACACCCATCTCCAATCATATTTAATGTAGTGTTATTCTGAAAAGGCTGAATGCCGCTGTTAATAATCTCCGCCATTGCTCTGACCTGTATTAAAATATAAACGTTTTTTCATTCAAAAATTTACAACGGCATTCCTGCAAAGGTGGAAAGTGCTATCAAAATAAAATAAACTAAACAAAAAGGATTAGATTATTGGGGTTCTAATGGGGCAGTGACACGATTACAAGGTCTCTTAGTCTCTCCCACCCAAGTTTTCAAGTCTAACCATACAACACTGTACCCTATGCAAGCTCACCTCATTTATCAGTTGGTGAACCCTGTCAAACCCTGCATCCTGCTGGATGTGCCAAACCAGTGGCAGCCACAAGGGATAGCAAACAAGGTAATGGTGAAGTCAACACTTCCTGCCAGAAGGAAGCAACTCCCACCGATGTTGGAGTTATGCTGACTGCCTGCTCAGGGCACAGTGTGGGAATATCAGCAAATGGGGATACACACAATCTTAAATGGGACATGCCTCAGACCTTCTACATTTCAGAAGTTCTACTTTACAAATAAATCTGAAATCTGTCTATTAAATGTATTTACTTATGACAGATCTTGTGTACTTCCATAAACTTTCAAGTGTTTCCTTGTTCGAACTTGTCAGAAGCTTATCCACAGTAAAACTACAGAAACAAATTCAATTCATGCCACTATCATGTAATGTGTTGTGTCACTAACTGGATCCTCTTTCAATAATAAACTGCCATTTATTTCACATATGTATCTATATACAATGTCTTCATTCACAAAACAATTACCTGAGCTCTTCCATAGGCATCTCTTGGCAGTAGGGTAGGTTCTGGGTACTTTTCTTCCAGGTACTCAATTATAGGCAGCTGAGAATTATTTTAACAGTGAAAAATCAGTGTAGTTATGTTAAACACTAGACTATACAGTAACACAAGAATAGTTTTGGGTATAAGTATGCATAACTAAATATATAAATATACACAAAGCCACTGCAGTTAAGCTGTGATGAGATGTTACAACTATTTAAAAGTACAAACTGCATTATTAATTAATGAGCACATAGTTGTAATGTTGCAGTTTACATCTTAATCATGCAAAAACATACAGGACAAATAAATAGGGAAAGAAGATAAAATATAAATTCACATGAATGATATACAACAAATAAGAAAGGGGGAGAAAGAAGAAAAAAATGGCGAGCACTTGGCTGTGACTTGCAAGAAGCTGTATCAGAGAGTGTGTGTGGTTGAGTATTGTGAATGCTTGGATGAAGACTTGTGAGGTATGAGAGGATGGTAGTAAAGGGGTGGGGAAAGTGGAAAGGAGAGAGAGAGGAATACAATGGTAATCAAGCTGAGAAAAGGGAGGGTGAAAAAGATAAATGTGGTTGGGGTAGAGAGTTTGTAATCTAATACACTGACAGTTCTGGAGTATAAGTTACAGGTGACGAAAAAGTAGAATTTAATACAGAGGGAACATGAATGTGGAGAAAGGGAATTTTAAGTATAAATAAATGAATTCTGAGTTTAAACTGTGTGGTTCCAGTGTCCCATATTCCTGTAGTTATAATAGTGAGATTGTTTAATAGCTGTTACTAGAAAATCAGGCTTGCATCTGTGATTGGGGCCATTTAAATGAGTAGAGACTGACTAAGAAGCATGCTGCCTGATGTCATAAAGATGTTTCTGCACGTGGTCACCTAATTCAAGACTGGTTTCTCCAATATAAGTTTTCCTACACTTTTTACACAAAAACTAAGTGCTGGGAATTCATTTGGTTGTTCTTAAATCTCTTTGCAATGAAATTTAATTCTTAACCTATAAACAGACAATGATATACAACACACAAACCTATGACACACAAACATTTTTTGCAATTTAAAAAAAATTAATATAGCGATATTTTACAGATAAATGATGCAATGTCTACATTTCTAGCATTTGCAGCCATTTAAAATGGTTAACTCATGACTACAGAACAAAACCATATCAGTAATTATTTAATTTTTAATTTAGGTAACCTAGATAGGTGTAAACTTATTGAGACTTTGCAAAGGAACTATGGAAAATGAATGGGCAAAAGTGAGGAAAACAAACATAAGCAAGAATGGAGAAAGTATAACAGTATATTGGAAAACTTACTGTTACGATGGTCGGATTCTCATAAAATGGATATAATCCGGGGTATTTTAATATTTTGACCATTTGATTTAAAGCCCTTGGTATTTTTGTTGTACAAGAGTTCAACTGAAAGGTCAAGGCTGAGATGCTAAATTCCACGAGATTTTTATAAACGTATCCTTAATATGTTTATAACAGAAAAGTTATTTTTGGAATGTCCAGTGAGTTTTCATCTGAAGGTCGTAAACAGGTAGAATCATGGGTTGAGTGATTCTTGGGATAGAAACTTCAGGAAGATTTAGGGGAATTGTTAGCTGTCATATTTAACAAGTGAGAGGACGAGATTTGAGATAGGATGGATTATGATTATGAGATTTAGAATGAGTTGAATTAGTCTCAGTTGATAATGTGTTAGGATCGCTGTTAGGCATGATTAGTTGAGAATGTGATTTTTCTAGTCTATAGTGCACCGTATTAGTGATTTTTGTCATGTAGCTGACTTGTGCATAGAGTGCTCTTTTTGTAGACATTATGAGATTATTTTCCATTATGATTTCAGTAAAGAGTCAGGTAGTTGTTAAGTGTCATAATGTCAAGATTTCCTTTTCCTGTCATAACTTTGCTGAACTAAAGAATTTGAAATTAGTTCCTTTTTGAGATTTTTGTATAGACCTTTGGTCTACAGACTTTCTGTGATGAGTGAGAGAATTCTGTGATCCTTTTTGATGCAATAAGTGTGTACTACATTTTTTTGTATGCTTGTTGCTTTTATGTAGTGTGAGAGTTGGGTTTTCTCCCTTTCCATTTGGCAAACTAGTTCTTGCCGGAAAGAGGATTAGCCAGAAACTTTGTATAACGTTATAAACTGCCTCTCACCCTCACCTACCATCACTCATTTTTTCCCATTAATAAAGAGTGAGTTTATGTTATTCACAATGGACTTATTCTTCACACTATTCACTGTGTGTTGTCCTTGTTAGTATTTCTATAGCAGAAGTTTCATGATAGTAATACAAATCTTTATAAGTATTCCGTGTCTGTAACTAGTAGTCACAGTAATAACAGACAGATGCACTATACATGTATAAGCAGTGCACGTCTACAAAATACTATCCTTATGATTCACATAAGGAAGAGAAGTTGCATTCATGCATTCTGTCATAAATTCTGTATGCTACAATTCTTGAATACATTCCAGTCATCATCATTAGGTAGTATTCCTATTAAGATTGATATTTTTTTTTCTTCAAAATTTAATAGCCAAAAAAAAAAAAAAAAGTGGCATGCAAAACACTTGCCTAGGAACTCCTTCTGAGCATTCCATAGCTGGGTGAAGATCATCAAACTGGCTAATGTATGAATTGTGTACTATCAGTACAAAAAAAAAACAAAAACAAACCAGTACTTACTGATTGGGTTAGATAATGGCTATCTATATGCAGAGTTGGAACCTGTGCCATTGGGTTCAACTTCTTATACTCTTCAGAGTGCTGTTAACATAGTACATGAAAGATACTGCATATACTTTATACTCAAACTCAACTATAATTTGCACACCTGCAGCTAAAATAACTATATGCAACACAATAAGCATTAATATGTCGAAGGACAAAAAAAATGATAGTCTGTGTGTGTGTTGATCTTGTTCAGTGAATTAATCACTGGCATTCTTCATCTTATCTATCGGTCCATGCCATTAGCATCACAGGGAGCTTCAGACGTTGGTCCAGTGCAAGGTGAGAGGACTGGGTAGCTGTCATGTTACATTTCC
Source organism: Achatina immaculata (assembly GCA_009760885.1). NCBI lineage: Eukaryota > Metazoa > Mollusca > Gastropoda > Stylommatophora > Achatinidae > Lissachatina > Lissachatina immaculata. The sequence continues at coordinate 34,858,598 of CM019702.1, forward strand.
TCAGGGTGTCTTTCACCCCATCTATCCACTTCTTTCTTTGGTTGTCTTCATGCCCTATATCCAGATCTTCTCAAGTTGTATGCATGTGCAGCTGGTTATTTTGGATTCATGCCTGTCAAATGTCCGAACCACTTAACTCTTATTTTTTTATGTAGTCCTTGACAGGTTTTGTCCCAGCATTTGCACCTAATCCCCTCCTGTCTTGTTTGCCATTTTTCTCTTCTTGCATGTTGTTATCTTTCTGTCATGGTATTTGGTGAATGTCCATGTCTGACAGTGACGGCACAGAATTGGGTGAAGAGTTGGTTTTTTGGTGTCCATTAAGATATTGGGATGTTTTAGGATTGGTGCAGGTTGATAGGTAACATTGCTTACTTTATGAATTTACATCCGATTTCTCTGTCTATTTTTCCATCTTGTGTAAATGTGCTTCCTAGACATTACTGATGCACTGTGCTGAGATACACAGAACAAATGAAAAAGACCTGGACATTCTGCTATCTGCACATAGACAAAAAAAGAGTGAAAACTCATAAACCTGGGGACTGGAAAAGTCAAAGTCAATAATTAATTACTATCAAGCAAGGATAACATGTTTTCAATATTAAAAAAAAAATTTTAAACTGTAAAGAAAATGTTTTATAGTAGTGGTACACACTGGATGCCATGTGGACTAAGTGTGGTTCAACAAACATTGCAAGATCAATGATGGTAAAAAGAACCTTACAGGATAAAGTCCCTTGGATTATGAATAACTATCACAGGGCAGTAACAAACCCTCGCCACATCTCACACAGTATGGTGCTCCAGTTGTGCTGCATGCAACTAATTTTTGCTTCTACAGTTCTCCACCAGGTAGTCTTTGGTTGGCTTCTCTCTTTCCCTCATGTGCCCACTACATTATCATTTTAGTGATGTTGCTGGGGTCCCTTTTAACTGTTGACTTTGGTAAGCAGGTCTCTATTATTTATTGTCTGTAGCTAGTAAATATTCAAAATCTTTTTTGAAGGAGGTTTGTGTACTATTCTACCTTGACTTCACAGATGATGTGGCACTTCTGGCACACAGCCACACAAAAATGTAAGAGAAACTTCAGATCTTAAGCAAGAATTCAGCTAAACTGAATGTTTCCTTTGGTTTACCCTTACTCCTGTTTCCCTGTGGTGTCTGTCTCAGTGCTAATTTTGGTAATGAGTTGTCAGTCATTTGAAGCATATGGCCCAACCACTGCCAAAGCCTTTCCTCAATAATTTAAGTTAGTGATTTCATCTGCATTTTGTGTACTATTATTGATCTACATAAGTGTAGATTAGGATATGTATAAAAGATGGGGGGGGGGGGGGGGGGGGCAGCATAATTTTATAAATTTTTCAAACCTGCATTTTACTTTCAATAAGCTCGACAGGCACATATTCATACTTGACATTTTTTATTGCCAGAGCTGAAAGCAAATTACATAAAAGTGAGATTACAATATTAGACACGTATACATTTAACAATAATTGTACTCCAGCTGCTCCAGCTAGAGACCTGATTTGTTATTGGCACATGCCAACAATGTTCTCTCTAAGCTGAGCATATGAGCAATTGCTCACCTATTTTGTTTTTGGCATTGCTCATACATTTTTCATGTCACTCAGTAAAGATTACAGTGAGAAAATTATGCTCAGATTTTGGGATGTTGATAGAGCCAGTAACTTTTCTTAGCACATCCTCATCTCACAGCTTCTGTATTTTTTAAAAATGAATGAAACCTTTCTACTACTTATTAAAAGAATGAAAAGCTTTTTTTAAAAAATGATCCAATGAATATGATGGTGCACCTTAATACAAGATGAGTTTTAAAAAATTTTAAAATTTAGCAACAGCAAATGTTTTTGAACCCATACAAAATGTTTCATCAGATTTTTTTAAAAAATCAAATCACAAATCTTGCCTTTTTTCAATGAATTTTATCTCCGACTAACTCATTAACATGCAGGAAAGACTTGGTTTGGGGAATCCCAACTTGCTCAGGACAGAACTGGCTGGAGAGCATTTGTTGATGCCTTATGCTCCACTGGGAGTACAGAGGACTGATGATGAAAATGAACTCATTAACAGATGAAGTAAGTCAAAGAGTGAAAAGGGAATGTAGTTCAGCCAGTGAATTTCTGAACACTTACATCAGCAAATGCTGAGATCAAGAACTGAAAATGTTAAAGGATCATCACTGCACTCTGAACAAATCCATGACTGGTTGCTTGATCATATTCCATGCCATAAGGTATTAGAAGTATTATTCTCTATCCTGCACACTCTCTAGTGATTCTAACTTATCAGTTCCTTTTTTTTTTTTGCCCCTGCCACTTGATATGCTCAGTTAGATATCATTCTCTTCCCTCTTTAACACCTGCTAGTATTTTTCTCTCCAGGTTACCTTTTTTCCCCTCTCTACCATCTTATTTATTTCATCAACCTATTAATTTTTTTTTTCATCTTCATCTGTATGGCTGACTTTCTATATAAACATCTCTTCTCTTATTACACTGGTATAATACAGTGTCTTTCACATGGAACCTTCAAACAAAATAAAAATGGGGAAGACCAAAGAACACGTGCAGAAGGGATATAAATAACCAGAGGGATTCATACAGAGTGACTTGGAGAACAAGGCCAAAAACAGAAATGACTGGACAGCTTTTGTCTGTAGTCTATGCTTTAGAGAAGGGGCTCTGGGCATTGGCTTGTTGATTTACTGACAGCACAGTGTATTCTGATATGCCTTGTCCTACAATCAGGCATTCTGTTTTCAGAGACTGCATAAGAGATAAATATTTGTACAACGTTAAAACAGCAAAATAAATTCCCACCAATCCTCACTCTCCAGGATGCAGAACTTCTATAAAAATTGTGAAGAACAACCTGTGAACATAAAAAAAAAGACATTAAGCAATAGCTTAGGCTGGATCTAAGTTTTTATAAAAATAATGAATTACATATAAAAAATAAGCCCAAATATCAAGTGATCTTTTTCTTCTTCTTTGTTCGCTTCTACCATCAAGATCGCCCGATGATCCTACCAAATTTACTCCTGTGGTCCTCGCAATAGTCTCATTTAGGATGGAGGCTCAGAGCATCGTGGGGCTTGGGCCTATATTCTCTGTAGGTCACAGAAGCGGCATTGTGTGACATTGTGGTTTTCGTTGCACCAGTCTAGAGTTGGACTTCCTCACCAGAAAACCTCAATGTGGTTTGGATATGAATTTATGCCCGTCGGGTGAGATGTGGTTGCCCATCCAGCCTAGAGTTGGACTTCCTCACCAGAAAACCTCGACGTGTTTTGGATATTAGTATATCCCCGCTGGGTGAGAGGTTGTTGCCTGTCCAGTCCAGAGTTGGACTTTCTCACCAGAAAACTTCAACGTGATTTGGATATGGATATATCTCCGTCGAGTGAGAGGTGGTTGCCTATCTAGACTGCACTGATCCAGTGTCTCCGACTTCAGCATTTTGTGGTCGTTACCCTTCCTGGTGATGACCAGGACAGAGCTTTTGTTGAGGAGGACGAATCTTCAGCAGTAGTAAGTTTCACCCCTGGGTTAAGCTGGTTTAGGCATATTGCTCCAGTATGGGTATATATAGGACATGGCCAGCCTCTAGAGCAGGGGTGCCGTGGTATGAGTAGCCCTTGTTGCAAGACTACTGGCCATACTGATTAAACTTCACTTTCTTTTCCATCACCTTTTTCACAGCAGCGCCGTGCGGCAACCCTAATTGAATTTTTCTTCATTGGCCAGGAGGAACTTCATCCCATGAGCCGCAATTGAAGAATCTCTCCAGCAACGTCTTAGTTTTTTAACCCATGGGTTAAGCCCATTTAGGCATTTTGCTCCAGTTTGTGTGTATATAGAACGTGGCCAGCCTCTAGAGCAGAGGTGCCGTGATATGAGTAGCCTGACTGTGAGACTACTGGCCATACCAATTAAACTTCACTTAATCCTTTCCATCACTTTATCCATAACGGTGCCGCGTGGCAACCATAATCATATTTTTCTTCATTGGCCAGGAGGAGTTTCACCCCACGCACGGCAGCTGAAGAATCTCATCAGCAGCAAATATCAAGTGATATAAATCACTATCTAAATAAGGGCAATTATTGCTGCAGTTGAAAAACTATCAGACTCCAGAATTGATACATGTCCTGTAGTAATTCTCACAGATGCAAGATCAGTACTGGAAGCTCTTCAGTGCAACAAACTACCAGACCTTAAGGATGCCTTGTCAAAAATTGGCTTACAACATGGAGTCACTTTGCAATGGATTCCCTCCCACTGTGGGATACCAGGCAATGAGAAAGCTGACCATCTGGCCAAAGAGGGCACTGAAATGGAGCAACCAGACATACCAATCACCTATAATCAGAAGAAAAGCATGATAAAAACCTACAGGAAGCCACAAACACCACCACATGATGACTATCACATGCTAAATAGAAAGGAACAAGTCATCATCTTCCGTCTCCAAACAGGACACACCCGACTCCGAAGTCATATGTATACAAAGTTTAAGGTTGGTACTACTAATCTATGTACATGTGCCCAGGTGCCCCAAACTGTGGAACATATCCTCCAGAACTGCACCAACTATGAAACACTGAGAAATAATTACTGGCCCAGTGAAACCACTAAAGAAGATAAGCTCTACGGTTCTATACATGAATTACAAAAAACAGTGAAATTTATCAAAGAGACAGGACTGCAGGTATAGACAGACAATGCGAACGAAGAAGAAGAAGAAGAAGAAGACTATCTAAATACATGCTGGAAATATCAATTACTGTTAATGTGACATGTAATAATTCCCTGTGACTACTCTACTGCTCAGATAAAGGGTAGTCTGAAGTCTATAAGACTTTGAAATGACTTAATATTAAAGAAAAAAAAATGCATTATTTGTTTTCACTTTGTTTGCCTAAATAAGACAGTGGAGTTTTGAAGGCTACATTTGATCTCTTCTTCTTCTTTTTTCGCATTGTCTGTCTATATCTGCAGTCCTGTCTCTTGGATAAATTTCACTGTTTTTTGTAATTCATGTATGACTACATTTGATAAATCATGTCCTCTGACTGAAAGTAATTTTTTTTTTCCTTCTACTTTAGGCTGATCTAGGCAAACACGCAGCAGTGAGAATAAATGGTGAAACAACAACTTGGTTTGATATAAAACAAAAGGTCCATCAGGGGAGCATATTGCCGCCGTACTTATTTAACTTGTATACTGAAAATATAATGAGGAATGTTAGAGAAAATGTAGATAAATAATATTACAATGCCATATCAATTGGAGGTTATGATATACCAGAGATTAGATATGCTGATGACACAGCATTACTGTCCACAACATAAAATGAAATGGAAAAACTATTTATGTCAGTCTGTAAGAACAGGACCATAGTACATAATAGATATAATGCTATAAGAAGACTGAAACAATTGATGAGCAATGGAATATGCTCAAAGACTCTATTCAGCAAACATCTACCGAAATCCTACCTCCAAATAAAAGACATGCTAAACAGGGGTGGATGGCAGAAGAAATTTTGCAACTAATGGATCGGAGAAGAAGTCTTAAGGAAGATAAAGATGAATATGACATAATAAATAAAGAAATAAGACACAAATGCAATAAAGCTAAAGAAGAGTGGCTAAATAAGATATGTAATGAAATAGAGACACACCATCATGGAAACGCAAGAGATATGTACAAACAAATAAAGGAGTTAACAAACAAAAGGGCATACCACAAGACTGGTTGCCTGAAGTCAAAGGAGGGGTATACAATAATGGACAGAGATGAAATAATGGCACAATGGTGCGAATACATTAAAGACCTCTATGAGGACATTAGAAGTGAAATAAATATACGAAATAATAATGAAGGACCCCACATATTAAAAGCAGAAGTGAAAGAAGTCATCAAACACATGAAAAAGCACCAGGACCAGATCTTCTTCTTCTTCTTCTTCGTTCGCATTGTCTGTCTATATCTGCAGTCCTGTCTCTTGGATAAATTTCACTATTTTTTGTAATTCATGTATGGAACCGTAGAGCTTATCTTCTTTAGTGGTTTCACTGGGCCAGTAATTATTTCTCAGTGTCTCGTAGTTGATGCAGTTCTGGAGGATATGTTCCACAGTTTGGGGCACCTGGGCACATGTACATAGATTAGTAGTACCAACCTTAAACTTTGTATACATATGACTTCGGAGTCGGCTGTGTCCTGTTCGGAGACGGAAGATGGTGACTTGTTCCTTTCTGTTTAGCATGTGATAGTCATCATGTGGTGGTGTTTGTGGCTTCCTGTAGGTTTTTATCATGCTTTTCTTCTGATTATAGGTGATTGGTATGTCTGGTTGCTCCATTTCAGCGCCCTCTTTGGCCAGATGGTCAGCTTTCTCATTGCCTGGTATCCCACAGTGGGAGGGAATCCATTGCAAAGTGACTCCATGTTGTAAGCCAATTTTTGACAAGGCATCCTTAAGGTCTGGTAGTTTGTTGCTCTGAAGAGCTTCCAGTACTGATCTTGCATCTGTGAGAATTACTACAGGACATGTATCAATTCTGGAGTCTGATAGTTTTTCAACTGCAGCAATAATTGCCCTAACTTCTGCATCAAAGTTGTTGCAGTATTTACCATTGGGTATGGAAATCTTGTCAATAGTGTTGTTTGGATATTCAATATATGCTCCTGCCCCTCCATTCTTTATGGCATTATGTGCAGATCCATCTGTATACACACGTATCCAGGTGTCACATGGATATTTGTCATCTAGAACACTAAGTGTGGCTGTCGATCTTACAAGACTGCTCTGCATCTCACCATTCTGCACACCTTTCACTTCAGTCTGAATAGTTATTTGTGCATAATCTGCTTCTTTCCATGGTGTATGCTCTGGTACAGATGATAATGGAGCGACTACAGTTGGAAGGTCAGGTATCAGCTTACGCATACGCTTGGTCTGATGAATGAAGCTGCTTCTTTTAAGCCGTCCTAATGCCAAGTTATTGAATCTCTCCTTCAGGGGATGGCTTACAGAGCTAAGGAATTTTTCTCCCATGGTCATGACCTTTGTGTCTCTACGTTCCTTTAGCGGTTGAACACCAACTATTTTCTGCATTTCTACTATTGGTGTGGACCTCATGGCACCTGTGATAATCCGTAGTGACTGATTTTGAACCTTGTCTAGATTATGCAGCGTAGTGTTTGATGCTGTGCACCAAGATGTTGAGCCATATTCTAAATGTGGTAGAATACTTTGCTGATATACATTCTTCAGGATTCTTTCACTAGCTCCCCATGTGGTTCCACTCAATTTTCTTAATATGGCTAGTTTTCTTCTGGCTTTTGCTTCTGCACTGTTGATGTGTTGCTTCCACGTCAGTTTTGAGTCAAGAGTCACTCCTAAGTAAGTGGGTTGGTTGTCCATCCTTAAGGGTATTTCATTTACAAAGATCTTACCTGCTTTCTGTTTAGATGAGAGGGTGAACAGAGTGGTACTTGATTTCTCTGTGTTGATACTTACACACCATTTGTTTGTCCATGATGTCAAGATGTCTGCTGCTCTTTGGAGTCTCTGTGTAGCAAATGTCGCATATTCATCTGTACACCACATGACCAGATCATCTGCATACAGTGCCACTTTGATTCCATAGGGAAGTTCCTTGACCAGGTCATTAATGAATACAAGGAATAGTGTAGGCGAAAGGACTCCTCCTTGTGGTACACCGTGTCGCAGAAGTACTTTCTGGCTTTTGTGACCATCCATTACTACTCTAGCTCTTCTATTGTGTAAATATGACTTTATCCAGTTGTATAGTCTTCCATTCACATTGCAGTTTCTTAGTTTCCACAGCAGACCTTTTTTCCATACTTTATCAAAGGCTTTCTTAAGGTCTATCCACGCTGCTAGTACAAGGTTTTTCTCTTGGAATGCATCCTCAATCTCTTGAGAGAGATAGGTCACTTGATCTTCCGTACTGTAGTACTGCCTAAATCCTGCTTGTTGTGGAACGAGAAGGTTTTCACTTTCTAGGTACCATTTTAGCCTCAGGTCAATGATGCGTTCCATCGTTTTGCATAGGCAGCTAGTGAGACTGATTAGCCTGTAGCTGGAGGCAGTATCACTGTTTTTCCCTGGTTTTAGCAGTGGTACCATGCTTGCTTCCTTCCAGATTTGAGGTAACTTACCTGTGCTCCAGTACATATTGAAAATATCCAACAGCTTTCCCCTTGCTGCCATTCCCAGGTTCTTGATCATTTCATTGGACACTCCATCTGGTCCTGGTGATTTCCTTGGTTTCAGTTTACTAACTGCTAGGTCTAACTCACTGCGTGTGATTGGTGCATCCATGACCTCCACTTTTCTGACTTGTTCCTCCTCTTTCTGTGGCTCGATGCGCACTGTACGCTCCTTCTCTGGATGGATATCAATGTTGCAGTCCTGTGCAAACATGCGAGCAAAGTGATCTGCTACCTGCTTACCTGTAAGAGTTTTCCCATCCTCTATTAGTGTAACCTTTGTACTTCTTCCAGTACTCTCATCATTTAACTGTTTGATTAGTTTCCACAGTTTCCTTCCATCCTTTTCAAAGTTTAGAGACTCTGTTTTCTCTCTCCAACTTTCCCGTCTGGCTTGCAGCTTTGCTCTCTGAAATTTGGCCTTAGAATGTTGGTAATTATTGTGGTGTTCTTGGCATGGTCTATTTTCTGCTTGCTTTCGAGCTGCTTCCACGTCATCATGGAGTTTTCCCAGGTCACTAGACCGGTATGGTTTATAGTCCCGGCGAGCTCCTCTGGTAATGGTTTCACGAGCGGCCTGAAGGATACAAGCATTGAATTCCTTCACTATGCTGTTAATATCCTTACCTTCTATGGACAGCTGTCCCACTAGGATACCTGTACGATGTCTGTACATTGTCCAGTTTGCTTTTTTATAGTTCCATCTGGGGAGAGGGCTACTGGTGTTAAGGAGTTCATTTTCTATTGTCAGGAAGACTGGTCGATGGTCACCTACCTCCAAGTTGTTTTCCAACTTCACGTGTAATGTTCCACTTCAGATCTGGAGAGTGGAATGCCAGATCTGGTGTTGATTTTGTATGCCAAGCCCTTGAGTAAAATGTTGGGGGATCCGTTGGCTGGTTGATCAGGAGAAGTCCATTATCATCCTGCCAGCTCTCAACTTCCTCTCCTCTCTTGTCTATGTGGTCATAGCCCCAGCTCTGGGAATGGCTGTTAAAATCACCACAGACCATCAGTCTCTCTTTGTGTGGGATTGTTTCTAAAGCAAGTTGGCGGTCATTAGGACAGTAATAGTTAAGGAGATGGAAATCTGTATTACTACTTTTTAGATGGATCATCTGGTATTCGGCTCCTTCCATGTACACTCCCACCTGACATGCGCTGATGTTATTCTTAACAAGTGTGAGTACTCTCCTTTTTTTCTGTCCTGTCGGTCTGATCTAAAACACTGGTAGCCTCTGATTTTAAAGGCGGCATCTTTGGTTAGGTGTGTCTCCTGTATGCAGCATATACTTACCTGCTCTGCAAAAAGTATGTTCTCTAGTTCCACCTTTTTGCTATAGCCATCTCTAACACTGCTGACACCCTCAGCATTCCACTGCATTATTTTAAGTTCTTGCTTTTTGGCTGTTTTCTTCTGTTGTATTTTTTGGCCAGTAGCTCTACTCTCATGTCTCCTGACTCCACAAGACGAACTGAGAGGACCTCCAGTAGCATTGGGTGGACCCTTTCGAGGCAGGGGGCCCGGCACTGCACCTGCCTGGTTAGTCTTCACAGGGCGAGCACCATGTTTGAAAACTGCAGATAGAGACATTTCATTAGCGATAATGCGTGTTACCCTGATTTTTGCGATGCGCCTTTTGGCTGGGTAACTCCGACTTCAGCACCTTTCCTTGCTAGGGCAGACTGTGGTCTTGCTCGGACTGCCATGAAGACAGTGTGGCCGGCCTGGCCAAAACTTTGTTTTCCAGCCTCTGGTGGCTGTACTTAAGCCCCTTCTCCATGTCAGATGGTTTGAGACAGTTCCACAAAGACACTCTGACTTTGAGATGAGGAATCTGATGAGTGCTTCAACGATATCCATTCCCCGCCACCCATAGTCTACTGGCTCTGTTTTGTTCACATCATTCTGATAGCCATTGTTGTAAAGACCCATAGGCTTGTCACGTCCTGGATTCATTGGTTTCACACCAGACTTCCCTCATCCCCGCCAGAGATCTCCATGTCCCCATCCATCCACCAACCTGACATTACATTTTACAAAAATAACAATTACAATTAGTGTTGATTGCTACAGGTTTCTGGGCTACAGAGGTAGGTCAGAGTTTTTAAGCAAACAGCTCTATGTTCCCTGTCTCACAAACACTATGTTAAGATAAGTGTGCTCTTAACACAGTTGTTCCCAGGGGGCCAGGACCAGATAATCACCAAGGAAGAATTGGAAGCATTAGGAGAGCTTGGCATAGAAATAATTACCATATTGCTGAATGACATCTATAGCAGTAACTATGTCCCATCAGACATTTCGCAATCAATTTTCATTGCGATACCAAAGAAACAAGGTGCAGTTGAATGTGAAGACTATCAAACCATTAGTCTTATGAGCTGTGTTACCAAAATCCTGCTTCGTATTGTCATGAGAAGAGTCAGGGGCAAAATAAAACCAGAAATCACTGAAGAACAATGCAGCTTCGTCAAATGAAAGGTACATGTAATGCAATATATCTCTCTCTCTGAACCTTAAGTGCCAAGGGCACATGGGGCTTCTGCAAGGGTTTTCCACAAATGCCTGTCCTTTGCCTTTTTTTCTGCTCTTGCCCAGGTGAGCCCTCTTTTGCTCAACATCCTTTCTGTTATTCTTCTCCATGTCTCTTTTGGTCTACATTTACTTCTGTTCCCCTGTGGTGTCCATCTTAGTGCTATTTTTGGTAGTGAGTTGTCAGTCATTCGGAGCACATGTCCCAACCCACCGCCAGCGTCTTTCCTCAATAATTGCTGTCAGTGGCTTCATTGCATTATATATGCAATATATATAATAAGAACATTGATGGAGAGATCAAATAGAAGTAAAGATGGACCTATACTTATGTTTCATAGACAACTGTAAAGCATTTGATAAAGTGAGACACAGAAATTATAAAAAATGTTGGAAGACATCAACACAGATGGGAAATATCTGAAATTTATCAAAAACATATATTGGCAGCAATCAGCAGCTATCAAGTGGAACACAACAGGCCAAAGAAAAAGAGGCAGACCGCGTGAAACTCTGAAGAGGACATTGTTAAGAGAGGCCAAATTAACAGGCATAAAATCCTTTGATGAGGATGAAAGACTCGCTGAAGACAGGAAAAATTGGCGAACTACTTTGCGAGCCCTATGTGACATTTAACGGCACGGGAAGGATATAAGATAAGATAAGAATCAGCAGCAATGAGAGTTGAGAACCAAATAAAGCATTCCAAGACATACAACTGGGAGTGAGACAAGGATGTGTTTTATCTCCTGATCTTTTCTCCTTGTACAGCAAAAACATAATGAGAAATATAAAGAACATACCAGGAATATCTGTTGGTGGGTACAACCTTAACAATTTAAGATATGCAGACGACATTGTTAAAAGTGAAGGGGAACTACAGGCTCTTCTGGACATCGTGGTTCGTGAAAGTAAAAATAAAGATCTCAGCCTGAACAAAAAGAAGACTAAAGTGATGGTTATCTCAAAAGAATACCACCAAAATGTAGCATTACCATCGATGGGACAAATCTGAAACGAGGTGACAGATTCAAGTACTTAGGAACGATTATAACAACTGATGGGAAATAACAACGAAATAAAAAGCAGACGTGCTCAGGCCAAGTCAGCATTCCAGAAAATGAGAAACATCTTGTGCAACAGATCTGTATCAGTGGAAACAAGATTCCGAGTACTTAAATGTTACATCGAGCCAATTTTGTTTTATGGGTGTGAAGCATGGTTTATGAATAAGAAACTACAGTGAGAAATGGAGGCCATGGAGATGTGGTTTATAAGAAGGATGTTGAAGGTACCATGGACAGCCAAGAAAACCAATGAAGAAGTCTTAGGAGAGGCTGGAGTTAAAAACAAATTACAGAAAAGATCAGAGGCAGACAAGCGAGATTTATATATATATATATATATATATTCTTGAGAAGAGGAAAATTGGAACACACTGTGGCAACTGGAAAAACTGAAGGAAGAAGAGACAGAGGAAGACAGAGAGAGAAGTTACTGGATGGGCTGTCAGCGTAGCTAGGAAGAAACTCACCGGCGGAACTCATAATGAAGTTTAAAGACAGGGAATTGTGGAGAGAAATGATCACCTATGCCACGTGGCATGGCACTTGAATTGAATTGTAAGAACAGTGAACAGCAAAACCCCTATCTTAATGCAAAGAAAACTAAATTGATGACAACTGACAAAACAAACAAGGCAGCTGAAATATGTATCAATGAGGAAAAACTGGAAGAAGTGGAGAGTTTTGAATATCTTGGATCACTACTAACTAGTAATGGAGATACAATGAGGGAAATTAAAAGGACATCTATCGCTCTTCAGAAAGTAAAACAACTAAAGAATCTGTGGAGAGGAGCAGACAGAACCACAAAAATTAGATTTTAAGGGCATGCATCTTTCCCATCGCAACATATGCCTGTGAGACCTTGACACTTAACAAAACAGCTGAGAAACGCATAAATGCCTTTGAATGTAAATGCTACAGAAGAGTTCTTCGAATATCATGGACACAAAAAAGAACAAATATATCCATATTACAAGACCTTAATACTGAAGAAGGCTGGCTAGTAAAGAGGATTAAAAAGAGAAAACTTAAATATTTTGGACGCATTAAACGTCATGATAATCTAGAGAAAACCATCTTGGAAGGGTACATAATGGAAAAAAGAGAGGAAGACCAAGGCGAAGATGGATGCAAGACATTGTTGATGATCTGCAAATGGATACATCAGCAGCAGGCCATCTTGCTCACAACCGAGAGCCGTACAGGAGTGCTGTTAGAGAGGCAAAGTTCCGCAAAGGACATGAAAATGAATGGATGCATCAGCAGCAGGGTATCTTGCTTACAACCAAGAGGCCTACAGAAGAGCTGTCAGGGAGGCAAAGTTGTGAAAGGGACATGCAAATAACTGACTTTAGGCAATAACTCTGTTTCTTTTTTTGCTAAAATATATAGATAGCTCTAATGAGAAAAAAAACATGACAAGACTTTTATTTCTTTGTTTCTTTCTTTCTTTGGAAATGGCTTTGTTGCAGTCTGGACATTCCCATACCCACTCAGCCACCTGTTCTAACACCCCAGAATGGGTGTCACAGTGAGCATACACTTCAAGCATCAATCTCCATGCTACAGTCTTTCCTATAATTTTTAATGAGCAGTCGCCACGCAAATCACTACTGCAATGATTTTGTACACACCTCCTCCGCCATGTTTATTTCAAAATTTTGTCGTCTTTCTCGTACATCGCAATTTTACGAATGTTTAACATGTTACAGAAATAGAAAAAATTAACAAAACTCATTGCGGGATAGACCTCCATGATATACAAAAGCTGGCCGCAGACCGTGAGAAGTGGAGAGAGTGTGTTGCTGCCCTACAAGACGCCACAAGGCCGCTGACCGAGACCTTGGGTGGGTGAATGTACTCAAGAGTCGGTGCTGGTCAGAACCGGTCCCAAAGAAGGGGAGGGTACCTTACTGTCGCGTGATATACAGATTACTACGAGAAGAAGATAGATAAACAGTATATTCCAGTGAAAGAAATAAATAACGTATACAGTGCTGGGGAAAAGGCTTTTGGTTCGTGGCCTCCTCTCAGCGCCCCCAAACCCCAGGTTGATCCAGCTGTATAAAAAAAGGCACCTAACACATCATCAGGCACAATGAGGGGGTGTCTAGCCTGTGCATTTCTGTGGGACCCAGGGTCTTCCCTTTTTAAAGTGCAAGCCCACAGACTTCAGGAGGCTCGTGATAATGGACAGAGATGGGAAATGCAGAACAGAAATTAGGAACAGAATAGGTCAAGCAAAGACTGCATTTCAGAGAATGAGAAACATATTAACCAACACATCCTTATCAATGAATGCTAGAAAACGAGTCCTAAAATGCTATATTGAACCTATCTTGTTATATGGAAGTGAATCATGGACAATAGGCAAGTCTGCACAAAAATCATTGGAAGCAGCAGAAATGTGGATTTATTAGAAGAATGTTGCGAATCCCCTGGACAACAAAAATAACTAATGAAGAATGTAGGAGAAGAGCTGGAGAGACAAAAAACCTTGTCAAAAAGATAAGAGAGAGACAATGTACTTTCATAGGACATGCAATGAGAAGAGGGGGCATTGAAAATATTATAACAACAGGAAAAATAGAAGGAAGAAGATCAAGAGGAAGACCAAGAGAAATGATACTGGACAGTCTGACGGGATGGTGTGAGAGGAGATCACCAACTGAGCTGATGGCCTGCATGAAGGATCGCGTACTCTGGAGAAGCATAATAGCCAACGCCAGTCGGCACGGCACATGATGATGATGATGATTGTAATAATGGCATTCAAAAGTTATAAGCACAAAAACCAAGTTAACTATTCAATTCAAATGTAATAAGCACAAAAACCAAGTTAACTATTCAATTCAAATGTAATATCTACCCTCATTTATGCATGTGAAAGCTGGAAAACAACTAAAGAAACAGACTACACATTAAGACTCTTTTGAAAACAAATGCCTAAGGAAAATATTTGGTATAAAGTGGAGCAAATTCAAGAACAACACAAAAATAAGACAGATGAGCAAACAACAACCTATCTCATGGATGATCAGAAAAAAAAAAAAAAGATGGACATATGTTGGTCATGTGATGAGAAGGAACAATCAGAGAATCCTCAAACAAGCTATCAAGTGGAACAAAACAGGTCAAAGAAAAAGAGGTCGACCACATTAAACTCTAAAAGGACATTGTTAAGAGAGGACAGTTCAGTGGGGATAACATCCCTTGATGAGATTGAAAAACTCACTGAAGACAGGAAATCTTGGCAAACTACCATGTGGGTCCTATGGGGCGTTAGCGGCACGGGAAGGATGTAAGATGTAATAATGAAAAACAAAATGGTCAGTAAATATGGTAACTGAAAAAGGGGTTAGTTTTGCATTGCCTTACAAAATTCCTGTCAGAGGCCGTGCACATCAGTGCTGGGGAAAGTAGCCTTCCAGTACAGGTAAAATATTGTATTGTGCACACACAGAGATGCCAATGACTACAGCCAAAACAGAATATCATCCAGCAGTCAGTACAGAAAATACTAACTTCCGAGTCCAAGGTTAAACCCAAGGAAGGAAAAAAAACCCACTCAGCAGGCCTTGTGGGATCTGCCATATTATTACCTCTCCTTCTCCAAAAAGATGGGGGAAAAATCATCTCATTCCCTACAATAACCTTAAACCTCTCATCTACAATCGATTCTTGATAAACACTTCCATTATGATGTTTGAGAAACTGTTTTTTTTTTTCGTCATAGAGCTGGAGTGCGATCAAAGAAGAAAATCAGTGAGAAGAGTCATGGATGCTTTTGTGAAATGTGAGAGACCAGCACATAAACTGTGATCATTGTAAAGAAAAGACCAGTTTATTAAAGTAAACCACATCATCACAGTCATGCCACATCTCCTGGGAATGCTGACTTCAGTGAATTTCTACCTTGCACGCTTTAAAAAGAAGTCTTACAGAAAATGGAAGAATTCATGTACCTTGGCAGTGCTGACAGTGGGATAAGACATCAAAACATGAATAAGTAAGGCATAGCAGTGTTCAAGAATTTAGAATCCATTATGAGATTACATATTCTATCATTCAAAGCTACACTGCGTATCTGGAACATAGATGTGGTGCTGATACATGTTTGTGGAACATTTGCAGATCACTAGATTTGCACTGTAAATGGTCTACAGTACATCTTTCACATTTGACAAGAGAACACTATCATCACAGATGAAAAGTAAGCTTGTGTAGTTCAGAGCAATGCTGAAGCCACATGACTCAGTAAGAGATAAAAGAATGGCGAGGTCATACTCTTGAAGAGATTAGCTGGTTGTTGAAACTCCACACAGGCTAAGGTGAAAACTTTAAGATGAAATGTAAATGTGGTCATTTGTCTTCTTCAAATTCTTCTCACATATACTATTTGTTTTGTAGTCTTTCCTTTCTAAAGTTCACTTTAGAAACAACTAGAAACAGTGATTCAAGGTAGGAAGAAACTGTGGATCCCTGCTGATGATCTAAGTTTCTAAGAGTTATAATAAAAAGTTGGTTCTTAGCATAAGTATGTGTCAATGTTTGGTGAATGTTGAATGCACAGTTGGGAAACTCTCACCTAATGTTAAGACATCACTATTTGATGGTACTAATATACTGTATAATCCAGAATAAAGGGATGAGGATATCAGACAAAGTGAAAAAATATTAGCATAGCAGACAAGTGAAAAAGTATTAGAAAAACAGACAAGTGAAAAAGTATTAGAAGATTAAACAAGTGAATATATTAGCAAAGTGGACAAGTGAAAATACATTAACAAAACAGACGAGTGAAAAAGTATTAGTAAAACAGATAAGTGAAAATATATTAGCAAAATGGTTAACTAAAAATATATTGATATAGTGCATGTGACTAAACTCCATAAGAAATAACTTCTTCTTCTTCTTCGTTCGCATTGTCTGTCTATATCTGCAGTCCTGTCTCTTGGATAAATTTCACTGTTTTTTGTAACTCATGTATGGAACCGTAGAGCTTATCTTCTTTAGTGGTTTCACTGGGCCAGTAATTATTTCTCAGTGTCTCGTAGTTGATGCAGTTCTGGAGGATATGTTCCACAGTTTGGGGCACCTGGGCACATGTACATAGATTAGTAGTACCAACCTTAAACTTTGTATACATATGAGTTCGGAGTCGGCTGTGTCCTGTTCGGAGATGGAAGATGGTGACTTGTTCCTTTCTGTTTAGCATGTGATAGTCATCATGTGGTGGTGTTTGTGGCTTCCTGTAGGTTTTTATCATGCTTTTCTTCTGATTATAGGTGATTGGTATGTCTTGCTCCATTTCAGTGCCCTCTTTGGCCAGATGGTCAGCTTTCTCATTGCCTGGTATCCCACAGTGGGAGGGAATCCATTGCAAAGTGACTCCATGTTGTAAGGCAATTTTTGACAAGGCATCTTTAAGGTCTGGTAGTTTGTTGCACTGAAGAGCTTCCAGTACTGATCTTGCATGTGAGAATTATTACAGGACATATATCAATTCTGGAGTCTGATAGTTTTTCAACTGCATAAGAAATAACATCTTGTTGGTAGAAATGCAGATGAAGCCACTGACAGAAATTATTGAGGAAAGACGCTGGCGATGGTTGGGACATGTGCTCCGAGTGACTGACAACTCACTACCAAAAATAGCACCAAGATGGACACCACAAGGGAACAGAAGTAAGGGTAGACCAAAAGAGACATGGAGAAGAACAACAGAGAGGATGTTGAGCAATAGAGGGCTCTCCTGGACAAGAGCGGGAAAAAAGGCAAAGGACAGGCATTTGTGGAAAACCCTTGCGGAAGCCCCATGTGCCGTGGGCACTTAAGGTTCAGAGAGAGAGAGTGTGTGACTGATGAATCAATGAAAGCTTGACGGAAGCAACGGTTACTGTGCTCAGTAGATGATTCAGTTATCAAGATCCTAGAGTGCCTACTCATTGTGCTCCTCATAGTAGACTTCTTTAGTCTGGCTAACAGGACTGGATTTGTCATGTCTCCATGATGGAAAATATGTAGAAACTTGCATCATGGATCTATTTTGAAACATCAAGAAAGCCATTGCAACTCACTCCAATGTTATTCCTGTACTTTAAGATCATCACTGTACTAGTTACTGTGATCACAAGTTTGCAAATCCACTCATTCATTCATTCATTTGCATGTCCCTTGTGGAACTTTGCCTCCCAAACAGCACTCCTGTAGGCCCCTCGGTTGTGAGCAAGATGGCCTGCCGCTGCTGCATCCATTTGCAGATTGTCAATGATTTCTTGCAGCCGTCTTCATTTTGGTCTTCCTCTCTTTCTTTTTCCCATTATATATCCTTCCAATACGGGTCCAAAATATTTAAGTTTTCTCTTTAATCCTCTTTACTAGCCAGCCTTCTTCAATATTAAGCTCTTGTAGTATAGATATATTTGTTCTTTTTTGTGTCCACGATATTTGGAGAACTCTTCTGTAGCATTTACATTCAAAGGCATTTATGTGTTTCTCAGCTGTTTTGTTAAGTGTCCAGGTCTCACAGGCACATGTTGCGATGGGAAAGATGCAAATCCAGTGAGATTAAATAAGAAACAAAATATGGTGGCCTATTCATTTTTCCTAGATCAGAAATTTAAGAAAAAAAAACAACAACACAAATTTTGGTCTACATACTGACTTTAATTTGTTGATATACTTGTATATGCAGTTCACTGCCATTTTTCTTTTTTTTTTTAAAATAAAAAATATGCATTAAGATATACTGTCATTTAAAATCTCAGCATGATACTAATAATGATATTTTTTTTGTACCAAAAACCTGTGACACTAAACATACATCAGTTAGAGTTATTCCCACAAGAAAAGATAAAACAGTTTATTCCTTCAAGGATTCTATGACTTGTTGAGTATCATTCATCACCCAAAACAGCTTGTTACTTTACAGATTCATTTGCATCACTTATCTACAGTACACAATTTCACAATCAATAAATACTTATAAATGATTCTTTTTATAAACTATTACTGTTCCTGTCAGTTTTTCTTACACCCACTCATGTCAAGACAATAGCAAGAGTCTCAAATTTTCATTTTCACATGCTTAAGTATTATACTGCCTCATTTTTTGTAAGAGAGGTTAAAATCTGGTTTAATACCATCATTTCTTCTTTGTGCTAGATAAAGAAATATGCAAGACTCAGTTGTTCTGATTTTCTGTACAGAATATGATCACCATTTTGTTGCTATAAAATATGTGAAACATTGGTTCCATTTTTACATTACCATTCATCATTACACAATATACTGAAACTTAACTCTTTCCGTGCATATGGTTGATATAGTGACACTTCCGGTGTCCCTAAGCTACCGTATGGTCATTATAGTGACAACTGTTTGTTTCATCAAAACAAGCGGTGTAACATTTAGATTGTACATATTTCGTCCGCGATTCCGGTGACACTTTCAAAATGGCGAAAGAATGCCTAGTTACGAGCGATGCCGAGCGAGAAAAAGGATGAGAAGCATGGAAATTTTTCAATTTTTGACGATGTAGATAGGGGTATGGACATAGCCTATGGCCACCCCGCTGCTCTTGAATGTTTTCTAAGTAGATCTAGACATATTTAGACGACTGAAGAAGTAGTTAGGAGTAGTTAGGAGGTTAGTTCAGACATTCATTCAGCAAGAATGCAATATGGAATCACAATACGAGATCGACAAGTAGATTTACACATCTCAGATGGTAAGTAGTGCAGATCTAGACCTCGCCAATGGTGAGCTAGCCACAATCAGTGTCTAAAAACATCACATTACTTCTTTTTTCCTAAAAAACTCTGCATTTATGAAATTTTCATTCATTTAGCTATACTTTGAAACATATTAAGTATACGGCAGTACATGGAAATACCGTTTTCCATTCCATTTTACAACTAGACCCCCTAACAGACCAAGACCCGCGTTTTTACTCCCACACACCACGACACGTCCGTGTTTCTTCTAACGCACAGAAAGAGTTAATCCTATGTTGAGACATGACCTATTCAATGTCATTATTCTGAAGCAGAATAATATTTTTTGTCATACTAGATAAGACAGAATGATGCTGGCAATGGCTGGGACATATGCTTTAAATGACTGGCTCAGTCGTTTTTTTCTCAATCAGAAAAAATATGGAAGAATTTCTCAGTCATTATTATGAAAAGATCATAGTCTGAACATTTATAAATCTGTCATTTTTCAGCAAACAACATAAAAAAAAACTTATGTAAATAAATGTATGTGTTTAAACAAATACACTGTAACATGCATATAATAATTAAACGTTTTGCTGAACATTCTGAAATGCATTTCACGGCATAAAAATAACACAAATTTCCAAGCGTTTTCATGGAATGACTCATAATCATAACCAATGTTCCCTCTAAGGGTTTGTGGTCTGTGTGCAAAATGTTCAGCTCATGTGCAAAAAAATACTGTGTGTGTAAATGTGCGCGCACAATAAAAAGGTCTGTACATTTAATAACAGGAGAGACCTGCTGAACTTTTCAGCAGTGAAAATTCATCTGCTCGTTTATTTTAATTACCCTCTATTCTCTGTGTACCCACTTGCCTCATCGCGATTCTGCTACAGTACTACCGAAACTATGCATAAAAAGACCAGTTGAAACATTCAATCCGAAAGTCATATCTCAACAAGAAAGAAACAGTAAAGGAAAACCATGTACCATCACTGTATTTTCCTTGACAGCAGTTATAGCACAGAGTAAAATCTGGAAACTGGAAAGCAAAAGTAGCAGTTTCATTTTTTTTTTTTTTATTTGTGCGGCTCCAAACATTTTGTGTGCGGTATGATTTTTTTTTCCGTGCACGGCCGAGCAGCTTAGAGGGAACAGTGATCATAACCATTTTCTTATTTTACAAATTATGCATGTTATTAAATGATGATAGTGACACAAATAAAATATGCATTTCACTGAATGTCTGAAAAAAAAATGTCACAGTATTCAGAGAATATTTTAGAGATTCTGGAGATTATCAGCGCTGAAAATTAAACTGATGTTCATTCATAAATCTAATGTTCATTCAGTGCTTACATACAGACAAATAAAAAAAAACACTGGCTCAAAGGAAGAAACCTCTGTTAAATTCTTAAATTCCAATGGGGTATTGGTAGTTTGCTTAGAAATTACCAAAGAACATGAACTAATAATAACAATGATTATTAAAGATTAGAAGATGGACATGGTTGGTCAATCACATGAATTCTGATAAAAAGACAGTTCACAGCAGTTTTTTTTTTTTAACATGGAATTCTCCAAAGGAGAAGAGTGGCAGGAATACTATCATAACCTAGGTGAAAAACTATCGAAAATAAGATGCTGATCAATGGGGAGAATCTGGATGAACCGAAAAGGCTGATATGATGAGTGAGTGAATAAAAATCAATCTCAGCTTTAATTCCAAACCTTCTGGCCCTGATCATAGGAAATTAAATACTCCCTGTAGAAGTGCTGCACAGATCCAGAATGCTCGGTGAAACACAACACCAGCTCGAATCACTACATCTTATGAATACCTCAATCAACTTTATCATTGAAAAACAATTGAAGTATAGCAATTTAAACATATATTAATCAGGAAATCTAAATAAAATGGAAATTTTAGCCTTATAATATTTTTAACTGCATATTTGACACTTGTACATTATGTATTTATTTTCTTCAACAAGATAAGGCCTAGGATTTTCTCAAATCATCAGGTGTGTCTGGTTGACAAAATGCATCTGCCTCCTTGAATGCTTGTATCTCAACCAGGGCATCATTAACACGGGTAATTATTGGAAACTCTGACAAGTCCACTTTGAACCTGGGGGATGAATAAATGGACTGTATATCAGAACAATAAAGAATTGAAGATAAAAACCCTGTCTGATATTCTGACCTTTCATCTCTCAGTTTTCACAAACATCCAAAATCAGTTTAACTCTCAAACAAATGAACAATGCCCATGATACACAAACATTTTTTTGTTATCACTCATCACAATCGCCATGCTTTACCAGAACAAGAATCAAGCTGTTTAAATGCCAAAGAGGTAACACAAGTATAAGATACACACAGAAAATAATAAAATATGAAATAAAAAGCTATTAACACTGTAGAAAGAAATTTACACAGCTAAAACATCCGACATAATGAGATATTTGCAAAAACATATACTTCTGTTCAGAAGGGGGTTTGGTCATGGCGATATCAATCTGTGATCAAAGGCCTCCAACAAACAGCAAAGAGACATAGTCACCAATGACATGAGAAAACAGAGAAATAAGAAACAAGGTCCAGAAAGCAAAAAAACAGGCTCAACAAGGCCAATGCACAACTTGGGAAGGCGCTTGCAATGATCACTAACATGGAATGATATATGGAACGACTTAGTTTTATCACCAGATCTGTGTATGACTTTCTGCCAACAGGTGCAAGCCTGTTAAGTCAGGTGAAGTGGCGGATCCTATGTGTCCACTCTGCGGCAGTTGGCAAACCTTGGAATATGTTCTGTCAGCATGCAAAGTAGCACTAGCACAAGGCTGTTACACATGGTGAAACAATAAACTGTTGCAAGAAACAATTGGTATTGTTGACAGAGCAACAGATGCAGCAAACACCAGGAAAGAAGTCAAAACCCTTACCAAATACTTCACTGGTGCTGGAAAATTATCCAACATCAAAGTTCTTACACTACCTAGCCCTCACTTTTAGATGGAGCGAATGACTGAGAGATCGCAGCTGACCTACCCGGCCAAAGAGAATATCCCACATTCATTAAGGAGACAGGAATGCGACCAGACATTGTTGTGTACTCGCCCTCGAAACAGGACTCAATTTTTATTTGAATTTACAGTTCCCCAAGAGTCCAGAATAGAAGAATAACACATGTTCAAAAGTGCGAAATACAGTGAAATGGTCAAACAGTTATGGAATGTGTCAAAATCATAAGTGACTGCTATGGAGGTGGGGGCAAGAGGATTTGTAGCGACATCAGCGTACGATATGTGTAAACAACTGGGCATAAAAGCACAAGCAAGAATACATAGACTGAAAAGGTTCTCAGAAACACCAGAGAGGAGCTTGTGCTGGATATGGCACAAATGTGGAGAACAGTGGAACACTGACCCACAAAGACTTTTATAAATTTGCAATGACCCTATACAACACAGTAACAATGATCAAGGCAATGGAAGATAACATCTTCTACCATCTCAGTGGGTGGCAAGAGTGGCTTGTTTTTCTGCTTCCCTCAGGGTGTGTCTTACAAATACTCAAGCGTGATGTGTTGGACAAGCAGGGGCACCAACGCAAAGCATGGTCAAGAACTTGGTCACAGTAATATAAGACAGTTTATCGAAATCCACCAAACAGCCTGGAACACTGACATGTTACAGATGTAAAAATTCAAACAGCACCTTCAGCCTCATTGCTGGTTATAACCAACAACTCATAGACCTCAGGGAGTCATGACCTAGATGCTCCCCCACTTAGAGCATCAGAACTTTAACTCATCGAATGCCATCCTCGCTATAGCGAGGTCTTCCGGTTAGTCTGGTGACCACCATCCTCATTATAGCGAGGTTTGTTTCGTTGCAGCATAAAACCAGTGTAACTTTTAATTGTACACGATTTATCTGCACATCTCTGGTGACCTTTCATAGTTCAATCCAAAGTGTGGCTAACAACCGAGCAAAATCATGTTTTTAATTGAGAAATGTCAATATTTTTTGTGATTTCAAAGGCATAAGGACATGTCCTATGACCAGACCACTGTTCCTGAATGTGCCCCAAGTACATCTAGATCTGTTAAATGGACTGGAGAAGTAGTTAGAAGGTTATTTCAGACATTATTTTAGTGAGAATGCCACCACACGACGAGATCGGATGAAAATTTAAATAGATCTGGAAATTGCTGATGGTGAACATTGTACATTTATGCATTGCCGATGGTAAGCAGTACACAATTATCAGCTAAAATCATCACACTACTTCTTTTTTCATGCACAATATGTATACTTTTAAAGTGGAAATACTTTGTACATTCACTTTTACAACTATACCCCCTATACATATCAAGACCTGCGCTTTTTGTGTGGACAGATGGAACGTCCTCTTTTTTTTTTCTGCAGTACGGGAAGAATTAAAGGGCCAAAACACTTGGCCTGGGGGTGGGTGGGTGTGTGTGTGTGTGTGTGTGTGTGTGTGTGGGGGGGTGTGTGTGGTGGTGGTGGTGGAGGTGAAGGGGTACTTTTCTGATGATCTGAGGAGCTGTGTTGTTGTTTTGCTCTCTACGTCAGAGAGTTTTCTGCCATACTTAATTTTTCAATCGAAACATTTCTTTCTATTTTTAATTTTCCAATCCCAACATTTATTTCTAATCTTATAAATAACCATGTTGTGGCCATGCTGGGAGTGGAGTGGCTTGCTCTTGTTCCCAGTGGTGATGATGACAACTGGCTTTCCTCATATCCTATGGTGTGTATAAGAGAACAAGACCCAGCCCTCCCAGTAAACTACAATGCCAAGGTTCTTAGTAAGCACCACCAGGTGAGGACCACATGAATCTCTAACTCATTCTCTAATCACAGTCTGTTTCCAAGTTGCACTACGAGAAGGGCCATGGCTGGCTGCCTTAGTATCTGCAAAACTCTGCTTCCAACATGACAGCTTTACTTTATATTCTGAATAAAGAACAGAAAAAAGTACCAGAGTCTAAATAACTTGGGAAAAATGACTGCTCAAACCACCTGCCACGGCATATAATGAATATGGTATTTTGTTCTACAGTTTCACCTACAAACATCACTCTAATGTAATGGTTCCTAAATTTTTGTTGGGCTGCCTCCTTCTTGACCATCAAGAGTGCTCCCAAATACTGTTTTTTTTTCACTCTAATGTCTGCTGCCACTCGAATTTCCTTCACCATCCCCTGGATCTTCCCACCCCTACTTTAGGAACCATGTTCTAAAACTACTTTACCTTTTGGCACCATAAATCTGCGGCACTAAACACACATCAGCTAGAGTCACATTATCCCCATAAGAATAGGTACCAGCGGTTTTTTCCATCATGGATTCTAGTGCTGTGGATCATGACGAATAAATGCTGAATTATTCCTGACAACATGCCAAAGAAATTTAACAAACAGATTAATCTATCTCATTAATAAGACTGATATTTAAATGAATTATAATATGCTGCACTATCAAATGAAAGTTATTTGAATTTGTCATCAGGTATCTCCTAGCAATGGAAGATGAAATGATTGAGTGAAAGTCTGTTGAATATCTAGGCTATCATCACTGCACTTAGAACAAACTGACACGTGTTCTAATCTCCTCCACTGAAGAAGGACCTCAGAAGGGGGCACAAACTCCACAGCACCAGTGACAACACTACAAGGCAGCCACAGCAAGGAATGAGGCCACGACCATCAGTCCAAGAGGCTAAATCAGTATCAGTTCAGGCATTCCCAACCCCATGTCAGATTAACCATTCCATGAATGTGATTATTCCTGGAAGCTATGACAATGGTTTCAGCAATTTTCTGGCTCTTTGCACCATCCTCTGCACCTCATCCTACTCACAAGACAACAATGACAAAATAATGTGTTGCTGAGTTCCAGTTATCTCATTTAATAATAGCAACAATTTTAGTAAAGTACATGGAAACAATATTTATTAATAACTTCTCTCATAACTAACAAATAATAGGAAATATATGACTACATTTTTCTAACATTAATTAGAATGAGTTCGCCATGTTCATCTGCTTGTGCAAGTATAAAACAAAAGGATATGCTGCTGTGTCTTAACACTCTTTTAACCTTTAAATCCCTTTTCTATGTGAGACTTTGCCCATGCTTCTTTCCCTTCTCCAATCTGCTGTAATGTTCGAAGGTTCTGTAGAGGCTGAATTCCACTGTTGATTATCTCAGCAAGTGCCCTGACCTGCACACAGATATACAGATATACACACAACCTGGATTCTGTTCTGTGCTAAATATAATAAAACCAACAGAACCGTAACACAGCATATGATAGAAACAAGCTACAAAATGAAGTGAAATGATGGAGGATTATGGTTAAAGTAAATTTCACACAAAAAAAAACATTGCCTTTCACTTTCATTCTGATTAATCCTCTGTTTTATTTCAGAATCTTTGGCCTAGTCTGAATTTCAGAATCTCTGGCCTAGTCTGAATTTCAGGTGCCTTCTTAATGTGGGCTATTTTTTGAGTGTTTGTGTATATACATTTTCTGCCCACTGTATTGCCATTTCTTTTATTGCTGCAAACTGCCTTGACCTTTTTTTACTGAAACATGTGCCATTTCTCACTGGTTGTATACATTTTCTCCATCTACAACATTTCCATTCCTTTCAAAAAACCATACCAACTATTTGCTTAGAGTTTTAGTTATTTAGAATTTTTTTTTTGTTATTTGTGTGTACACACTTTTACCTACTGCATTTCCTCTCCTTTCACACTTTCACAGATACAAACCATGTTAACCTGTTTGTTTATATGGCATTAATATGGAATGTAAATATACTCCATATGTATCATATCATTCTCAGATTCTTGAAACTAAGACTGGAAACTGAGGTTTGTGAAACTCTTAGCAAACCTCACAGCCAACCAACTCCACTAAAAAAACCAATCATGAGTCAGATGACCAAGGCATAAATAAACCACTAACACAAGAATAGACACAGCACCATATAATCCAGTGGAGACTACATATAATCCAGTGGAGACTAGTTGGAAATGTTTCCAGATTTTACAGAGCCATCACCATATAACTCAAAACAACAGTCCACACTTTCAACCACATTCTCAGTACCTTTTATAGATATAAAAACACTACCTGAGCTCTTCCAAATGAGTCTTTTGGGAACAGTGCTGGATTAGGACGTGTCTCCTCCAGATATTCAATAATAGGTAGCTGAGAATTTTAAATGTGGAAGGAGTCAAATGTAAACCTTAAAACTGCACCTCCTTAAGCGTGGAGCTACCAAGATTTGATCTCTCTTAATTTATCTAGCATAAATTTTAAATTTGCCACCTCTCAAAACTCACCATGTTTATTACTACTATCACTGATTCTGAATTATGATGCAGTAAAAACTGTTAACGTGCTAATCTAATAAATCTGTAATCTTTTACTCTTAGACAGTGAATGTGATGGCCTGGAACAGCTTGAATATAAATCCAGCCCTAGAAGATTCTCCTTTAAGGAATATGTTTAATAGGTGACATGCATATGCTCTAAATGCTACTTTTATCATGTATGATACAAATACAAAACTATGTAAATTTACAAAACCATACATTTTAAACGCTGCTTGTAAAGTAACACTCTGAATACTTGAATAAAACTGTGTACTACCACTCAAAATATAACAGCCTGGCATCTTGGTGCCAATTATTTGTAGACTTGAACATTAGTATATGCTCATACAGAAACTGGTTTACATTGCCCTGGTAACATTGTACTGTCATTTACTATGTTAGTTGTTTTCCTCCTCTCTCTCCACCTCTTCTTTACGACTGGCTCTATCGGCTTATCCTTTGTATGGCCCTGCATGGTCTCTATGCATCTTCTAGTGGACTCGCATTTCTCTGTTTCCTACTTCTGGAGGAGGCCATATTAAGATAAATTCTTCATTTAGTTATTTGTTTTTTGTCTCGTTTGTGCATGTAATCCTCGAAAATGGCTCACGCCGAAATATCGGATGTTGTATGTTTTCATTTATACATTCTCATACTTTCTATTCGTTTTTCTCACTTTACTCACTCCCTCCGCTCCTTTGTAAAACTACACCATACACCTCTATCTACCTTTATTATTTAAACCAGTTTTACTGCAGTCGCCATCCCTTTTAATAAGAAACTAACATTCATTCATTCACATGACATGTCCTTTCCAGAACACTATCCCTCTCATAGCCTCCCTGAATGCAATATGGTCTTGTGCAAGTTGACCGGAGTCTTGCAGTGACACATTCAGACTTTCTGTGTTGCCCTGAGTCCATCTGCAGTGAGGTTGTCCCTTTTCTCTTCTGCCAGGCACTATGCTTTCTACTATCAATCTCTCCAAGCTACTGCGTCTCTTGGTGTGACCAAAGTATCTCAGCTTTCTAATTTTTATGGTGTTAACGAGCCAGTTATCTGTGACACCTGATCCCATCAATATCTCTTTATTTGATTTTCATTCTATCCATGATATTCTAAGTGCCCTTTTGTAACATTTCATTTCAAATGCTGTTATTCTCTTTTCTAGTGATTTGTTCATACACTTAAATAAATATGAATAAGACTGTTGGGAAGAAATGGGGAACTACTTACTGACTGTGTTAAGTAGTGGCCATCAATAAAAAGAACAGGAACTTGTGACATTGGGTTCAGCTTCATATACTCTTCACTATTCTGTAAATACATGTGTTTAAATTTTAAAAATATATGAAGAAAGTCACTGTAGACTTATTTGTGGCTGTACTGAATTTATATTTAACAAACCCATGTAAAAGGAAATGATAAGTAAAAAAATCAAGAGTGACAAGATTTTATGCTCTGAAAGAGGAAAACCAAAGTTACATTGCCTGATAAACAAAATTCCAGTTATACAGGATGTACTCTATTGATTATAGCCAGAGGCACCCCAGTTACCCAGCTGTAGAAATGGGTAACTGACTTCTTCTGCAGGTGGGAAGGGAAAGATGGCCAGGCATGATGTTGATCACATCATCCTCTAGTGTGCCAACAGGTCAGGGAAAATGTAATAAACCCACCACTGAGGTGCCTCCTTGGCATATCAAGATTCACTTTATCTTTTCATCTTACCTTACTCTAGTGATAGTTTTAGCTAAGCTGAATGTTGAAGCAGCCATTACAATGATGAGAAAAAGAGAACAGACAGAATCTTTTGGAATACAGACCGGTTCTAAGGACTGTTATTGCCGGAGGTGGGGTGGAGAATTCGATCTCCACTCGAACGGCGTGCGTCTCAAACAGCCTCTGGCAAATCTTTTGGAATACAGACCGGTTCTAAGGACTGTTATTGCCGGAGGTGGGGTGGAGAATTCGATCTCCACTCGAACGGCGTGCGTCTCAAACAGCCTCTGGCAGTCAAGTCCAGCTCCTGGCCTTCCTATGGCAGAACTGTTTAAACTGACAGGAGAAGGGGCGAAGGCGAATATCTGGTGCCTGAAAACCAGATACTTAGGGTAGATGAGTGGCACATTTGGTAGCTCATCTACCGCTGCTGGCGAGATTCTTCAACTGCTGTGCGTGGAGTGGTGCTCCTCCCGGCCAATGAAGAAAGGTGCAAATGGGGTTGCCGCGCAGCACCACTGCAGAAAGGTGGTAGAAAAGATAAAGTGAAGCAAACAGTCAAGTCACGGCACCTCTGGTCTGGAGGTTGGCCAAGTCCTGAGTGCAGTCATATCGGGTGAAATGCATGAACCGGCTTATCCCAGAGGTTAAGACACTGCTGGCGAGACTCTTTGAATGCCGCGCGTGGAGTGAAGCTCCTCCCGGTCAAGGAAGAAAATGCGGAAAAGAAATAAAGGTTGCTGTGCGGCGCCAATGTGAAAAGGTGGTGGGAAGGATAAAGTGAAATTTAATCGGTATGTCCAGTAGTATCGCTGCGAGAGCTACACATACCATGGCGCCTCTGCTCTAGAGGCCGGACACGTCCGAAATACACCTACACTGGTGAAATATGCCTAAACCAGCACACACCAGAGGTGGAACTTGATTGCTAGACATGTCATGCTACCTCCGCTCTAGAGGTTGGTCACGCCTGATATACACTCATACTGGTGAACTATGCCTAAACTGGCTCACACCATGGGTGAATCTTGAAGGCTACGCATGTCACAGTACCTCTGGTCTAGAGGTCGGTCACGTCCCAAACACGCCCATACTGGGACAATATGCCTAAACCGGCTCAACCCAGGGGTGGAAGTCACTAGTGGCGAGGATTCATCCTCCTGGACAAAAGCTCCATCCTGGTCACAACTAGGAAGGGTAGCAGCCACGACCTCAAAATGCTGAAGTTGGAGACACTGGACCAGGGCAGTCTAGATAGGCAACCACCTCTCACCCGGCTGGGATGTTTGCGTATCCTAATCACGATGAGGTTTTACGGTGAGAAAGTCCAACTCTGGACTGGATAGGCAACCACCTCTCACCCGGCGGTGATACACGGGTATTTCAAAACACGTCAAGGTTTTCCGGTGAGAAGGTTCAACTCCGGCCTGGGTGGGCTACCACCTCTCACCCAGCGGGGATGCACTGATATCCTAAACACGTCGAGGTCTTCTGGTGAGTAAGTCCAACTCTAGACTAAACTGGTGCAACGAAAACCACGGTGTCATGCAATCCGCTTCAGAGACCCACCAAGAATACAGGCTAAAGCCCTGCGATTACCTGAAACTCTTGTGGTCCTCTCAGGGATCTCGTGTGGTCCTTTTGGGGACCACACAGGAGACCACGGGACCTAACGAGGACCACAGGCATAAATTCAGTAGGATCACAGTGCGATCTTGGTGGTAGAAGCAAACGAAGAAGAAGAAGGAATACAGACCCCCATATACTTAAACTGGTACAAATGGAGATACCACACTCTACAGGAGACAGGATCCCAGTCTGAACAGCTTCAACATTCAGCTTAGCTTTAAAAGAAATTTTTAAATAATTTAAAAAACGCAAAGATGACCATTATAGAAGCACTTAAAACAGTACTAGTTTAACAAAATAAAGTGATAAACTTGGTAAGTAATTTCAAGATGTTACAAAAGTTTTCAGTACTCACAATCCAGATCATTAACAAGACTTTTTAAACTTATAGAAAGGAATGATTACAGAGAAACAGCTTCATAAAGAAAACAAAACAAACAGCATCTATAATACAAGACCTTGCACAAACAAAACTTATGCAACTTATAAACAATTCCAATTGGTAGCGAAACAATTTCAAAAGTACTCAATAATACACCAAAAGGAATCAATGAAGAGCTAGCAGAGAAATTTAATTCAAAATGAGAAAATGTGTTAAGTATGTATTTACAGGCCAGTTGTAGAACAAATTATGTATAAATGTAGGACAGCAACTAAAGCTACAAAAATAACAGAGAAAGAAAACATAGGAAACTTAAAAATGAGCAGGCATTTATGATGTATGAAGCTGTTAACAACTTCTTGGACACCCTGAACACTGATGCTAAAACTGACAAACACATCAAAACCATAATGGAAAATAATCCGGTTCTAAGGACTGTTATTGCCGGAGGTGGGGTGGAGAATTCGATCTCCACTCGAACGGCGTGCGTCTCAAACAGCCTCTGGCCGTCCAAGTCCACTCCGGCGTTCCTATGGCAGAACTGTTTAAAACTGACAGGAGAAGGGGCGAAGGCGAATATCTGGTGCCTGAAAACCAGATACTTAGGGTAGATGAGTGGCACATTTGGTAGCTCATCTACCGCTGCTGGCGAGATTCTTCAACTGCTGTGCGTGGAGTGGTGCTCCTCCCGGCCAATGAAGAGGTGCAAATGGGGTTGCCGCGCAGCACCACTGCAGAAAGGTGGTAGAAAAGATAAGTGAAGCAAACAGTCAAGTCACGGCACCTCTGGTCTGGAGGTTGGCCAAGTCCTGAGTGCAGTCATATCGGGTGAAATGCATGAACCGGCTTATCCCAGAGGTTAAGACACTGCTGGCGAGACTCTTTGAATGCCGCGCGTGGAGTGAAGCTCCTCCCGGTCAAGGAAGAAAATGCGGAAAAGAAATAAAGGTTGCTGTGCGGCGCCAATGTGAAAGGTGGTGGGAAGGATAAGTGAAATTTAATCGGTATGTCCAGTAGTATCGCTGCGAGAGCTACACATACCATGGCGCCTCTGCTCTAGAGGCCGGACACGTCCGAAATACACCTACACTGGTGAAATATGCCTAAACCAGCACACACCAAGAGGTGGAACTTGATTGCTAGACATGTCATGCTACCTCCGCTCTAGAGGTTGGTCACGCCTGATATACACTCATACTGGTGAACTATGCCTAAACTGGCTCACACCATGGGTGAATCTTGAAGGCTACGCATGTCACAGTACCTCTGGTCTAGAGGTCGGTCACGTCCCAAACACGCCCATACTGGGACAATATGCCTAAACCGGCTCAACCCAGGGGTGGAAGTCACTAGTGGCGAGGATTCATCCTCCTGGACAAAAGCTCCATCCTGGTCACAACTAGGAAGGGTAGCAGCCACGACCTCAAAATGCTGAAGTTGGAGACACTGGACCAGGCAGTCTAGATAGGCAACCACCTCTCACCCGGCTGGGATGTTTGCGTATCCTAATCACGATGAGGTTTTACGGTGAGAAAGTCCAACTCTGGACTGGATAGGCAACCACCTCTCACCCGGCGGTGATACACGGGTATTTCAAAACACGTCAAGGTTTTCCGGTGAGAAGGTTCAACTCCGGCCTGGGTGGGCTACCACCTCTCACCCAGCGGGGATGCACTGATATCCTAAACACGTCGAGGTCTTCTGGTGAGTAAGTCCAACTCTAGACTAAACTGGTGCAACGAAAACCACGGTGTCATGCAATCCGCTTCAGAGACCCACCAAGAATACAGGCTAAAGCCCTGCGATTACCTGAAACTCTTGTGGTCCTCTCAGGGATCTCGTGTGGTCCTTTTGGGGACCACACAGGAGACCACGGGACCTAACGAGGACCACAGGCATAAATTCAGTAGGATCACAGTGCGATCTTGGTGGTAGAAGCAAACGAAGAAGAAGGAATACAGACCCCCATATACTTAAACTGGTACAAATGGAGATACCACACTCTACAGGAGACAGGATCCCAGTCTGAACAGCTTCAACATTCAGCTTAGCTTTAAAAGAAATTTTTAAATAATTTAAAAAACGCAAAGATGACCATTATAGAAGCACTTAAAACAGTACTAGTTTAACAAATAAAGTGATAAACTTGGTAAGTAATTTCAAGATGTTACAAAAGTTTTCAGTACTCACAATCCAGATCATTAACAACTTTTTAAACTTATAGAAAGGAATGATTACAGAGAAACAGCTTCATAAAGAAAACAAAACAAACAGCATCTATAATACAAGACCTTGCACAAACAAAACTTATGCAACTTATAAACAATTCCAATTGGTAGCGAAACAATTTCAAAAGTACTCAATAATACACCAAAAGGAATCAATGAAGAGCTAGCAGAGAAATTTAATTCAAAATGAGAAAATGTGTTAAGTATGTATTTACAGGCCAGTTGTAGAACAAATTATGTATAAATGTAGGACAGCAACTAAAGCTACAAAAATAACAGAGAAAGAAAACATAGGAAACTTAAAAATGAGCAGGCATTTATGATGTATGAAGCTGTTAACAACTTCTTGGACACCCTGAACACTGATGCTAAAACTGACAAACAGCATCAAAACCATAATGGAAAATAATTTCTCTAATTTTATCATTAGCCATAATTGTTTGCCATAAAACATGCTGCACTGAAGCTGAATGGGACAGTGGTCAGTGACCCACATTTGACTGCTTGCATCAGGGCTGGCTAAGAGAATATTTCTCTAATTTTATCATTAGCCATAACTGTTTGTCATAAAAATGTTGCACTGAAGCTGAATGGGACAGTGGGCAAGTCATGCCGAAGACAGATGTTGGGCTGATGGGTGCAGATATAGCAGCCTAGCTGTAAGCAATGACACAATACAACCACTGCCCCTTTTTGAGCAGACATAAAAGGAAAAAGTTAACATGGGATACAC
Source organism: Achatina immaculata (assembly GCA_009760885.1). Classification (NCBI taxonomy): domain Eukaryota; kingdom Metazoa; phylum Mollusca; class Gastropoda; order Stylommatophora; family Achatinidae; genus Lissachatina; species Lissachatina immaculata. Next base: position 34,892,322 of record CM019702.1, read on the forward strand.
ACCTGCTCACTGCTGACAAGATTCACTGCTTTATACTCATAATTTATACCTTTCAGCGCCAGTGCTGAAAAACCATGAAATATTTTAAGAATAATTTAATTGTTACCAACTCATATTTAATATAATCAAGAAATTAAAAATCTCAGTCACAGTCATCTATAAAAAGGAACACAAAATAAAGGGGTGAACTTATCAGGGTAGTGCAAATTCCAGCTTTCTAGACCTATCTCTCTCTTTCTTGTCCCTTCAATGCCCAAGACACATGGGACTGCTGGTAACAAACATATAGATGAATACGAAAGACATTTCTGCTGTAAATACCAAGTTAAATTCTGGATATTGCTGTAATATATTCAACTTGCTGAACTGTTGTAACAAACAGAACAATTTTTTTTAAAAAAGCCTTAATACCAATCACTTGGGTGTCTGAGTGGCGAAGTGGTTAGTGCACTGGTCTCTCATGGCGAAGGTCCGGGGTTCAAATCCGGCCGGCGGCACCCCAGTCACCCAGCTGTAGAAATGGGTACCTGACTTCTTCTGGAGTTGGGGAAGGAAAAGGCAGCCAGGCGTGATACTAACCATATCACCCTCTAGTGTGCTGACAGGTCAAGGAAAATATGGGCACTAACACCATATCCCTATGTGCCTCTAAGGCATGACAGGGTTACCTTTACTACTTTTTTTTTTTTACTTAATACCATTCACTTCTTCATTTAGATATCAAGAATCAGCAACCATCATTTACAAGTAGACTATTAGATAGTTTGTTCTTAAAAATGCTACTTTAATCTTCCTAAGTCTGGAATTAGATAAAGTAGCACTTTTTCTTAACTGCTGTGTACAGTATGAATGTATTCTCATGTATATGTGGATGGAAACTGTGGCAGTGACCAAAGCTCTGTCCTGACTAGTTCAGTAGGATGATACACATGGCGTGGTAGTGATGGACTCTCAAAACATGCTTCACAAAATAGAGAGGGGTTTGCTACATCGTGAATGGGTTCGGCCTTTGCGACAATCCATGTGTTACCAGGCTGACATGGATATATTGCCCAGGACATGCAGGAGTGGAGGGACAATGAAGTAGCCAACCATGCTGCCCATAACGCTATTGCAACAAATATGATTCCTATGGACAGAACAGATATGATTCCTATGGACAGAACAGATATGATTCCTATGGATAGAACATATATGATTCCTATGGACAGAACAGATATGATTCCTATGGATAGAACATATATGATTCCTATGGAAAGAACAGATATGCTGAAGTCAGTAGCCAAGGACCTGGTGCAGGAGGAGGAGGAGGTAAGGGGATGGAATGATAACATATTTCTACAGAGGATGAAAGACAAGAAGTGTGAGGAAGTGGGAAGGAGGAGCCGAGTGGCTAGCTGGTAGAACTCGAGACTGCCAGAACCAACAACTGACTGGCACAATTGTGTTCATACTCTTCAGTGGTTACTGAAAAAGAGACCAGAGCATGTATGGGTGTACCCCAAGTGCAATGATGATAATTCCTAGATTCAAGATTCTTATGTATATATCAATTAAATAATAAATAAATATATACATATATATATTATTAAATAATATATAAATATATACATATATATTATTAAATTATATATATATATATTTTTTTAATACTAATTTTACAAACAAACAAACAAAAATAATGAATGCTTACCTATTCGTACCCTCCAGGAAGCTGAACTCCTGAAGTAACTGTATAAAATTACCTAGGAAAAAAAAAAAAAGGTAAATCTAACAACTGCTGAATTTATTATAATAATATTGTATGTGATGTCACCTTCTGTCTTAGAAGACAGTTTTGATGAAGGTGGATGTTAGCTGCTGTGGAACTTGCCTAGTCTCACTGAGATAACTTTCTCATGGCTGATACTACCAATACATTGCATTACCAATCTTCATAATAGGAAATAATGCTCATACTGCATATCTAGTATTTTTACTCTTATGTTCTTGTCTTCAATTCTGACCCTCATTTCCTCCTCAAATGACACTGCACCCTTACAGAGAATCATTTTCCATGTGACTTGGTCTAAAGTCCAGCTCTTTCTTGCCCTTATATCTGATGATGGAAAAAAAAATCTCTCATGGATGTCTTATGTATATCCTCTGTCTCAAGTTTTGGTTTACTATGTGGCCTTCTTCATTATTAAAAAACTTTTTTTTCTAAACAATGGAATCTGCAACTGCAAGTGAGATAAGATGCACAGAAACACAATCGGTGATTGTTTATATATAAAAGTAAAGGTAAAATTCCTGTTTCCATGTCATTAAGGCAAATGGTGTTAGGTCCAAATTTCCATGATCTTCAGCACGTGAAAGTGTGATGTGGTCGGTATCACGTCTGACCACATTCACCTTTCCAGATTTCTCTGGCACCCATTTTAAATGCTTGGTGGACCCTGGGACCTTTTTCGTGTGTCATCATCATCATCATCATCAGGTTCCGTGCCGACTGGCGTTGGCTATTATGCTTCTCCAGAGTACACAATCCTTCATGCAGGCCATCAGCTCAGTTGGTGATCTCCTCTCACACCATCCCGTCAGACTGTCCAATATCATTTCTCTTGGTCTTCCTCTTGATCTTCTTCCTTCTGTTTTTCCTGTTGTTATAATATTTTCAATGCCCCCTCTTCTCATTGCATGTCCTATGAAAGTACATTGTCTCTCTCTTAATTTTTTTACAAGATTTTTTTTTTTGTCTCTCCAGTTATTCTCATACATTCTTCATTAGTTATTTTTGCTGTCCAGGGGATTCGCAACATTCTTATAATAAATCACATTTCTGCTGCTTCCAATGATTTTTGTGCAAACTTGCCTATTGTCCATGATTCACTTCCATATAACAAGATAGGTTCAATATAGCATTTTAGGACTTGTTTTCTAACATTCATTGATAAAGATGTGTTAGCTAATATGTTTCTCATTCTCTGAAATGCAGTCTTTGCTTGGCCTATTCTGTTCCTAATTTCTGTTGTGCATTTCCCTATCTGAAGTTATTACTGCTCCAATGTATTTGAATTTCTGCACCTGCTTTAGAATAGTTCCGTTTAATTTAATACTGCATGCTGGTGGATTCTGTTTCTTAGATATAACCATTTCCAACACATTTGATACAATTAACATCACTGCTGTATTTAGACCAACAAGCAGCAGTCAGAATAAATGGTGAAACAACAAGTTGGTTTGACATAAAACAAGGGGTCCGTCAGGGGTGCATATTGTCACCCTACTTATTTAACTTGTATACTGAAAATATAATGAGGAATGTTAGAGAAGATGTAGACAAAGAATATTACGATGCCATAACAGTTGGAGGTTATGAAATACCAGAGATTAGATATGCTGATGACACAGTATTGCTGTCCACAACACAAGAAGGAATGGAAAAACTAATTATGTCAGTCCGCAAGAACAGCGAAGAGCAGAACCTCTATCTTAATGCAAAGAAAACTAAAGTGATGACAACTGACAAAACAAACAAGGCAACTGAAATATGTATCAATGAGGAAAAACTGGAAGAAGTGGAGAGTTTTGAATATCTTGGATCACTACTAACTAATAATGGAGATACAATGAGGGAAATTAAAAGGAGGACATCTATTGCTCTTCAGAAAGTAAAACAAATAAAGAATCTGTGGAGAGGAGCAGACAGAACCACAAAAATAAGATTTTTAAGGGCATGCATCTTTCCCATCGCAACATATGCCTGTGAGACCTGGACACTTAACAAAACAGCTGAGAAGCACATAAATGCCTTTGAATGTAAATGCTATAGAAGAGTTCTCCAAATATCGTGGACACAAAAAAGAACAAATATATCTATACTACAAGAGCTTAATATTGAAGAAGGCTGGCTAGTAAAGAGGATTAAAGAGAGAAAACTTAAATATTTTGGCCACATTAAACGTCATGATAATTTAGAGAAGACCGTATTGGAAGGACACATAATGGGAAAAAGAAAAAGAGGAAGACCGAAACGAAGATGGCTGCAAGACATCGTTGATGATCTGGAAATGGATGCAGCAGCAGCAGGCCATCTTGCTCACAACCGAGAGGCCTACAGGAGTGCTGTTTGGGAGGCAAAGTTCCGCAAGGGACATGCAAAGGAATGAATGAATGAGATATAACCATAGTCTCTGTCTTTTTGATGTTCAAAGTAAGGCCCTTCTGTTCACTTTCTTTGGCGACTTTATCCAAGAGATTTTGCAGGCCTTGTTGGTTCTCAGCTATCAGTACTGTGTCGTTAGCATACCGAAGGTTGTTAATATTGAATCCTCCAATTTTTATGCCTGATTCTGTGATGATTGTTCTTAGAATATTCTCGCTATACAGAGAAAAAAGGTCTGGAGATAGTACACATCTTTGTCACACTCCTTGTTTTATAGGTTGATATTTTCCAGTTCTATTTTGAATTGCTGCTTCTTGCTGCCAGTATAGATGTTTTACAATCTTCAGGTCTTTGCTGTCTATACTGATGTCTTCCAGCATTTTAATAATTTCATTATGTTTCATCTTGTCGAATGCCTTAGTGTAATTAATGAAGCATAAGTAGAGATCTTTCTGTACTTCTAAAGCTCTTTCTGTTAGTGTTCGTAAAGCATAAATGGCATTTCCCTTTCCTTCAACAAATCCAAACTGTTCATCTGCTATTTCCATTTTTATCTTTTTCCTTGTTCTTCTCATAATGATTCTCAGTAGTAGCTTCGTTATGTGACATGAGGAAACTGTAATCGTTAAAAAGGTTAAGTACTTCAGTCCTAGTATATTCTGGGATTCCTGGCCGTACATAGGATCTTTGACCTATGTGATGTAACACAATAAAAATACATCAGTTTCTTCCTCGCTCATCTGAATGTTATTGTACCGAGTGTTTTTGATGCACCTAAATAAGTGCCACCTGCGATCACCCAGACAGACATCAGAGAATGATTACTGAGAACATACTGCGTAATATCGAATGATCGGTACACGTTTTTATTGTGGTATTGGCTGTGCTGTTCACGTGTAGTGTTTTCCATTTTCTGTAATGCTGCTGCAATTTTTGCTTTCTTTTTCATCGTATCCACGCAATTTTCGTTTATTCAAGTCTTATTAGTACTTGTGCATCTAACAAAGAGCTTGCTTTCCTTTAGTTAACACTAAAAAAAAAATAAAACAATGGGAGGGTAAAAAAAACACCTGATACCTTGTCCGCCATTTTGGATTGTCTTTACCGATATCGCAATTTTTGTTGTGCATTAACAAATGAATAATGAAGATTGTAAGGTAGATAGAGGTGTATGGTGCAGTTTTACAAAGTGAGGGAGGAAGTGAGCAAGGTGAGAAAAAAACGAATATAAAGTATGAGAACGTATAAATGAAAAACATACAACATCCGATATTTCGGCGTGAGCCTTATTCGAGGATACATACACAACGAAATACAAACATATAAAACTTATCTGAAGTGTCTTGCTCCCAGTGAAGCAGAAATGTGTGTGGAAGACACACATTTACAAAGTGAGGGAGGAAGTGAGCAAGTGAAGACCTCCTCCAGACCGAGCCTGAGACACGTGAACTTTTTGGGGAACCCCCATTGGTGGCCTACAGACGGAACAAGAACCTCAGGGACCTTTTAATTCGTAGTCATCTTAAGACAGATGACACTTTTTATGGTACCAGACTTTGTGGACGCCGTAGATGCAACACTTGTCCGTTTGTTGTCGAGGCCAGCCAGATCTCCTTCCCTAAATCCACGTTATCAGTACAGGAGGGTTTCACCTGCACTTCACGAAATGTCATTTATGTTATCATGTGCAAACGTTGCGGTTTGAAGTACATAGGGGAAACTGGCTTACAGTTAGGAGATCGATTTCGCCAGCATCTCAATGATATTTCTAAGAGGGCCTGGACACCTGTGGCTAAACATTTTTGCCTTGGTAACCACAGGGGCAAACAGGACACTTCGGTTAGTGCGATTCGCTCTTGTTCCGCAGATGTACGATCTCGGAGGGTCCTAGAACAGCGCCTTATTTTCCAGACTGGCTGTCTCCACCCAGCTGGAATTAACAATGTCTTCAGCTTTCTGTAACTTCTTTATTTTTCCACTGGCCTTTTTTATACTCTACTTTCTTTCTCTATGCTACCCCTCCCTACCACCATCCTATTTCCTTCTCTGCCAACATACTGGTCTTGTCCTATTCACCAGTTTGACATTTTCTCCCTGCAGGTCAAGTTCTTCATTCATTATCTCTCCGCGTCCCCTTTTCCCTCCTCTCTCTCCCTTCCCCCTCCCCCCCCCCCCCCGATACCTCTAGCGGCTATCATGTTTCTATTGCCTTCCCCCAACCCCTTTCTCCCACTTGTTCTTCTCCTCTCTCTCTCCGCTTCTTCGTTATGATTGGCTTTATCGGGAATCTTTTGTCTGTAGGCATTGTGGTTTTTTTTCCTCCTTCTTCCACACACATTTCTGCTTCACTGGGAGCAAGACACTTCAGATAAGTTATATATGTTTGTATTTCGTTGTGTATGTATCCTCGAATAAGGCTCACGCCGAAATATCGGATGTTGTATGTTTTTCATTTATACATTCTCATACTTTATATTCGTTTTTTTCTCACCTTGCTCACTTCCTCCCTCACTTTGTAAAACTGCACCATACACCTCTATCTACCTTATTTATTTAAACCAGTTTTACTGCAGTCGCCATCCCTTTTATCTGAAGATTGTAAGGACCTATTTCATAGGCAGGCAGAAGTCGGAGAATCTGATGATTACTATAAAACTTTTAAGGGAAAGAGAAATAGAGAGAAATCAAAAGAAAAACAGTATTTTTATTTATATTTTTCCCAAACACTATTTCCTATTTAAATAGACTGATCAGGTGACAAGGAGTAGAAGAGAAGAGAAATGACCCGTTTCAGATTTTTGTGCCCGTCTTTTTTACAAAGAGGAGACTAAATGTATAAAAGCTAAGTGTTTTTCATCTGTTTTTCGTGTTTTTAATCTGTTGTGTTGTTTTTATATGTGGTCCTTGAAAAATGCTTTGCCAAAATATTGGATTGTTGTATTTTCTTCATTTATAATGTGGTCATCTCACTTTCCTTCATTCTTATTTCTGTCCACTTTCCTCATTCTTTCTATCATTTTTATGAAACAGAACCATACGCCTCTATCTACCTTCAGAGAATGGAAGGCAAACAAACTGGACACACCAGGACACATGGAAAATGGAGAACCATAATTCCCAATACCACTGGTTCGGCATACAATCTGCAGTCAGTTCATACATATATTTTTTCACGAGAAATTGTTCAGTGCTTTTGAACCCATTTGGTCAATTCTGATCCCCAGAATTTTTAAAAATCCTTTTTGTATTCACGCTCCATATATTAAAACACATATACTTCACTAGATTTTCATTATTGTTTTGTTACCAGCTGAAGACTTCTGATTCCACTTACTATTCGTTTGTAACTAAATAATCCTAGATCGCATACGAATCAAAGACATTTCAACATAATAATAATAATAATGAAACCTTTCTCCTGGATGGCCATTTTGAATGAATCTTTCATTCGGCTGCTCGTGACTCTAGTTTTATTATTATTATTATTTTACATTTCAAGTCATATTAGTACTCTCTCTCTCTCTCTGTCTCTGTCTCTGTCTCTCTCTGTCTCTCTGTCTCTCTTTCTCTCTTTTTTTCCTCCCTCCCCCCCCCCCCCCAAAAAAATCATTTTATCGGAGTCTAGCAGGACATAAGATTTCATCCGCACGTGCTGGCGTGACAAATAAGCGGTTAAAAGATGTGACATAATGAAGGAGTACAAATTCGGAGATGTAGTGACATGAGTATCGCCTTAAGTTAATCAATAGATTATACGCCGTAGTTCGTTTGATTTGTTTGATTACATTAACAACAACAAGAAATACTAGCCGTCTTCAGTAAGTTAGTGCTAACAGGACCGGTTCTACCGATAGTTCAATACACGCATGTGCACTGGCTGGCAACATGGAAAAAGTGAATGAACTGGAATTAAAAATAAAGTAATATACAAACATTCTTTCTCTCTCTCTCTCTGAACCTTAAGTGCCCAGGGCACATGGGGCTTCCGCAAGGGTTTTCCACAAATGCCTGTCCTTCGCCTTTTGTTCTGCTCTTGCCCATGTGAGCCCTCTATTGCTCAACATCCTTTCTGTTGTTCTTCTCCATGTCTCTTTTGGTCTACCCTTACTTCTGCTCCCCTGTGGTGTCCATCTTAGCGCTATTTTTGGTAGTGAGTTGTCAGTCATTCGGAGCACATGTCCCAACCATCGCCAGCGTCTTTCTTCAATAATTGTCGTCAGTGGTTTCATCTGCATTTCTGCTAATAAAATGTTATTTCTTATGGTGTTTGGCCAAAATATGTTTTTAATTCTTCGTAAACATTTAGTCTGGAAAGAATTCAACCTGTTTTCTATGGTTTTGGTGATTTTCCAGCATTCACTTCCATAGAGTAGTACACTTAGAAATACAAACATTACTAACTAGTAATTGAGATACAATGAGGGAAATTAAAAGAAGGACATCTATCGCTCTTCAGAAAGTAAAACAACTAAAGAATCTTTGGAGAGGAGCAGACAGAACCACAAAAATAAGGTTTTTAAGGGCATGCATCTTTCCCATCGCAACAATGCCTGTGAGACCTGGACACTTAACAAAACAGACTTGAAACACATAAATGCCTTTGAATGTAAATGCTACAGAAGAGTTCTTCAAATATCATGGACACAAAAAAGAACAAATATATCCATACTACAAGAACTTAATATTGAAGAAGGCTGGCTAGTAAAGAGGATTAAAGAGAGAAAACTTAAATACTTTTGACACATTAAACGACATGACAATCTAGAGAAGACCGTCTTGGAAGGGTACATAATGGGAAAAAGAAAAAGAGAAAGACCAAGGCGAAGATGGCTGCAGGACATCGTTGATGATCTGCAAATGGATGCGTCAGCAGCTGGCCATCTTGCTCACAACCGAGAGGCCTACAGGAATGCTGTTTGGGGCACAAAGTTCCGCAAAGGACATGCAAATGAATGAATGAATGAATATACAAATAAATTATTTAACACAAATACACATTTTTATTTATTATTGACCACGCTTACCCGTGGATCAACCCAAAATTACCTTGGAAAAAGGATTGAAATGAACTGAATTCTCTCTTCTCTGGTGCCATTAATTCTATGGTACAAGAAGCCTGTATTTATAGCATAGTTGCAGACTGTACATCAGATGTAAGTCATATTGACCAATTAACACTGTTTGCAAGACGTGTTAATACAGATCCAAGTGATATCAATATTCACGAACATTTTCATTCCAGTAGGAGCCATTACATGCTCAGCATTAAACGAAAGTATTTTTAGAAAACTGTCGGACATGAATATTCAAAGCGTAAGCATGGTTGTCCATGGCACGACGTTAGATCAAATATGAAAGGAAAACATTCTTCGGCAATGCATTAGAGTCTTGAACCCTATTATTTTTAAATATTTCAAAAATTGTACGTGCTTTTCTCAGCGTCAACATTGCTTTAAGGGAACCTTTCATCATCATCACCATCACCATCATCATCATCATCATCATCATCGCCTTTCTCACTCCCTTGAGAACATAAGCCACGGATAAGGGCTCTCTAGTCATCCCTGTTCTTGGATTTATTCTATTCTTCCTTCCATGTGTAAACCTTGTCTCTGAGCACTGTCAAAATTTCTCTTCTTCAAGTAAGTCTAGGCCTTCCTTGTTTTCTATTTCCTTTAGAATTCCATGTTAGTGCCTGTCTTGCTATGCTGGTGTCAGGTTTTCTCAGAGTGTGGCCAATCCACCTCCATTTCCTAGACATGATTTGTAGATTCATAAGCTCTTTCCCAGACCTCTTCGTTCTTGATCTTGTCCTGCCATTAAATGTTAAAATCCTCCTCATGCAGTAGTTCATGAATTAGGGGAATACTTCACTTTACTTTACTTTATCCTTCCTCTTGTACGGTGAGGTTTTAAGGGGATTTGCAGTTAGCGTCTTTAGGCCGTATGCATGGTCTCAATGATGCTCGTGGCTGTTTCTATAATTTTATCTATCCATCTTTTCCAGGGTCCTCCTCTTGATCTATGTCCTTATAAACTCTTTATAAAATCATATTGCAACTTTAACAATCAAGTCACTAAGTACCACCACTCCCTGGAGATCCAGAATCAAAGCTATTCGTCCTTTAGGATATTTTATTGGCGAATTTTACGATGTTTTGATAGAAACTGCTGATGGGTCAATGGACAAAATGACAAGACATGAACTGAAACATTTGCCCTTATAGTCAAAGCTTTAAAAAATTTTGGTGTCGTGTTATATGGCACTATGTTTTAAATTAAATTATTGTTGCTAGTAAACTCATTCTGTCACACGGTGCGGGTGCCTTGTCGTGGCGTGACAGCATTCGTACCCTGACCACTCCCAGAGTTATACCAGTGGAAGTTTTACTTCTGGCGGGTCCAACCAAGTTGGGAAGGTCTACGCGAGTAGGGGTCAGATGAAACTTGCACCCTGGTCCTCCAGGGTGAGGGTTGAACCATGGGGTCAACGATCCGATCTTTGCACAAAAAAAAAAAGATTAATGTTATGGAACAGATAGAGAAGCCTCGAAATTGGACGGATAAAAATGGATCACGAACTTGGAACCTGGAATATAAGAAGTTTATACAGACAAGGTTTTGCTGCCAAGAGAAAAGTATGGGACTTAGTGATGGACTCCAGTGCTACTAGTGAAAGAATCAGCAGCCTCCGCATGAAGGGAACAAAGAAAAATATAACAATGATTAATGTGCATGCTCTAACATAAGATACAGAGGACACTTTAGAGAGAGTAATAGAGAAGACCCAGAAACATGATATAATGATAATACTAAGAGATTCCAATGCAAATATAGGAAAGGAGGAGTCACACAGACACATCACAGGAAAATAAAGTCTGCATGAAACATCTAATGATAATGTATGGAGACTAATAAATATGGCAGAAGCTTATGGAATGAGAATAAGTAGCAAACGTTGTTAAAATAAGAACATCCCTAAACAAACATGGAAATCCCCCGATAATCTAACATGCAACCTGATAGACCACGTTTTAACTGAAAATGTAAAGCACACAACAAACATACCTCATATCAGAAGTTACAGAGGAGCTGGATGCAGCACCGACCATATTCTTGTTGAAGCTAAATTAAAATTCAGACTGAAGAAAATTTTTATAGTAAATTAAATAAAAGCTCAGTAGAGTTGCTCTAAAAAGAGAAGACACTCAGGAAAAATTCAGAAATGAGCTAAAACGTAAGATAAACACAAGAGAGAATGAAGAAAATAAAACCATTGATGATATAAAATATGTGGGAAGATATAAAAATCGTTATAAAGAACACAGCAGAAGAATGCCTTGGAGTCAAGACCATAACTAAAGAAAAAGAACTGGTTCGATGAAGTCTGCATAGAGACAGTCATAAAGAAAAGAACAGCGAGACAGATATGGCTGAATGACATAGACAACAAAACAAATGAGGAAAAGTACCACACACAATGTAAAGAAACTCAAAAAGTTATTCGTCAACAAAAACGACAATATGTGAAAGACATGGTAAGTGAGATGCAGACATGCCATCAGAATAAGAAAAGCAGGGAATTCTGCAAAGAATTGCGAACAGTAATGCAAGAGTATAAACAACCTCACGAGAGCTTGAAGGATAGTAGTGGAAACATGATAAATAATGAAGAGAAAATTTGTGCCAGATGGAAAGAATATTTTGGAAAACTACTAAACTGTGAAGAGCCTATAAGCACATTACCATGAGAAGAAATAGAGACTTGTGAACCTGAAATAGATTAACCAGACTTAGAAGAACTCATCTACCGTATTCTGTTTCTACGAAATAACAAAGCAACTGGTTCAGATGAAATTGCTGCAGAACTGATTAAGGAAGGAGGTCTAGATCTACATGAACAGATATGTGCACTAATACAACAAATATGGAGAGAAGAAAAACTCCCCAGTGAATGGAGAGAATCATTACTGATCCCACTATTCAAAAAAGGTGATAAGAGCAAGTATGAAAACTACGGAGGAATATCATTACTACAAACAAGCTACAAAATACTATCTATTATACTTTTAAATAGATTAAAACCATACAGCGAGAACATATTGGGAGACTATCAAGCAGGTTTTGGGAAGAATAGATCAACCACAGACCAAAACTGTTATCTACGTCAGAGAGCAGAAAAGTACTGGGAATATGGAAAAGAAGTACATAATATCTTCACTGACTTCAAGAAAGCCCATGACAGCATAGATAGCAGCAGCTTATTGAAAATTATGAAAGAATTTGAGATGCCTAATAAATTAATCAGTCTAACTAGAATACGTATAGAGGATACACAAAATATGGTAATATATAAAAAGTCAGAACCCTTCTCTATAAGAACTGGTTTAAAACAAGGTGATACATTATCTCCATTACTGTTCAACCTAGTACTATAAAAGATAATCAGAAAAGCGAAAGAAGAAAGCAGTACAGAAGAACAAGCTAAAATACTAGGATACACTGATGACATCGACCTGGTAGGGGAAACTATGCAAGAAGTCATCAATTCCTGCATACACCTGAGAGGTGTAGCACTAGAAGTGGGCCTGACCATTAACCAAGATAAAAGAGAAGAAGCAGAATGATTCATAATGATTATATAAATGTTGGAGAAATGATTATTAGGAAAGCAGAAAGATACAAATATCTAGGCACAACCATCAACAGAACCAACACAGTAAGCGAGGAAATTAAAATCAGAGTACAGATAGGGAATAAAATATACTTTGCCTTGCAACACTTGTTAAAATCCAAAATTCTGTCCCAAAACACCAAAATAACAATCTACAAAATTATAATAAGACCAGCCGTCATACATTGATCAGAAACATGGAGTACGACAAAGAAAGATGAACAATTGCATATATTTGAGAAAAATATCCTAAGAAGAATCTTTGGGCCGATAAAGGATACCAAAAATGGAGAATGGAGAGCTAGAAAGAACACTCAACTGAACAGCTTATTTAAATCCCAAACAAGTATAAATGTCTTGAAACTGAACAGACTACGCTGGCTGGGGAATGTAGAAAGAATGGTAGAGAACAGACAAACGAAAATGATGTATGCACAAGAGATGAGGGAAAAAAGACCAAGGGGTAGACCATGACAGAGATGGAAAGACAACATCTATATATAAGTGGGGTGACAAGGTTTGCCACTGCACAGATCAAGGGGTATTTCACTTTGAAATACTTTTTATTAAATGAAAATATATAACCGTCACTCCTCTATTATGCTATTCATTAGGATAGTTATGTCATTATTTTGTGTCACTCATGTCATTATTTTATGTCACTCCTTCGTAACGTCACTCCTTTGATACACATCCTTTTTTAGGATTAAACATCCGAGAACAAAATGTGTCATGCCCGGTTTCGAACGTTATACCGAATGGTACAAGAATAAACGAATAAAGCCAGTCTCTGAACGCAAAACGTTTAGTACATAATATGAAACAGATTGAAGCTATCCCTATAGGTTATACAGAGAAGGGTTTACAATTCTGACCGACTAACACTGTCTTTGGTCATCTTGCTCAGGTACTTCTCTATTTATCTTCTACAACATTATTATTATTATTATTATTATAAGTGCTACACCATGTGTGGATATTTTCTTTCCAACAAACGGCGAGAATCAGAGAAATTGTAAGAAGTTCACAATATATGCATTGAACTACTGAGACCTTCCTCGTCCTCCTTCGCCTCTATTATATCACTTTTGTCTCTGTGTGCCACCGAGTTTATTCCTATAATCCTTAAAATAAGTCTCATGTAGGAGGTTCAGAAGTTTAGAGGGCCATTGCCTATGTTCGACGGTGTGGTACATCGAGGCGGGATGCGCGACATAGTGAACAAATGAGATTGCTATTCAAAACTACAGTTCTGTTTTATTGTACCTGCGTGCTTAGCATTCTCTTGTATTGATTATGCTGACAAAATGTGAAGAACTTAACCACTGTACTTTCATTAATTTTTGCAAAACAATAAATATGAAGTGGCAAGACAAGGTATCACAGTGTGCTACGCTTCGGTGCCTACAGTTAAAGAAGTAGATTTTCTCCTGCACGGCCAGATAACAATATAAACAGTATTTTAAAAAAAAACTTGTCTTGATCTGTTGGTCTGCACCACTAAAATGGTGTTTTTCTTTTCCGTGTAGTAGTGTGCTCCGCGCACAATGCGATGCTTCAACGTTTGAACGCGCTATTCTTTATGATGATGGTTGTAAAGTGCCCTGAATGTTTAGGAGAACTTCCACGACATCATGAAGTTGATACACTTGCCTCACTTCGCTTTATGCAACTTCCATAACCCGGGATCATTAAACAGAATTCAGACAAGACTTGCGAACTACGAGGGTTATACCGGAAGTCGTGAGGAAAATTTTTTAAAAATCAGAATGTATAGATAGAGAAAATATATATGCAATACCTTAATCAGCATCCTGTGCACTTCATGTAGAGGTCACATGACATCACCATCATGTGTCACGTGACCACGCAGAGCATAAACAAAGTGGCGGGTGCTGAAGTTTCGTTTCGTCAACGTGCTGTTATTGAGTTCCTCGTTAAAGAGGAAGTCCCCATTACTGAAATTCACCAAAGACTTCAACTTCCTTATGGAGATGTGTGTATGGGTGCTACTAGTGTTAGGAGGTGGGTGAAATATTTCAAAGATGGAAACACGAGCATCCAAGATATGTCTCGCAGCGGTCTCCCTCGAACTACCTCCACTGAACGCAACGTGGAAAGGGCTGACGACATCATAAAGAAGACAGACGTGTCACATTATCTGAAACCTGTGAATCTTGGAATAGGACACATTGCAGTACAGGAAATGATTGAAACCATAGGCTATAGAAAAGTTTGTGCATGCTGGGTCCCACAGGAGATAACGTCCAGAAAGCAGTGCGTCTATGCCGTCGGTCATCTGGGACGGAATTCTATTGGGAGGGTATTTTCAAACTTGCAGAGCGATGAGAGAAATGTGTGCAGAAAAATCGAGTTTATGCTGAAAAGTGAAGAAAAAGATGTAGATTAAGGTGATACATTTATATTTTCCCTATTTATAAACTGATACAAAGCCTAAATCAATAATCATCTAATTCCGGACGTTACAACAGAACAGATTTATTGATGAAACTACATTTGTTAGTGGATGTTGGCAAATGGAAATGGCGTGAAAAGACCGATGGAATTAACAATTACATGAAATAGTGTCCGGGCGACTTGACATAGCCATGGGACGACCTCTCACGCGGCAAGGATGTTGAATGACATTTTTTTTTTGTTTCTTACTACAGACAATACCGCATACTCTCTCAAAAACTGAATTCAGACAAAACTTCCTAAAAGGGACACATTTAACCAATACTAAGCATTCATACAAATGACAGACCACAATCTACATTCTGCTATTTCAACAGCTCAACTAAAATAATCGTACTGACTCTGAAGAAAAAAAAACAGTTGTGTACCTACATTTCTGGAACCTTCTCTCTTGCCCCTCTCAACCGTTCTTCTTTTTCGTCTGCTTATTTTCTGTTCATCTCTTCCAAATTCGTCCACTACGATTGCAAATACGTGTGAGCTTTTACAGTAGATTTTCCCGCTGCGCACATCTATAAGTATCCAAAATTGGCTCTCTACAGGAGACTACTATTTTATTTCTGTCCAGCTCAATTACCTATCCTATTCTATTATACAACAGCGTCGAATAGAAGAAGATTAAGATGCATAGGACATGTCGGAAGAATGGACAGCAGCCGTATCCCAAGCAAATATATGAACAGCTTTCAAAAGAAGGAGAGGAGGCTATGAGACAGACCAAAACTGAAGTATAAGTATATTTGCAAGGCAGTCATGATAAATTCTTCCATCAGTTATGAAGACCAGGACGACTTGGAGATGAACTATACCATGGCGATTGTACGTACAGGCAGATTCTTGCATTATTTGAGAGGAGGAAATACAGGCCAAAAACTGAAGAGACATTGCAAGGGCAAAGAAACTATACACACACACACACGCACACACCATCCGTAAGAGAAACTAGTCAGCAAAAAGATGCTCTATAAAATCCACAGATAGTAGCATTAGCTTACTTAAAACTGTTTTCTAATACAAAAAATAAGTTACAGTTAATGGTATATATATATATATATATATATATAAAGGCTGCCTAGGTATCAAAGTGTTTAGTACAGTAATCTCTCATGGCAAAAGTCAGTGGTTCGAGCCCCATCGGAAGCGCCTCAGTCACTCAGCTGTAGAACAGATGCCTGACTTCCTTTGAAGCTGGAGAAGGAAAGGCGGCCAAGCTGACACAAACCGCATCATCTTCCAGTGTACTGACAGGTCAAGGAAAATATGGGCACAAACACCATGTTCCCTAGTTGTATCTCCATGGCATAATGGGGCTTTCTTTACCTACGAACAGTAACCCTTCAGCACACCTTCAATGATTCGTCAAGTCAGCGAACATGCGGTATTAGATATATAGAAAGCCTGTATGGTTGTAAATGTTCTAAAATATTTCAGAAATATGCACAAATAACTCATAAAATGAAAGACTTTATACTTAATTCATGAGAAACATAGACAGTAATGTACTTGGACAAATAAAATCACCAGAAGAACTTTTGATGTGGTTTTCCCAGAAGAATATTATTTAGGAAAAACTTACACACCACCGCCAACGTTCATCGGATATGTCACAAGATGGATATCGCTGGAGCAATCTGAAAATGTTAGAGGCTAACTACAGAAAAGATAGAAGTTTGTGTGCCAACGCAACATTCATTTCATTTCTCCGATCCAGCAGGCATTTGAGCTTAAGCTCTTCGCGATGGTAAAATATCTGCTGGTTTCCTTTAATTGTAGTGAATTTGTATATAATGCATTTGGATGTTCAGGCAAGTATTTCTGTCATAAATCTATGAGTGCTGGACATTCTAGCAGATGGTGTGCGTGACTGTTTCTTGGTTATTATCACACAGTGGGCATTTCGGCGTATCATCGGGCCTTGTCCGGTGTATGTGCCTTGTTCTTAATTGAAAAATGATGGTCTGCTCTCGTCTATTTGAATATGTTTATGGCATCTTTCACATTCGGGGCGGTCATGTATTGGAAAACTGCTCTAACACAACATTCAAAACTAACCGCATGGGGAATGGTGCTTAGTAGTTATTTGTGTCTACTTGTTGTATTTAGTCTATTCTGTTGCCCTGATTAAAAAAAAAATTCCACACGTTATTTCAATCTCCAGTTGTAATTACCATTCTGAAAACCAACAGAGGGAGATGCATCGGACACTTGAAGAGGATGGGGGAGAATAGACAGAATAACAAGAAAGTGATAAACGGAAACGGACTATGAAGCAAATCAAGACAATGGTGTCGTGAAAACTTGGAAGAAGACCTACGTCCCCTCAAAGTGGACAGTTGGAAGGAGAAGACTAACAAAGATGATGAAGACACTCTTGTCTGTAGCAATGAACCGCAATGGCTCGGAAAGCTGAATAAATGATAAAGGCGGTGTGCCGAAATACTGAGCTGGTCTTCTTTTCCTTTTTTTTAAAAAAAACAAACCATTTTAACTTATCTCATTTCCTTTTTTTTTTTTACAGCTTCACACATTCACGTTCTACTACATCTTCACAAAGATAACAAAGAAAATCATGCAATAAAATATATGTATATTATGGCGTGGCCTGAAAACAGTAACGCTGACGGAAGATAACAATAACAAAGCTGAGATTTTGTTGTCCTTTCTTAAAGATAGAAACGATCGTCTGTATCATTCTGCACGGCACATGATGATGGCGAAGTGAGACCGGCTTGCGCGAATGCTGGTTAGGCCCACTGCAAACTGCAATTGAAACCGATCCATCGCAAGAACCTAGGTTTCGCCATCTTGGAAAAAAGTTGGGCGATTTATCGCGACAAGTGACACAATGAAAGGCAACATTTATCTCACAGGTAAGGCTTGATTTATTTATTTACTCGGCATAAAGGCTGCATCGTTATTATGCATCAGACGGATTTGCAAACGGAAAGTTATCGTATATCAGCGAAATGAAATAATCGCTAACTGCGGCCAATTGCTGCCAACATGGAGAAGTTGTATCTGAACAGTGTATTCGGTTTGTGAATTTGGTGACTTAATTCTGAACTACTGAAATGTTATGTGTAGAAAATGGCTTTGGAAACTGGAAAGTTGGTGGATTTAGTGTCTGTCATAACACAACAATCACTAACATGTAGTTATTTAATAAGAAAATGATTTTGCATGAACAAAAGCATCGATCCGGAAAGTGTCGATCAAATTGACAAAGCTGCTCTAAAAATAGTTTTTCTTCTTTCCATTTAAAATGGAAAGAGTTACGAGCTGATGCATTTATTCTTTCGCGCAAACGATGGGCCTGAACATGATTTCATGTTTTTTTAAAAACTTTTTATTCGTGCAGTCAGCCTATACTCGTATTCAGCGTCCCGATTTAGAGAGCAGCTGTAAGACCACAGTGGTAGGAGACTTGTGTTTACATTCAGCAGCGGCATTCATATAGTAAATGAGGAACTTGTGAAATATGCCAGTATGTCATTAAATTAACAGAAAATGCGTAGCACATCATGAAAGCAAATATCACAGAGAGCGTTCTAGTGTTTCCAGCTTTTGTTGATCAGTAAACTAATGTTAACAAAGGTAGCCCTGTTATGCCGCCATTGATGTGCACAGGAAATATTGTCTTCATGCCTATGTTTTCTTTGATCTGTTGACAAACTAGAGATTGATATGATTGTTTTCACCTCCCCCCATCTGCAGTTCTCCAGCTCAAGCGAGGTACACACCTGTACAGCTTGGTTGGCAGGGGCTTTTCTATCCAGGATCAAATCATGATCCTTTTTTGAATTGAGAGAAAATGCTGAAGTCAGAGACACTGGACCAGGTCACTTTAGATAGGCAACCACCTCTCACCCGACGGGGATGTATGCGTATCCTAATCACGCTGAGGTTTTCCAGTGAGAAAGTCCAACTCTAGACTAAACTGGTGCAACGAAGACCACGGTGTCACGCAATCCCACTTCTGAGACCCACCAAGAATACAGGCTCAAGTCCTGCGATACTGTGAACCTCTTGGGGTCCTCTTGGGGATCTTGTGTGGTCCTATGGGGGACCATGGGACCTATCGAGGACCACAGGTGTAAATTCAGTAGGATCACAGGACGGTCTTGGAGGTAGAAGCGAACGAAGAAGAAGAAGAATTGAGAGAAGAGTGCACTAACCACTTTGTTGCTCAGATAGACAAAATTAATTTTATGTGATACAAGAACTGAATAAAGGGGACTGGCTAGCGTAGTGGTTAGAGCACTCGCTAGCAACCAAATGGTTGAATGTTTGAATGCCCAGCTGATTGGGATTTTTTTTTTCTGTCCAATATGGCCCTGGGGTTCACCCAGCCTCGGAAAATAGGTACCAGAAAAATCTGTGAGGTAAAGCACCAGGCATGATACTGACATCACACTTTCATGTGCCGAAGGTCATGGAAAATACAGGCCTAACACCATATTCCTCAATATGCCTTAGTGGCATGGAAACATGAGTTTTACCTTTACCTTACAAGAGCTGTATAGTGGAAACAATCAGATCTGTGTCCCATGGCATTTGCATGCTTTAGGGGTGTGAAGCATTAGTGCCTTCACATTTCTAGGCCATCACAGCATTTGAGGTAGGGATGCCAGCACCTGTTCTCACTGCCTTTGTTTACCTAGGGAAATCACAGGTACCCATTTTTTTTTTAGGCTGGATTGACCCTGGTGCCAGTCAGTCTGAGAAAATTCCTATTGAGTGTGAAATTCTCTCAGGGACTTTCTGATTGACCAGTGAGACCACTAACCACTACACCACTACTACAAACAATCAGAATGGAAATTAATACATTCGTAACTATGTGATTAGACCTGGAGCAAGATTAACTAAGAAGGTACAGTAAGGTTTTAGCCAGCTTTAGTTTGTAAGATGCCTCTGTCACAAGGTGCCAGAGTAGCAAAGTGGTTTGTGCACTTGTCCCCCAGTGATTCCTGTCTAGCTAGAGGCATCTCAGCCATCCAGCAGTAGAAAGGGTTACCTAACTTCTTCTGGAACATGGGGATAGAAAGGCAGCTAGAGATGGCTTGGGTCATTTCATTGGGCCAGTAAGTGTGTCTTGGTTTTTCATTGTTGGTGAGATCAGAGTTATTAAGTGTGTTGATTTTTTCCTTGTGCTTAGGCCACTGAGGTTTCTCACTCAGCACAGATGTACCAGAGAAGGTTGAGACATTGTGTGCATTGAAGATCAAGTACAAGCATTATGGAGTGCGAAATGGAAAATGAGGAAATCTTAAATAAAAAGGATTCGACAGACAGATCTATTGACGTAGAATGGCAGATTGACTCTGAATGGATCAATCTGTCTTCAGAGCTGTCATCAGTTGTTACAGTAAACAACAAAAAAGAAAAGAAGGCTAGACTTGAAGTAGCAGACTTTGAAACAGAAGCTCCTCCCACATTCCATTTCATTACAGCCCCAAAAGATGGCAGATTTTTAGTTGTTGATAACAAGGCCCTGCGACTCAGTCAGAAAAAGCCAACAGGATATTCGTACTGGGTATGCAGTATCCCTTGTTGTACTGCCCGATGTGTGCTGGATTCAGATGAAAAGAAGATAGTTAGATTTTGTAGAGAACACAACCATGAGGCAGAAATCAACAGGCAAGAGTATAAGATGTTCATTAATGCACTGAAGATTGGTGTGAAAGAAAATCCCCACGTTAAACCTAAAGTTCTCTATGACATTGAACTAGAAAAGGCAAAAGAACGGTGGAAGGAGAACAACTTAAAAAACAACACAAATGAAGAGGAGCCATCTCTGCCCAGCTTTGAGGCTGTCCGCACTGCTATGTACAATTCTAGAAATGCTGTGCTATCAGCTGTCTCCTTCAAAGCCGCAAGAGATGAGAGATCCACTGCAGACAAGGATCCAGCTCAGCATGCTGGCCCCAGCAGATCCACAAGGTCTAGGGATGCCAGGACCAATCCTAAGCGAAAATCAGCACCTTCTAAAACCATGCTGCAAAGTTGTTCTGATCTTGATGAGCTGGTGAGTACCAGACTTGACAGAAGTTAACTGTGGTATGTGGTTACAGTTTTACTTATATTCTCTGTGGTATAAACTTAATATCTTTCCTTCAAGTCTGAATGAGAGCAGAGTATAGGAAATCTAAGATCTAGACAGGAGAAATTAAAAATGTTACAAGTTTTTATGTGCTTTGTAATCTGCAGGATCTAAACAGGGGATATTAATAATATTGAGGATCAAGTTTGTATGTACTTTATAGCCTGCAAGATCTAGACAGGAGAAATTAATAACATTAAGGATTGAGCTTGTGTGTACCTTATCTGCAAGATCTTGACAAGATAAATTAATAGTCATTCATATATATGTTATGACCTACAGGAGCCACATAGGTGAAATGAATATCGACAAGGTAAGATTTGTACTTTATGACCTGCAAAATTCATATAGGTGAAATTAACAACATTAAGGATAAGGTTTGAATACTACAAATTAATTACATTAAGCCTAATGTTTGTTTCTGCTTTTTAAGCAAAGAGGGCTAAGGAACCGCGGAAGAATGCACTACAAACTGCCGTACACTTTTCTCTCTCATTACCCTCCTATCAGAACAGAAGATAAAGTAGGGTCATAATAGATGGCATTTTTTTCATATTAAAACATTATGCCTTCTTCAATATTTTTGTACTTCATCATATTGAGGGGAGTCTTATAATACTAATTTTAGTGGTTGTTAATAAAGAAACAAGTGAGAAAAATGACTTATTCTGGTTTTAGTTATTGTAATCATGGTTTTATGCTATTGTTGGCAATGGTAAACTTCAGTTTCAGGTGCAGACTCCGGAATGCTGATTTAACAGAGATTAGTTAATGACAGACTGATTGGAACCAAACCAACTACCTTTGTTTATTCAAAGTCATGAACTGGTCAAGATATGTCATAATACCTTCTAGCACAAACAGCATTGTTTCCCATATGTTTGTTTGACACTTTCCGTCTTCTCATGAGAAGTACTGTGTGGTATAACTTAGCTGTTCAGAAACAAGATAAACACATCAAGAGATCTGTACTCTGATCAAACATAGATACAGAAGCAAGTGGAAGAGAAACAATGTTCAGGCCATTTAGTTAATGATGCCTACCACCTTGCAGAACTCGACACACTAAACCTTTGACTCTCTACTGTCCCACTCTTGGATCCAGCTCCTTCATAAGTGATAAATTTCCCCAGACTTTCCATTCACCTAAAAAATTACTTCTGACTCCAGCTTCACAATTTTGTTACTAAGGGACACTATTTGATGATATCTGATAATAATTGATAGTGCTTCACTCTCCAACATGAATATGGAGATTGAAGCAACCACTTGAGCAAACCAGCAAGCATCATGAGCCATAATATTATCAGACTCACTGTGCATGCTAAAAAAAAATCGAAAACCAGGTGATATGTCATGAGTGGTTGGCCAAACTAAAAGAGTCACAAATCTCCTCCCTAATATATAGATTTATTGCCCGGAACATGCCAGTATCAAAGGTAATGAAATGGCAGATCAGCTGGCAAACAAAGCAACAACCCTGAGCATATTACAAATGGACAAAGCAGACATTATAACAGCAGCCCTATCAAAATTACAGGGAGATAAGAAAAGAATTTTGATTGCAGTACCTATCACCAAAGACTGCGAAAGAGGAATAATGAAGGGCAGTGGTAAATATTCAGAACTTTGTGGAGAAGATCAGGCTTATTCAGTGAATGTGCCATTGGCACTGTCACCCAACACACTGTACAAGTAACACTGAGGTTAAAGGCTGAGCTCATATGAGAGTGTCCTGAGTGCAAGGAGGTCCATCTCTAGGCCAGCAACAGAGCATGGCTATTCTTCAAGTTCAAGAACAATTTGATAATACTTAGACTCTTCATTCACAGGTTTGAATAGACTGAAGTGCCATGTTATTTCTGAGGTAACTGTAAGGAAAATGATACATGCATCTGAAGCATGAAGTTTGACATTTGCTTCAAGGTATTGTTCATTTGAGAATCACCATCCCAGATTAAGAAAAAATTTTCTAAATTACTATGATAATAATTATTTCCCTTTTTCATAAAATAAATGTCATATTAAAATCAGACTGAAAAATATTATAATAAGTGGGAATCTCATTTCTTGAAAATTATTATTAATTATTAATAATTAAAAAGCTCCAGACAGAAGTACGTTAAGTTAAACTATGAGTAATTTAACTAGTGGTGGAGCTTCTGAAAAGCTCTTGGCGGCTGATGTCTTAGTGAAGAACTTGGATGACTTTTGAAGTTCTTTAGTTTTGGAGTATAAGCAAGGCTGGGAGTGGGAATCTCATTTCTTGAAAAGTAGATGCAGCAATACCATCATATTGAGATGATGTCATGTGCAGGTGCTCACATGTAATGTGACAGTATTATCTTTTCAAGAAAACAAAGTCGTATTAAAAATCAGACTGAAAAAGGGAAATAATAAGAATTAGAGATTTTTGACCACTGAAAAGAAGCTCGACACAGTAATAAATACCATACTTGAGGGAAAAGTTGAAATAAAGCATTAGCATGATAATATAGATAGATGAACAACATCAAAAGATGGGATTTTCAGCTAGGTTGAGTGAACCATGAAACCAAGGGACAGAACTGGCTGGAGATTCATTGCAGTCAACCTTTCTTGGGGAGATGACATAAGGTCATGATGGTTTTTGTTTTTTTTTAGTGGTTGAATTCTTGTGGTATTAGATTTGATGATAATATGACACACATCTGTGCTGCTTATGGTTAAAAAAAAAACAAAAAACCAGAACACAAAATATCAGTTTGGTGGCCAGAAATGATTTTCTAAATTGAAGTACATAAGGCCTTTTAAAACTTGTACTAAAAGAAGCATAACATTTATTGTAACATTTATGCCATTTTACATATATGCAATATAAACACATGTACTTCTTTTGTTTTTCTAGTGGAATAAATAGATTTTCTGACCATGCCAAAATGTAATTATTGTTTTCTGTCACTTTTTGTGGTCTGACATCATATGTCAGTGCAACAATATTGTTACAGTCACTATTACAAAAAGTCTGCTAGCATTTCTTTTCAGCACTCAGTATCAGTCATTAGTGTAGCTTAAACATTTCTTATTTACACAAGCATGCGTCTAATGTCTTTGTTGGTGAGGTCATGTTGTGAACATGACCTTGTAAGGGGATTTGTATGTTCATTTTTATACCTCAAAGTGCTCACAAGAACTTGCTTTGCCTGTCATATTGTTGTTGCACCTGAATTTCCTTATACTTTTGACATATATTATGCATGTTTCATGAATGGTTTAGAATGAATTTATCTGATCTTTATTGTTTATTATGTTATAACACTGAGTGGTGATGATTGTAATTGTTATCTGTATATTTAAGCTACATGAAATTTTGTTTTGGTTATGATTTGGATTGGAGAAGTGTCATTTTTAATTAAGCCAGTCATTTGGTTAACAGTAATGAGATGTTATCTGATCAGCGGATTCTGTATATTTGGAGACAGTACATTTTTAGCTCACAAGCTAATTATCACACTCTTTATAATATGGGATTATAATAAGCAACAACCCATCCAACCATGTAAGTCCTTGGTAAATGAGTGGCTAAGCAGTCACCACGTAGTACTCCTTGTGACGTCTTGCAGGATAGCAACAAATTCTCACGGCTTCTCATGGTCTGTCGCCAGCCTTTGAATTGTGCCCCAGATGTGTTGCATGCTACTCATTTTTTCTGTTTCTACAGTTCCATGCCTTTGGTTGGTCTCTCTTTTTACCTTGTGTGTCCATCACATGGCTGTTTGGCAGTGTTGCAGGGGCCTCATCAAGGCACATGATCAAGCAGTTTCCAGTATTTAAGCAAGAGTGATAAAGACATATTTTTAACCCAAGATGCTGACTTTGTTGTTTTCTTAAAGCACAGATAGAAAAAAATTGAACCAGTGATCAAGACAGATGCAGAGAGCAAATAAACGGTTTTAGTTTTTTTTTTACCCCCTACAAATTTACTGTAGTTAGAATTCTACCAGTCATTGTGACTTACAAGTGGGAAAAATGTTGATAATAAGTGCATTTAAAGAGTTTTTCCATTTATCATCATCTCTCAGTGTCATACTAGTAAACATATTGTAATTATTTACAAGAGATCACAGGACATTCTGCACGTGGTTAGATTTGCTTTGAAACAGAAGCAACAACAAGAAGCTAGCTGCATAAAAAAAGTTTTCTCACTATATGTCACTTTCTCAAGATTATTATAAATAATCTAATTTTTTTCATCAGTAAATTTTCATCATTATGTTGTTGTAATATTATTACGAGGGGTGATTGATAAGTTCTCGGCATAAGGTGCAATGGATTATTTGTGGACAACTTTTTTGGGTTATTTCTCAACATAGTCCCCTTGCAAGTTTATGCACTTAGTCCAGCGATCCTGAAGCATACGGATTCCTTCTTTGTAAAAGTCAGCATCTTATGCCAGTAGAAAGTGGTCTACAGCATGAATGATGTCATCATCTGAAGCAAATTTGCGACCACTGAGCTCCTTTTTGAGTTTGGTAAATGGGTAATAGTCCAAAGGACTATTCTGGGAAATAAGGAGGATGTTCAAGAAGCTGGAAGCTGCATTCATGAATGACAGTCATTGCCATGCCTGCTTGTGAACTGGAGCATTGTCTTGATGAAAGATGACTCTTCTCGTCAATTTCCCTCAACGCTTTTCCTTCAGTTTGACCTGCAGTTGCTTCACAAGATTAGCATAATAGGCCCCAGGGACCATTCTGCCCTTCTGAAGATAGTCTACCAATAACACACCTTCTAAATCCAAAAAGATGGAAACCATCACTTTGCCTGCAGACAGAATCACCTTTGCTTTCTTCGGAGGTGGGGATCCATGATGTTTCTGCTGCTTTGACTGTTCTTTGGTTGCTGGTTGAAAATGATGAACCCAAGTCTGCTGTAAGAAAGGGCACTCTCCTTTAGAGTCTCTACCATATCCTCATGGATCTCCTTCGATGATAAGCCTTTGATGCAGAGGTGGCGAATGATTGCTCGATGAGAAATTTTATCCATTTTCTCAATTTCTGCCACCCCTAACCACTTCAGTAGCCTGTAAAAAAAAATTGGTTGCAGTTAATTTCTTGAAACTTTGTGTTTAATCTTACATTAACCTGATCTACAAACTCACCTAATATCAACTATGTGTTTCAAGTATTTGTACCTTATGCTAAGAACTTATCAATCACACCTCGTATTTCAGCTCACAAAATGCTGCCAGAAATATATTTTTTTAACAGGGCTCATTTATCCACCTAACCTGATCATTTATATGTGGATGCAAAATTATGTTTGGTTGAGTGATAGTAGTGACTTGTTTTGTTTAATTTTCATGTCAATTCATTCCAATCTTTTGATTATGCATGCCCAAAATAACCTTATAATTATTTGCATTGTTTTATTTTTCTTTTTTTTTAAATGTTTTTTTTTTTCTCCATAGTTTTCTTTCACTTTTTGTTTGGTTTGGAGGTTATAATTTGCTTTCCACTGTGGTTACAGTGTTGCATTTTATTGGTCACATGTTGTGTGTTGTGCATTTTCTTTGATTTGTGTGCATTATTTTTGCACCTGCATTGTCCTGCATCTTGTTATTTCATTTTCACTAGAAAAAAAAATTACAGTTTGAGCAGTTGTTTTTAAATTTTACACTTCATTTTTTTTAAAAGTGAAGATAACACTTGGGTCCTGTCTTCAGTTGAAATTTTATAAATTTTTGATATATCAAATCTTAGAGCAATAAAATTTTGATAATTTGTACAGTACAGTTTTTCACTATGGTCTGATGTTGGATAGAGACAAGTTTATGCTACATAAACCCTGTAATTTTGGGTGAGTTAAACAAATTTGATAATACAGCTTTTGATTTCTCCCAAATCTGACAGATGCAGAATTAAAATTCACTAAACATAGTACCAAAAAATAAAAAGAAGAATATTTACTCCAAAATGATTTTAAAAATAAATAAAGATTTGTCCAGAATTACTGAGAAGTGAAGGGAGAAAACAGTAGTAAAATTTTTACAAAGCTCTAATGAAACAAAAGTTACATGTTTTTGGAATATTGTCTTTTACTAGGCATTAAGTTGCCCAGTCTCATCAGTGCTAAAAGATCACATTTTTTTTTTCACATTAAATTAGTGTGATCAGTCTTTTACATTCTATTCTCTCAGTCTGGTGCATTGTTTATTTGTACACACACGTGCATAAACTGATCCACGTTGTGATCAAATATATTTAACATTAAATCAGACCTCCTTTATAGTTGTGTGCAAAAGGGTATTGCCGCATTTTTTTTTAACACAGGGAAACATTTTTTCTGCGTCAGTCAGTCAGTCATTTTTATTATGCGTCTTTTTTTTTTCTTTTTAAAATTGCTACAGAGGAAGAGCAAAGGTGGGTAACTCCATGTTTTGTTATTGTCTTGTTTCATTGTGAATTGTCAGTGACTGTGTTTGTAGGAGAGCAAATTGTACCTCCTTACCACATATTTTTGGTGAAATTTTAAATGAAATGGTTATTCAGAGCTCAAGATAGCATAATTATATTGTTCAGGATATATCTGTGAATGATGACGGAGTTGATCAGTCAGTATACTGAAGTGATTGTCTAGGAGTGTGACAGTTGTTTAATTTTAAACAAGAACAATGCAAGCACATATAATTTTCTAATTGTGATGATTTTCTTTAATTTAAAAAAAATATTTGGCATAAATTTAACAGTTACAGTTCATGAAGATAGAATGAGAACTTTTATAAAGAAGTGTGTTACTAAGGTTTAAAGAAAATGTCAGCATTGTTTAAACATATATCTCTAACAAACTTGACAAAATTATTTGTAACTTGTATCTCATCTGCATCCCATTGGTGTAGGAGGAAGAATGGTCTAGTGAGCCACACAAAGATGCAGATCTAAGTGACTTTGAGGCCTGGTTGGAGGATGATGTTAATGCCAATATTCCAGCAGTTGTCTCATTTTTTGAACAGCCAATAAGGTCTGTTGTCAGAAAGACACAATCAAAATTGGAAGCACAGGACTTGAAGATGGGACATCAGGAAAATAAAGAAGTAAGTGTTCTTTGCTTCTTACTTTTTCTTGTCATAGCCAGTCTTGTGGAGCTTAAGCCATAGACAGTCTTTCTCTTCATACTTTCATAGGTCAGCCATCTCAATTATATTTTCAAACACATTCACATTTTCTCTTTCTGTAGACAAAATGAATATGATTGTAACTAAAGATATAAAATACACATGAAGTTACTTCTGTAAAGCTACAATAAAAAAAAATTAGACTTAAAAAAAAAAAGTAGGAATAGGCTTACTCACAAGGTAGGAATAGCTTTACTCACTAATAAAGAACACAGTTGTAACATTTTGACATTCATATTCTCGCACAAGGGTATCTGTGCAGCGAAATGGTTAGTACACTAGTCTCCCATGGCAAAGGTCAGGGTTTCAAATCTGACAAGAGGTGCACCCTAGTCACTTCTACTGGAGTTGGGGAAGGAAAGGTGACTAGGCATGATGCTGACCACGTCACTCTGTAGTATGCTGACAGGTCAAGGAAAATATGGTCTCTAACACCATATTCCTATGTGCCTCTAAGGATTGGCAAAGTTACCTTTACGTCTACCTTATTCACACAGAAACATACAGTTCTGCAGATCATCTCAAGTATTTCTGGTTTTCATTTTCATCACTTTGGTCTGAGGATTCTATAAAAAAGATTGCATAGTTAAGCACTTTCTTATCCTTAACTTCTACTATTCCTTAGTTTCCACTTCAACCTTTCCTATCTCATTCAAATGTCATTATTAATGTTAATACTTCCAGGTTATTGGGCAGTTTCTTGGCTTATTATTCTCTTCTGTTATGTTATTTGCTGGCCTAAGCAGCAGAAAAATGAAAAGACTGAAGTTTAGTTAAATGAATAAGAAGATGAAGAGCATGGAATTTGGAGTTGAGTGTTAATTTCTAGTGTTGTCTTGTTATTTTCTTAATGCATTTTCAGTATTTTGACACTTGAAAATGTTGAAATGATTGTATTTGTTTTTATAAAATATAATTAAAGTCATTCACCATGGAGTTAAGTAATGTAAATGAAACTTTGTAATTTGTTAAAGATTACAGATTTTATAGAAATTATAGTTCTTTATTTTGTTGCTTAATACCTTTTAAAATAGAAGGCATTGATCTGTTTATTTCTTTAACTGTTTATTCAGAGTAGCACCACGGAGAAGTCTGTGCATGAGAACAGTCCTCAGCGTAAATACAACAAAAGATCTACGTCAGCATCAATTTTTACCTGTTCCCATTGTCCATACAAGTCCAATCGTCATTTCAATGTGCAGAGGCATGAGAGGCTGGCACATTCTACCAAGAAGCCAGAATTTAGCTGTAAGGAATGTGGCACATCGTATTCTTTAGAATATCGCCTAAAGCTTCATGTTAAAGCTGTTCACCAAGGTGAGGGTCACCACTGTCATGTGTGCGATCGAACATTTGAGACGATGACAGGCCTGAAGTCTCATGTTGTCACAAAACATAAGAATGACGACTCCAAAGTCCATCACGAACCCCCGCCAGAGCTGACCTGCAAGTTGTGCGGCCGTGTCTTTTCAACCAGCTCCCACCTTCAGAAGCACACCAGCACGCACATAATGATACAGCCTTACAGGTGCTGCATGTGTAACAAGGCCTTTATGGAAGAGGCAGCATGGCTGTCACATCAGAGAGCCTGCAGTGATGCCTTCACTGTCCAGTGTTGCCTTTGCAGTGCTTTTGTCCCTACAGCACAGGAGCTGATGACCCACATGGATGTAGTTCATGGCCGAGCTGAGTACTCATGTCACTGTGGGAAAATATTTCCCTGGAAAAAGTCCCTTCTGACCCATCAGCAGAAGTGTTCACTCTTCTTGGCAGATAGAAGTGTTTGAATTGTGAACACATTTTTTTTTTTTTTTAATGAAAGGCAGAAAATTACAGATAGAACAATTTGAAGCAAATGTAATGTTTAGTGTCTCAATGTTTCTTTTTTTTCTTTAATAAAAACTGGTGCTCTTTCTTATTTAGATTTGTGAATTACCTTTTAGCAAAAAGGAAATGAAGATGAATTTTATATATTGATTGATTGTGATTTGTAAAGGAGCTGAATTTAATTTTTTTTTTATAAGTAAAATTCAGCATGGCCATGTTGTGAAAATTGTAACTTATCTATGCATCAGTAATGGAAAGATTTATCCCACCAAATGAGATTTTCCTTGTTGTCATGTTTTTAATATTAATGTAGCATTCCACATATCAAGAATGTGTGATCTCTGTACTGCAGTTTTTTTGTTTGTTTGTTTGCTTTTGTTTGTTATGCTGTAGACGTTACCTCGGGTGTCGCTGGGCATTTTGAGATTTTTTTGATGATTTCTCACAGTGATGAATTTCAGTGTCCATTGTGAAGTATTTTCTCAGTTTAGTGTGGTCTGGCGAGGTGGCACGAGCTGTTTTCATGATTGAACCTGCTATTGCTGTGAGTGTGTTTGGAATCCTAATGTTGCTTTCCCATGCCATTGCTGTAGAAATATTAGGGTCGTCCTTTGCTGTGTATCCACGATGCTAAGGATATGATAAACATATGTGCATTCTTATAAGTCTTTTGGAAACATCAGAGCAACAGGAAGGATAAATGGGAAGAGAACAGAGGAAGCCTCAGAGTAAAAATAATGGACAGTCTGATGTGATGGCACAATAGAAAGTCTGCAGCTGAGCTGGTGGAAAATGTCAGGGCTCGAGATTTGTGGAGAAGCATGACTGAATGCTTGCCAGCAAAGCACTGAATGATGATGATGATAAGTTTCAGCCATAGAGTAGAAAACTTTTTTCCAGCTGATGCCATAAAAATATGATTTATAGCAGGTAGAGGGTTAAGAAGTGAGTAAAAAGAAATGCTATAAGTTACTTTATGTGCATAAAAGTGGTAACTCTTTTGGTATCGGATTCATTTTATTAGTATTATTATTGGATATTATGTTAATGCATTTAAGAAGTTGAGCAACATCTGTAAGGCTGTGTGTCTTCGGGACTTTTAGCAGATTTTTTCCAACAACACGGCACTGTTATTTGTACGATGATTTAAAACAAAAGAAAAAACAGCTTTTTTAACTCTTCCCGTGCCAGTCGTCAGACTTCTAATGCTTTTGGTTTCTCACGTGGTGCCAGTCGTCAAAAATTTGATGTTTGGTTTGTTTCATTAAAACACCGGTGTAACCTTTAAATTGTAAACATTTAGTGCTCATGCCCCTGACCTTTTCCATCATGGAGGAAGAGTGTCTAATAACGAGCGATGTCGAGCATCTTCTTCTTCTTTGTATGCTTCTACTGCCAAGATCGCCCCGTGATCCTACTGACTTTACTCCTTTCCATCACCTTTTCCATGGTGGTGCCGCACAGCAGCCCTAATTGCATTTTTCTTCATTGGTCGGGAGTTTTGTCACGCGCACAACAGCTGAAGAATCTCACTGGCAGCGGTCGAGCATCAAAAAGCAAAGTTTTTGATAGAGAAATTTCAATTTTTTGGTGATGTAGATAAGGGTATGGACATGGCCTATGACCAGACCACTGTTTTTGAATATATCCCAAGTAGATCTAGACATATTAGATGACTGGAGAAGTAGTTAGAAGGTTATTTCAGACATTTTAGTGATAATGCAACACAGATTCGCAATATGACATCGACAGGTGGTTCTGTGCATCGCATCTGGTACGTAGTATGGATCTAGACCTATCCACTGTTAAGTTGGACACAATCATTGTCTATAAACATCACATTACTTTTTTTCTTAAAAAACTCTGCATTTATGAAATCTTGATACATTTAGTTATATTTTGAAACGCGGAAGTACATTGAAATACTGTGTTTCATTCAGTTATACAACTATACCCCCTATACATATCAAGACCCGCGTTTTTACTTTGGCACCCAACTGAACGTCTGCATTTCTTCCTGAGGCATGGAAAGAGTTAATTAATGAGCTCATGTTGATGTGCTTTGTGTATGTGTGTGTGTGCGTGCATGCTGCAGTGGTGTAATGGTTAGCGCACTCTCCTGCTGATCAGAAGGTCTCTGGTTTGATTCCCTGCTCAGGCGGAATTTTTTCTGACCCACCGGCACTGGGGTCAACCCGGCCTAAAAAAATGGGTACCTGGGGTTTTCCAAGGAAAACAAAGGCAAGGAAGCAAGGTGCTGACATCCCTACCTCAAATACTGTAGTGACCTAGAAATATGGAGGTACTACACTATGGCATGCAAATGCTATGGGACTTATATATGTATATATATATATATATATATATATATATTTGCAAAGTGGTTAGCGCACTAGTCTTTCTTGGCAAAAGTTGGGGGTTCGGATTTGGCTGGAGGTGCCCAAATCACCCAACTGTAGAAATGTTTACCTGATTTCTTCTTGTGTTATGGAAGGAAAGGCAGCCAGGCATGATACTGCCCATATCACCTTCTAGTGTGCCGACAGGTCAAGGAAAATATGGGCACTAATACCATATCCCTATATGCCTCTAAGACATGATAGAGTTACAAAGACCAGCCTATATATACTTGCACCCAGAAACTATTTGTGTACACTGTCATTTGTTTCTTATCATGACAAAATATTTTTTCGGCAGAAGGTGGGGGGGGGGGGGTGCAGATCCTGTTGGGGATTGACGATGAAAATGACCTTATCAGTGAATCAGAAGGAACAGTGAGTTGAAATCGTGTGTATACAGATGGATCTGCACATAATGCCATAAAGAATGGAGGAGCAGGAGCACATATTGAATATCTAAACAACACCACTGACAAGATTTCCATACCCACTGGAAAATACTACAACAACTATGATGCAGAAGTTAGGGCAATTGTTGCTGCAGTTGAAAAACTATCAGACTCCAGAATTGATACATGTCCTGTAGTAATTCTCACAGATGCAAGATCAGTACTGGAACCTCTTCAGTCCAACAAACTACCAGACCTTAAGGATGCCTTGTCAAAAATTGGCTTACAACATGGAGTCACTTTGCAATGGATTCCCTCCCACTGTGGGATACCAGACAATGAGAAAGCTGACCATCTGGCCAAAGAGGGGACTGAAATGGAGCAACCAGACATACCAATCACCTATAATCAGAAGAAAAGCATGATAAAAACCTGCAGGAAGCCACAAACACCACCACATGATGACTATCACATGCTAAACAGAAAGGAACAAGTCACCATCTTCCGTCTCCGAACAGGACACAGCCGACTCCGAAGTCATATGTATACAAAGTTTAAGGTTGATACTACTTATCTATGTACATGTGCCCAGGTGCCCCAAACTGTGGAACATATCCTCCAGAACTGCATCAACTATGAGACACTGAGAAATAGTTACTGGCCCAGTGAAACCACTAAAGAAGATAAGCTCTACGGTTCCATACATGAATTACAAAAAACAGTGAATTTTATCCAAGAGACTGCAGATATAGACAGACAATGCGAACAAAGAAGAAGAAGAAGTGAGTTGAAATTAGAAATGCAAAGTAGATAAAAGTATAGATAGAAGATGGTTGGGAAAAAAAAAGTATAAGAAAAGTTGCTAGCAGTTGATGCTAGGCAAATGCTGCAACAGTTAACTTCTGCTGCTCCTGAAATATGTGGCAAAAAAAGTGCTATTGTTATACAGATAATCACCTTGGCCAGCATATGTCCGGATTGATTTTACACTGGTATTGTTTCATAAATGAACTGTAAAAGATACTTTCTAAAAATGCTCTGCAGATAAAAGACTTTGAGAGTGAAAATATTTGATATTGCAGTTTATGAACCTAACCTGCACTTTTTTTTCTATATAAAGTATTTGATACATATTTTTTTGTTGTTGTGCATCCTGTACGTGACTGCGTACTGAGTTTCACAAGGTGCCTTGTAATATTATGCCCAGCAAGCCTGGTTTCTTTTAAAATACTATTTTTATTTATATTTTTTAAATCTCAAGAATACTGTATTCAGTATTTGTGAATTTTGCATATCACAGCATTTTTAAACACATTTTGTGTTGAGCTGATAGTGTTAGATTTTTTTGCATATCACATTCATATTAAAAAAAAATGTGTGAATTCATATTGCTTGCATTTGGTGTTATTTTGACAAGGAAACCAGGTTGTTCTTATATTGAGAATCTGGTAGAATATGTTAATGTATATAGCTGTGTGTGTAACTACTTGACACGACATTCAGGTTTTGTAAATGAAATATTTCTTATGCCTAAAGCTGGTTGTACTTTGAAAAAAAAAAAAAACAAACAACTTATAATTATTCCTTGTACAGTTTTAAATAAAAGTTCAAAAAATGAAAGCATAAAAAAAAGGTTGTCTTTTCTTTTTGGCTAGCAATTTATTTTTCTGATTCTCCACATTATTAACATTACTTCTAGGCATCAAGAACCTTCTGGAAATTTAAATAATTTAAATCTGTTAATTAATTGTATGACAATTTTAGTTTTATCTATTTGTATCATTGACATTTTCTAGATTTCTTGAATTGAATACATCAAGATTTTTAAATTGTTGTGATGGAAGAGCTGTATTTTGCTAGTGTAGCTTTTTTTTTTTTTTTCTAAGTGTTATTGATCTGAACCCTCATGATGAAGTAGAACTTGTTGCAATCTGGGTTATAAATAACAGAACAAGACAGAAAGTGAAGAATTGTTTTAACAGTAGATTTTCATATTATGTTTGCTTTCTTTATCTTTGCAAATCTTCTCATGTCTGGCAGATTTAGTAGATATTCTCATCAATACACACATGCCATATGTAGAAATTATATCTACAGTTATCAATCATTCAGCAAATTTTTTTACACTATGTCCATAATTGAAATTAGCAACTTGTCCTATTTTTTTTTTGTGTTTTGATTTGGCAATAAATTTTCCTTTTGTTGTAATTATTGCGGATTCAGTTATTTTTGCCTGCTTTCTTACTCCATTGCTGTCTGTGAATGAGTTACTTATTTATTTCTCTTTGTGTTGTTTTTGCATGGCTGCTTATTTATTTTTCTCTGTGTTGTTTTTGCATGGCTGCATCATTACATGTGCATGCTTGTTCACCTTGCTTATATGTACATATTTTTGTCTTACTGTGTTCATATTAAACCAATCATGGGTTTTAAACTTAATAAACTTATATTGTATAAAGATGAGTAAGAATAGGCAGACTGTGAGTCACAAATGAGTTCTGTTCTCAAGTCTGTTGGTCGAATTTGTATGTATATTGGATCCGTTAGGTGTGTTTTGCATCTAACATCAGTTATACCAGTTATAGTGTAGAGTGTACCTTTCTGTGCATAAAAAAACAGTAAACCGACAAACCACTGTAAGGCATACAAAGTTTTGATCTGTGCTATAAATTAGTGCCTGTTTTGATCTATGCTACAAATTAGTGCCTGTTTGTTATTACAAACCAATGCATGTAACATGAATTTTTAATATAATAGCTTTATGGGGGTTCATAATTATGGTTATGTAAGTTGGATGTTCATAACTTTGAGACTGCCTGTACTGTAGAAAAATGTGAACCTGCAATGCTGCCATATATAAAATTACAGATAAAAGTTGTATATTCCTTTGTGACATTAATAGCAGTTCTGAAAGATGAAACTAGTATGACTATAGTAGCAATTCTGAAAGATGAAACTAACATGACACTGACATGGGAGAGATTGAAAATTGGAATGTAACAAGAATTCATGCCTCCTTAACTGTTTTGAGACATTCCCATATGTCAGTTCAGAAATAACATTTTAATAAGGGCATATAGATTTTGTGAGAAATTCTGTTAGAGCAAAATAATAAATCATGTATGTCATGCAGCAGAAGGTACATCAACCCCATATACAAAAGGTCACATGACCACTGCTGAAGAGGAGCAATATTTAGGTTGCAGACAATCTGCCAGTGTGAGGAGTCAGAAATAATATAGGAATATATTGTATAAATCTTCAGGTTAATGTAACACACAAAGAAAACAGGTTAAGTTTTTGGTATTTCCCGTTAAAAGAAAGTCGATTTATGATTCTGAATCTCTTAAAATAGTGACTAAAGATGTACTCAAAAGTTGATGTCTGCTGTCAGTTGTGAGAGAAATGTGGATTTTATGCTGCTATACTGAATAAGTAGTTTAGTTTTATGTTTTATAAGGTGATACTTCATTTATATAACACCAGACAGCTTTATATTGAGTTTTTTTTTTTTTAAATTGACCAAATAATGCTTGACTCACTCACATATAAGTTAGCTTCTGTTTGTTTCTTTATTCCTTGGATACTGGGACCAGCACTATTTTCTTTATACTTTTATAATTTAAAGCACTTTCTTGCATATATTTTGCCGCATGTACAAGTGGAAGTTGCTGGTAAAATCAATTCCGTTTGCTGATTTATGATTCGTATAAGAGATTTATGCTTATTTGTGAATGCATATTGCCTCCTTATCTATTTCATTTTGACAGATGTTGCCTCTTTAGTTATCTGGACTTGCAGGGATAGTTCTACTGTTTGCTTTTTTAAGTGTCTGTATAGAAGAGAAAACATTTTTCATAATAAAAGTGCAAATTTTATTATGAGGAAAGTCACCCTGTGGTACTAAAACTAACTTATTGTTTACTTTTTTATGAATTTTATTAGGAAGAAGATGAAAATGAGTCTGACGAAGACTGGAAAGATTCGCTTTCTTCCAAGTTCAGCGGCAAGCAAAATTCTGATGATGTGAACTTTTATTTCATGCCCTCCAGCCGTGGGTTCCAGGTGCTAGTCATTGATGGCTGTTTGCTGCATCAGAACACCATCAGGACTTCTGGTAAATCCTACTGGAGATGCCAGAAGAAAGGCTGCTTCTTCAGGTACGTTGCCGTCAGAACCACAGCCTTCTCCTAGTCTTATTGTTCTTATGAATGAAGGACAAACTGCATCTGTTAAACATGGCAAAAGCTTTATGATGTTTGTAGAATTCATCGTACAGTGTAATAAAATAATCTTTATATAAAATTGCATGGAAATATTATGGGGCCAAAAAAAAAAACCTGCTTTAGAGAGATCATAATATGATCAGCATGAATAAATGGTATAGTCATATGGGTTGTGTAACAACCATTCAGATGATGTCAAACTGCGTATATGTCAGTGGTCCCATAATATAACAGAGTTTTAAAAAATCCCAGTCGGAGAATGAGACATAGCAGATATAGCCAGACATGGTGAACTGTCTTCTGTGAACAAAGCAGTTGCACGACCAGATGTATAGTGATACATTACATAGTCAATACAGGTACACTACATTATCCCATATAGGTTTGCTAAGTATATAATATGGTTAGCACATCGTCCAAATCACATAACATCCTATTTCACAGAATTTATCAGGGATGTTATGCAGCACATGACTGTGTTTAGATTCTTTAAATTGGCATCTTTATTCGTTATAGGGTTGCACAGTTGTAATGTTTCAGCCTTCACCTTATTCATACAAAAACATAAAAAAGATGAAGAAATAGGAAAAGAAGGGAAAGTCTAAATTTATTAGAGTGAGATATCTTGTATAGAGAAACTGTTTGCATGAGTAAACCACGTCTGGTCTAGACCTCCTTTATATCTGAAGAGTTGCCAGAATCTAATTCTCAGAGGCAACAACATTAATTCAATCCGCAGAGACAATGTATACTCGTCAGGATTTGATTCTGGGTGCATCACTCACATTAAACGTGATTGCACATTACATATCATACAGCTTGTACTACAGCAGATAAGCAGGGGAAAAAAAAAACTAGTCTTTCTTTTACCAACATAGTGTACAGAGATACAGAACAACTGGCAAAAGAAACTTCGCATTCTAAGGGAGAAAAAAAAGAGTGCAAACATGTAAACCAGGGGATGAAAAATGAAGGTTAATCCAACATATAAAAGATGCAGCAGATTAAAAATCAGATTGATTTGCTCCTGATAGTAAGGGAGTGAACTGAGAAATCCTGTTTCTCAAATCACACTTTGGAAGTTAAAAAAAAAAATAAAAATAACAGTTGAGTTGAACTCACTTGAAGAATGGCATGAACCCTTACCTTTTCCCATGAAGGACAAGTGTTCTGAGTGTTTCTTTGCTACCAAAATGCAGTTTGTATTTGATGTGATATAATCAGCCTTTGTTTGTGACATATAATCAATCTGCCTGTCCTGTTCTTAATGTGCCTTTGCAGAGCAGAAAACAAGAAATAGCTTTATTAATCTTCTGTTTTTTAGCAGTGACCAGACCTCTTTTGCTCTGAATGTTTTTAGGGCTGTGTATGATCCAAGAGTGGACAAAGTGACCAAAACAACAGGTCTGCATAATCATCCTCCTGATTCAAACCAGATGATGAGGCGACAGTTTATCAACAATGTCAAACACCAGATCACAGAGCATCCTCATGTTCCAGCTAGACAGATCTATGAGAAGGAAATGCTCAAAGTCCAGCAGGAGGTAGGCTAGCATGTAATGCTGGGACTTATAGTCTAGTTGTTGCAGAAAGAGTCTGTTGTGTAATGCTGGGACTTATAGTCTAGTTGTTGCAGAAAGAGTCTGTTGTGTAATGCTGGGATTTATAGTCTGGTTGTTGCAGAAAGATTCTGTTGTGTAATTGCTGGGACTTATAGTCTGGTTGTTGCAGAAAGAGTCTTTTGTAACAGAATTTGGACCATCTGCTGTATAGGACTGATCTGGTTTTCACCTCTTGCCAGCTCTCAAGGAACATCCTGGTAGCTGCAGAGTGACAAGGATGTCTAAACAGCAGTAACATGGAGACTCTGCATCAGACAACCACAGAAGATGCATGTATATAAAATACCACAAAAATAAAATGATATAAACATCCAGCAAACAATACATAAAGTGGCAACGGTTACAGAACTCATCTGCTCAATCACAGCTGTTACATTTGTTTTTGTTGGTTACAGTCAGTTTCATTACAGGTGATGGAGAATATCAGTAGCTGTGCACACCCTTCTATTTTCAGCTTGATGAGCTGGGTGTCATTTGGAAAATTCCACCATTCTCATGCATCAAGCACCATGCATACAGAGCAAGACGGATTGCCAATAAAAATGAAGATGATGAGGAAGAAGAGGAGCATATATCAGAAGAGAAGGTTGGTTGCGTAATTTTTAAAAAAAATTGCGGCAAATATCTCAGTCTTTTATTAATACAGATTCCCACGTAATGCTCTGTTAGACCTGTCTAAACTTTTAATTCAGAGTAATTCATTGTTTTTGTACTAATCAGAATGTTCGCATTTTTCCTACATCAGACTTTGAACACAAGATTTTAATTTTTCTGGTGGAGAATCTTCTTCTTCTTCTTCGTTCACTTCTACCACCAAAAACCGCACTGTGAACCTACTGAATTCACGCCTGTGGTCCTTGTTAGGTCCCGTGGTCCCCGAAGAGACCACACGAGATCCCCGAGAGGACCACAAGGGGTTCAGAGTATCACAGTGCTTTAGCCTGTATTCTTGGTGGGTCTCGGAAGCGGGATTGCGTGACACCGTGGTTTTCATTGCACCAGTTTAGTCTAGGGTTGGACTTTCTCACCGGAAGACCTCGACTTGTTTAGGATATCAGTGCATCCCCGTTGGGTGAGAGGCGGTAGCCCACCCAGGCCAGAGTTGGACTTTCTCACTGGAAAACCTCGACATGTTTTGAGATACCCGTGTATCACCGCCGGGTGAGAGGTGGTTGCCCATCCAGTCCAGGGTTGGACTTTCTCACCGGAAAACCTCAGCGTGATTAGGATACGCAAACATCCCCGCCGGGTGAGAGGTGGTTGCCTATCTAGACTTCCCTGGTCCAGTGTCTCCTACTTCAGCATTTTGCGGTCGTGGCCACTACCCTTCCTAGTTGTGACCAGGATGGAGCTTTTGTCCAGGAGGACGAATCCTCACCACTAGTGACTTCTACCCCTGGGTTGAGCCGGTTTAAGCATTATCCCAGTATGGGCGTGTTTGGGACGGGACCGACCTCTAGGGCAGAGGTACTGTGACATTCATAGCCTTCAAGATTCACCCCTGGTATGAGCCGGTTTAGGCAAAATTCACCAGTATGGGTGTTTATCAGGCGTTACCGACCTCTAGAGCGGAGGTGGCATGACATGTCTAGCCATCAAGTTCCACCCCTGGTGTGTGCCGGTTTAGGCATATTTCACCAGTGTAGGTGTATTTCGGACGTGGGCGGCCTCTAGAGCAGAGGTGCCGTGGTATAGCTCTCGTAGCGATACTACTGGACATACCGGTTAAACTTCACTTTCCACCACCTTTTCACATCGGCTCCGCACAGCAACCTTTATTTCTTTTCCGCATTTACTTCCTTAACCGGGAGGAGCTTCACTCCATGCGCTGCATTTGAAGAGTCTCGCCAGCAGTGTCTTAACCTCTGGGACAAGCTGGTTCATGCATTTCACCCGATATGACTGCACTCAGGACGTGGCCGACCTCCAGACCAGAGGTGCCGTGATTTGACTGTTTGCTTCGCTTTATCCTTTCTACCACCTTTTCTGCAGTGATGCTGCGCGGCAACCTCATTTGCAAATTTCTTCATTGGCCGGGAGGAGCACCGCTCCATGCACGGCAGTTGAAGATCTCGCCAACAGCGGGTTTTGAACTAATAAAAGCGCTCTTTCCACGAGGGTCGGAGCTTTGTAAGCATGTATTAGCTCTAGAATTGCCACAGTTATCCAAGTAGGATTGTGTCATCTAAGGAACCTCGACTGATTTAATGAGCCATTCGCGGTTTCACCGTGAGACAGTGTGAACTTTGCATGGCTTAGTCTTTGAGACAAGCATATGACTACTGGCAGGATCAACCAGATAGCTTTCTTCACTGAACCTTTGTCGGATATCTGCCGACAGACCGACGTGGGGCAAGGGAGACAGCGCTCTGCTCAGAGCGGATCCCTTTCGACCCCGGTGGCGTTTCATTTCCTTTAACCGCCGGGGGCGGCTCTCTCTGCTCTAACGAGCGGAGAAGAAAGCCTGGCCACCCACAAACAACACATGTTACATACTGCAGACCCGATACTCTTTGCGAAAGATTGGCCAATTTCGAGACCATCGGTCGACAAAACCGTACTACATCGTTATCACGAACCTGGCTGGCTAGCCGTTTACATGGTTCGCTCGACGGACAAACCACTTGCTTCTGCATCGAAACACCTTAACTCTCGCCGTCCGGGAAGGGAGCGAAAGCCTGTCTCCCCACGCATGGAACTCGAGAGCGCTTTTTCGCCAAAAGAACGGTCGGCCTGCGCAACAGCAACCGCCCGCGCTGTGCAGGTCGGCGCAGCTCTGTGCGGCTGACTCTGGTGGAGAATAATACTGATGAGTTTCTTTGTAGATTTCTTGGTTGGATTGTTATGAGGTGATGATTATTTGTGCCTTGAGACCTCCAACAAGTTTTCACCAGCATTGTCTTACAAGATGGAAAGATATAGCCATGTCCCAGGCTAGGCTGTTTTTTTGGAGCGCAGATAAGCTGCAGAATGCTCAGGTTAAGTTGGGGATGGGCTGCAAAAGAGAAACACTGTTTGAAGAAAAGAAAAAAAAAAGAAGGTAGGAGCAGCTCTGTGTTTGCAACAAATTGTGACATGGTAAAGAGGGAGGTGAAAAATTTTGACTGTGGCGAGGAAAGGAGTAAGGGTTACATTAAGATAGGTAGATAG
This sequence comes from Achatina immaculata, assembly GCA_009760885.1. Classification (NCBI taxonomy): domain Eukaryota; kingdom Metazoa; phylum Mollusca; class Gastropoda; order Stylommatophora; family Achatinidae; genus Lissachatina; species Lissachatina immaculata. The sequence continues at coordinate 34,934,490 of CM019702.1, forward strand.
GTAAAGTCCCTGTTTCTATGCCATTAAGGTATACTGGGGACATGATATAAGGCTCGTATTTCCAAGACCATCGGCATGTGAGAAAGTGATGTTGTCAGTTTCATGCCTGGTCACAGTTAACTTCCAAGCTTTCTCTGGTATCCATTTTAGATGGCGTGCCACCCCAGCACCTTTTTGGTGTGGTGGTACCAGAAAAAAAATCCTCACTGCTGGGATGTGAACCTGCTACCACCAGTTTAGTAGACAGCAACAAGCCAATCAGGCCACCATGGGGTTACAGATCTGTTTAAAAAAATGCTTATGTTAATTGATCACAATTTGCTGTGCAAAATGGGTCAACAGCAGCTATATTTAAACATTGTAACAGTGTCACGTAGAATGGCTTTTTAAAAAATGCAATAAAGAAAAAAATAGCATCCACAGTTTTATTCTGTTTTTCTGAGATCCAAATTTTAAAATACAACATAAGCTCACTACAGGCTTCATAATATTCCTGTTTTAAAAAAAAAAACATGGCAGATTTGTTTATTATAAAGTTGTTTTTGTGGTTTTGAGATTTTTGTCTAATAGGAAGAGAGTTTTAAATAAGCATCAGATTTTGTTTCTTATTCTGTTTATTTAATCCTGTGCTCGTAACCTCAGCCCATCAAACGACAGATTACAGAGACAGAGAAGAAGTTTCTGGAAGAGTCAGCTCCACTGACCCAGGAGGAAGACACTGGACTTAACATCTCTCTCCTGTCACCGGGACCATCTTTCATCCAGTCCAAAAATTTTCCTGATCTCAGTTTCTACTTTATTCCATCCAAGAAAGGTAAAAATTTGTTAGTAGTTTTGGATACATTAAATATGGTGGTTTTGAAAATACTAATTAAAATAATTTTAGATACACTGTTTTAGGTTCATTAACTACGAAGTTTTTTTTTGTTTTGTATTTTAGATATACTGATTATAGGTGTTGTATGATAGTTTTAGATAATTTATTATGGTAGTAGTTTTGTATGGTAGTTTTAGAAACACTGATTTTAGATATTTTGATTAAATAGTTTTAAATACACTAATAATAGTAATTCTGGGATGCAAGATTACAGAGTTGATAGTGCATTGATCATTCTGCTGGAGTTCAGAGTTCGAGTCACGATCGTTCTGTTACCATTTTTCTTTCTCTGACGTCTATGCTTTGTGTGAAGTGCTTTATCTGTTTTCTTTTAGATCAGTGGTTCCCAGTTAACAAAAGTCTTTGGACCCACTGCTGTTTCAAAATCCAGGCCGCAGGCACCCAGTTGTTTCAAAATCCAGGCCGCAGACCCCCATACTTTGGAAAAGTTTCATATCTGTATGGTTGCTATGTGCTTTAAATGCAAAAGAATTTAAAAAATGTGGGTAACCTTTAATAAGTAGATGCTACACTACGCTACAAAACACGGTACAGATGTGGTGAATTTTCAGAATGACAGTATGTAGATAAGAAAAGATAGACGACAATTAATATTCCAGCGTGTTCTGACAAAAAAAGGACCTTGATTTTGTGTTACGGACCCCCACAGCAGGTTCCGTGGACCACCAGTTGGGAACCACTGTTTTAGATGATAATCATACACGGTGTATGCCGTTCACTTTTGTAGGTGAAGGACACCTTTCCTGCCCATATGTAATACAGAGAAAATGTCTGTTTCAGGCAAAAGAATTCTGGTAGTGAATGACTTCACATTCCGTCTTAACAGTCTGAAATCAGGAGGTAGATACTACTGGAAATGTACCGTGGATCCATGCATGTTTCGCTGTGTATACAATGAGAACCTGAAAGATTTAGTCAAGGTGGATTATGTTAAATCTAGATCTCATGTATATTTTATTTTCTATCATTTTTTTGTATTTGTGAATGTCCGTTCATGCATGCATTATTTTTTTAACAAAGATGATTATAGACTTTTCCCTTTTTTTACCTTTTTTAATTGAAGAACATCTCTTCATAAATTGATTCACAAAATGTTATAAAATATCAGAGAGTGCTGAGATCAATGTAGAAGCTCAGTGAACATTTAAACACGTTAGTTTTTTCTTTTTTTGTTTTTTGTTTTTAATTATTTTTAACAGTCTGGTAGCAAATGGAGCAATATGCAATAAGTACGACCAAAGTGGTGAAAGCCATCATGCAGAGTCAGGGCTAGCAGAGCCTGAGATGATTATTGACTGATTCATGGTCATGAGTTCATTTCCAGCTCTTGCCACTTTTCATCATCAGAGCTCTTCTCACCCAGTGCTATGGAGCTAGTGCACATGACCAAGATCCTTCTTCAGCGGGGGAAATCAGAGCACCACTTAAAACTTGTCCTGAGTGTAGTGACGATAACTTTTTAACATTTTAAAACAAAAAAAAAAACACTGTTTTTCAAAATAAGGTCAGGCCAGTGATTGCATCAACCAGCAATTACAGGTAATTACTGATTAAAAACGAGAAAAAAACTGAAACTTTTGGAGGACATCAATTACCATGACCGGTTTATATTATAAAAAAATCTAGTAAAAAAGCAATCGGTGAAATCAGTCGGAGGATAATCGCGCCTGTAGATGATGATGCTCAGGTTGCATTGAACAGGATCGCCACTTTTGGCTTTGATTCAGCATGTGAGCTTTTTGTAAAGATTAAATCTCGCCACTAATAAGATTAAAAACTTCACATGAACATTTACTTTCTGCAGATGTTTGTAAAAGTGTGTTTGATTCTACATTTAAATAAGTATAAATTACCGAATGTTGTAATGATAAAACCAATGCTTTGGAAAGTACTTCATGCATTGTGAAAGACAGGTACAACTGTACTGGTTTCAAAAAGTCATAGCACAATCACTGTCAGACTGTAGTGGGTCAAAAGAATAAATGAACCGCACCCATTTCACCAGCCACAGAGGCATTAGCAAATCATTTTGTTTTTATAATGAACAGATCACAACATATTTTTTTATTACATATTCCAAATGAAAATATCCTACGCATATGAATGCCCTTGTTTATGTAGTGCTCACATTTGAGAACATACACTTCCCGATTGCCCATCATACACAGCTAGACCTAGTTTGAAGCTTTGGGTGTGAGAAAAAAGCTATGGGACTTGAACAACTGAGAAAAAGCTAAACTTCTTCTTGGGAGCAATAATCCAGATTTAGAATTACATGGCACTTGAAAGCTGAAAAAGAAGCCAAGGTCTTCTGCATCTTGACTGATTTTCTTGATATGTTTAAATAGTAATATAGTATAAATATTACATTGGGAACACCATATGAAATCATACCATTTCTCTATAATATTCCAGGTGTCTGGTAAGCACACTCATACTAGTAATGTGAACAAACTGAGGACGCGGGAGTTCTGTTTCCTCATGAAAGCCCGAATGGCGGAGGATCCAAGTCTCACCCCAAAGAAGGCTTATGATCAGGAAGTGGCCAAAATCCGCAGTTTGGAGAATGGAGAAATGCTGATCAAGTGCCTGCCTGCATATTCTAGTATCCGAACATCACTTTATAATCAGAAACATAAGTGAGTTGATTGCTGTTATAGCCACTGATTCAATTCTTGTTGTGATTGTTCTGAATGACACATGTTCTAATGTTTTATTTTTCTGACCAGTGAAGATAATGACAGATAGTTTGTCCTTGGTTTTATTCTGAGAAATAGTTTGTCCTTGGTTTTATTCTGAGAAATAGTTTGTCCTTGGTTTTATTCTGAGAAATAGTTTGTCCTTGATTTTACTCTGAGAAATAGTTTGTCCTTGATTTTACACTGAGAAATAGTTTGTCCTTGGTTTTATTCTGAGAAATAATTTGTCCTTGGTTTTATTCTGAGAAATAATTTGTCATTGGTTTTACACTGAGAATTAGTTTGTCATTGTCATTGATTTTACAATGAGAAATAGCTTGCCCTTGGCTTTTACATTGAGAAAGTTTGTCTTTGGTTTACTTACAAAATAATTTATCCTTGGTTTTACTTGACAAATAGTTTGTCTTTTGTTTTACCTGAAAAATAGTTTGTCTTTTGTTTTACCTGAAAAATAGTTTGTCTTTTGTTTTACTGAAAAATAGTTTGTATTTAGTTGTACCTGAGAAATAGTTTGTCTTTGACTGTACATGAGAAATAGTTTGTCTTTGGCTTGTACCTGAGAAATAGTTTGTCTTTGGTTTTATCTGAGAAACAGTTTGTCTTTGACTGTATCTTCTTCTTCTTTGTTCACTTCTACCACCAAGACCGCCCAGTGATCCTATTGAATTTACTCCTGTGGTCCTCGTTAAGTTCCGTGGTCCCCCGTGTGGTCCCCAAAAGGACCACACGAGATCCCCGAGAGGACCACAAGAGGTTCAGAGTATCTCAGGGCTTGAGCCTGTATTCTTGGTGGGTCTCAGAAGCGGGATTGCGTGACACCGTGGTTTTCGTTGCACCAGTTTAGTCTAGAGTTGGACTTTCTCACCGGAAGACCTCGACGTGTTTTTTGCATATCAGTATATCCCCGCTGGGTGAGAGGTGGTATCCCACCCAGGCCAGAGTTGGACTTTCTCACCAGAAAACCTCAACGTGTTTTGAGATACCCGTGTATCACCGCCGGGTGAGAGGTGATTGCCCATCCAGCCCAGTGTTGGACTTTCTCACCGGAAAACCTCAGCGTGATTAGGATATGCATACATCCCCGGCGGGTGAGAGGTGGTCGCCTATCTAGACTGCCCTGGTCCAGTGTCTCCGACTTCAGCATTTTGTGGTTGTGGCCGCTACCTTTCCTAGTTGTGACCAGGATGGAGCTTTTGTCCAGGAGGACGAATCCTCGCCACTAGTGACTTCCACCACTGGGTTGAGCTGGTTTAGGCATATTATCCCAGTATGGGTGCGTTTGAGACGTGATCGACTTCTAGAGCAGAGGTATTATGACATGCGTAGCCTTCAAGTTTCACCCCTGGTATGAGCCGGTTTAGGCATATTTCACCAGTATGGGTGTATATCGGGCGTAACCGACCTCTAGAGCAGAGGTGGTGTGACATGCCTGGCCATCAAGTTTCACCCCCTGGTGTGTGCCGGTTTAGGCATATTTCAGACGTGGCTGGCCTCTAGAGCAGATGCGCCGTGGTATGTGTAGCTCTCGCAACGATACTACTGGACATACTGATTAATTTTCACTTGATCTTTTCCTTCACCTTTTCACATCGGCGCCGCACAGCAACCTTTATTTCTTTTCCGCATTTTCTTCCTTGACCGGGAGGAGCTTCACTCCACGCGCGGCATTTGAAGAATCTCGCGAGCAGTGTTTTGATTGTATCTGAGAAATAGTTTATCTTTGGTTTTACCTGTCAGATAGTTTGTCTTTGGTTTTACACTGAGAAATAGTTTGTCTTTAGTTTTACCCGAGAAATAGTTTGTCTTTGGCTGTAACTGAGAAATAGTTTGTCTTTGTTTTACCTGAGAAATAGTTTATCTTTGGTTCTACCTGAGAAATATTTTGTCTTTGGTTTTACCTGAGAAATAGTTTGCCTTTGGTTTTACCAGAGAAATAGTTGTCTTTGGTTTTACCCAAGAAATAGTTTGTGTTTGGTTTTACCTGAGAAATATTGGTTTTATGCTGAGTAATAGTTCGTCCTTTGTTTTACAGTGAAAAATAATGGATAATTGCCTGGTTCTTTTTCCGCTCCATTTTGGAGATGTGCATTAATCAAGTCATTGCTCTGCACTGAGAATCATGAATGTATGAGAGCACCAAAAGTGGGATGTGCAGTTGGTTTGTGCTAAGCTGTTTTTGTTACTATAATACAGTGAGCCTCTCTGTCAGACAAGTGTAGATTTAAATGAAACACAAACATTGATTTCTTTGATCAGAAGAGCAATGGAAGATGAACAGGAATTGCTGCCAGGCAACAGTGCCGGTGGTAACAACTACAACAGTTACTACTTAGGAAGCTCTGTCAGTGGCACCTTCGCGGACTGTTCTCTCTCAGGGACCAATCTTGACCAGGCCCAAGATATTTCACCCAAAGATATTACGGTAACAGCATGCATTCACACCATTACATAAGCATTGTAATCATGGGAGTTTTAGTTCCACGATCAAGTCCCGTAACTTTTCTTCTGCTGAATAACATCCAGAAATAAAATATAAATAAAAAATAAAATAAAACCTTTTTTTTTTTTTATTTATGGCAGCTTAAAATCATAATTTCCCAACTACAGAACCATATGGCTATAGTTATGTTATTTTAAATTTTTTTAAAAGATGTTTAAAATGACCAGAGTAGAAGAAAATTTTAAAAATCGAGAATTCTGTGAAAATTAAATGTTAGGAAACAAATATGAACATATGTTTAGGGAAAAAAAAATGTTTTTCATTATAATAATTGGGGTTTTAAACACAAATAATGAAAATGACATGAAAACTATTTCAACTTAAATATTTTTTAATGGGAAGAAGTCTGAATGCACTGTAATGAAATTAGCAGCAATAATTCTTGGACCTGCTCATTACTTTAGATCTTTCTGTCAGATTAATCTGCTTATGTAATTAAAATTTAATTTGTGCATTGTGTAGTGTGTTCACAGATTTCTAATTTAAAAAAACACAGTTCTGCTATGTATATATATATATATATATATCCTGACATATTGTTTAAAAAATCCTCTTTTTTGTTTATAAAAGTAAAATTGGTGAGTGTGCTGTGAGGGGGGTGTGTGTGTGTGTGTGTGTTTTTTTTTTTCTTTTTTTTTTATTGAGGAACAGATTAGGATGTGTTTAAATGATTTAAAGTTGGTTTTATAATTTTTCAATTAAAATACTCATTCTCAGCATTTAAGCCTGGAGGATAATGATCCGATGGAGCATGAAGATGATGATGACAGAGGAACATCTTCATGCAGCTTCACCAGCAGTAACTCCATGGAAATAGCCGCACCCAGTCTCTATGACAGCCATGATATTATTGATCAGTACTGCAGCTTGTCCAGCAAAGGAAAGGTATGTGATGTGGTCTGTGACTGAATGCTTCCTTTCTGTTGTGATAATTCCACAGAGGGGGGTGGTAAAGCAACAGTAGAGTGATACGTGATAGTTGTGACTTGGCTGAGCCAGAATATGTGGGAGGGATTTATACGCGTAACCTATTTAACTTACCCTTTCATCAGCCACTGAGATACCAGCAAACTACACTTTTCTGTCTAGGAAAGGGACACTGCGGATTCCTAAACCACCTCTTATCAACTTTAAATGCCACACACAAACTAATGTACCCGTGACTTTGATGTCCAGATGTCAGACCTGCCCAACCTACTCAAACCTCTGAGTGCAGATCTGGCCCAAGGGAAAGGAACTGAAAGAAAAGCCATGGGGCTCCCACTCAGGCCTGGAGAATACTGCAGATTTTGTCAGGATGATGGGGTTGCAGATACATCATGACCAGCCAGCACTCAAATACAGAAGAAGAAAAACAAGTAACTTGCATTCTCAGCAATCCGGTGGATCAAAATCTACAGCTTGCTAGAGCTTTACAATCAGGAAGCATGTATGTCACTTGGTTTCTTCTTTAAATGTCTGAAAAAAATGCAACATGTCACATGGATATCTTGACTGAATGACTAGAAATTGCAGATGCCTAATCAGTTCTGAGAATAAGTGTCAGTTTTCCGAGGCACCATATGTGACAGAACAAATTATGCAGTCCTTTGAAAATAATAAGTGATAGTTTTGTTGTTCATTAAATGGAAGATGTATGTGTGCAAAACCTGGAGAAAAATAAACTTGCTGCTAGATTTTGAAAATGTTTTGAATAAAACAGTGTTAAATTGAAATGCTTTCCTTTCCCATTCATAATGGCATGTAGTGATAATAATAACTTTTTTGTGAAAATTCTATCTTTTTCATGAAAAATATCATCTTCTGTGTAGTTAAGTGTTTATTGATGTCACATTGTGGGATTGTGACAAACCATAATTTGACTTCAAGACAGAAAATTGTATAGGTGGTCACAATGAAAAGGTCATTCTTTCATTTATTCTGTATTGAAGGAGGAGGAGAGACTTAACCTAAGTGAAGATTGTTGTTTGTCAAGAGTAAGAGAGCTGTTTTAGAAGTGTTTAATTTATATACTCTTTTACCCCCACATTAGTCCTTATCTCAGGATGAAAGCAGCAGCGAGAACCAGGTCGTGACAATGCCTGACCCAGCTGTGTACTCGCTCAGTTTTGTCCCAACCACAAGAGGGGGGCGTGCGCTGGTAGTCAACGGCTGCGTGCTGCGCATTAGCTATACCCGGGAATATGTCACCTACTGGAGATGCTTGAACAACGACTGCAGCTTCAGGTGCAGCTATGACAGCAAGGAGAAGAAACTGTTACGAATAAGTGGAGAGCATAACCATCCTGTCAACAGATACAGTCTTATTATTAGAACATTTGTCAGGAAGCTCAAGAAAAGGTAATAATGAAAGATATACTTTATTCCTTCCTTACTTGCTTTCTTTACACCCATCTGGGGCTCTCCATTTCATTCTGTCCTGAACCATTTCTTCTGCCTGTCTCTGGGTGTAGGTGATCTCTGCTTCAGGGCTCCTTCACCAAGTGTTTCTAGATCTTCCTTGTTTCCTCTTCCCTTGGGGATTGATTGATTGATCTTTATTTCAAAAGGGTTAAGAATTGGGCACGCAGGCCTGTCTGACATTCTGCCCTTTTAAGTGGGTAACAATTCTGTCCATGGTTAGAATGGATTCTAGGTGAGAGCATGTCTGGTTATGTTTGTGGTAGGCTTTTGAAGTGTATGTCCTATTCATCTCCAGCATCTTTTCATTATCATTTCTTTCACCGTGGGATGGTTCATGTGCTTCATACTATCCAATATTGTGTAGACTAATAATAGAATAAATAATAGAATAACATGTGAGAAAAGGTACTTTGTTATATACAGAGATGTTAAGAAATTAAACAGTGAAGTTACCCACCTAAAATTGGTGTCATAAGACTTGTATAGACTCCAAGTTCTGACATTTAGGCACATCTGTTGCCTCAGAATAGACAACCAACATGACAGTGTCATCTTTAACAAATCCAAGGAGATAGAGATGTGAGGCTGTGAAATTAATATTGTGAATGAAATTGATATCCAAATATTATGGAAAATGTTGATTAATTTGTAAGGCAAAAATTAAGAAATGAGTATTGTGAATGAAATTGATATCCAAATGTGAGCCGCGCGGCCTACGCAACACGGTTTGTCCGTAGAGCGGAGCATATAAACGGCTAGCCAGCCAGGTTCGTGCTAACGGTGTAGTACATTTTTGTCGACCAATGGTCTCGAAATTGGCCCATCTCTCGCAAAGAGTATCGGGTCTGCAGTATGTAACGTGTGTTGTTTGTGGGTGGCCAGGCTTTCTTCTCGCTCGTTAGAGCAGAGAGAGCCGCTCCCGCCGGTTAAAGGAAATGAAGCGCCACTGGGGTCGAAAGGGATCCGCTCTGAGCAAAGCGCTGTCTCCCTTGCCCCACGTCGGTCTGTCGGCAGATATCTGACAAAGGTTCAGTGAAGAAAGCTATCTGGTTGATCCTGCCAGTAGTCATATGCTTGTCTCAAAGATTAAGCCATGCATGTCTAAGTTCACACTGTCTCATGGTGAAACCTCGAATGGCTCATTAAATCAGTCGAGGTTCCTTAGATGACACGATCCTACTTGGATAACTGTGGCAATTCTAGAGCTAATACATGCTTACCAAGCTCCGACCCTCGTGGAAAGAGCACTTTTATTAGTTCAAAACCAATCGTCGTTGCCCTTCGCGGGTCGCAGCATCCCAACTGGTGACTCTGGATAACTTTATGCTGATCGCATGGCCTTCTGTGCCGGCAACGCATCTTTCAGATGTCTGCCCTATCAAATGTCGATGGTACGTGACATGCCTACCATGTTTGTAACGGGTAACGGGGAATCAGGGTTTGATTCCGGAGAGGGAGCATGAGAAATGGCTACCACATCCAAGGAAGGCAGCAGGCGCGCAACTTACCCGTTCCCGGCACAGGGAGGTAGTGACGAAAAATAACAATACGGGACTCTTTTGAGGCCCCGTAATTGGAATGAGTACACTTTAAACCCTTTAACGAGGATCTATTGGAGGGCAAGTCTGGTGCCAGCAGCCGCGGTAATTCCAGCTCCAATAGCGTATATTAAAGTTGTTGCAGTTAAAAAGCTCATAGTTGGGTCTCAGGCGCAGGCAGGCGGTCCAGCTCGCGCCGGTTCACTACCCGTTGTCTCCTGCCCTACTGTCTGCCGGCTCTCTCCCGCGGGTGCTCTTCGCTGAGCGTCCCGGGTGGCCGGCGCATTTACTTTGAAAAAATTAGAGTGTTCAAAGCAGGCCCCAGCTGCCTGAATAATGGTGCATGGAATAATGGAATAGGACCTCGGTTCTGTTTTGTTGGTTTTCGGAACTGGAGGTAATGATTAACAGGGACAAACGGGGGCATTCGTATTGCGGCGTTAGAGGTGAAATTCTTGGATCACCGCAAGACGAGCTACTGCAAAAGCATTTGTCAAGAATGTTTTCATTAATCAAGAACGAAAGTCAGAGGCGCGAAGATGATCAGATACCGTCGTAGTTCTGACCATAAATGATGCCGACTAGTGATCCGCAGGAGTTGCTTCGATGACTCTGCGGGCAGCTTCCGGGAAACCAAAGTTTTTGGGTTCCTGGGGAAGTATGGTTGCAAAGCTGAAACTTAAAGGAATTGACGGATGGGCACCACCAGGAGTGGAGCCTGCGGCTTAATTTGACTCAACACGGGAAAACTCACCCGGTCCGGACACTGTAAGGATTGACAGATTGATAGCTCTTTCTTGATTCAGTGGGTGGTGGTGCATGGCCGTTCTTAGTTGGTGGAGCGATTTGTCTGGTTAATCGCTGTTGGCGAGATTCTTCAGTTGCCATGCGTGGAGCGGTGCTCCTCCCGGCCAATGAAGAAAGGTGCAAATGGGGTTGCCGCGCAGCATCACTGCGGAAAAGGTGGTAGAAAGGATAAAGCGAAGCAAACAGTCAAATCACGGCACCTCTGGTCTGGAGGTCGGCCACGTCCTGAGTGCAGTCATATCGGGTGAAATGCATGAACCAGCTTGTCCCAGAGGTTAAGACACTGCTGGCGAGACTCTTTGAATGCCAGGCATGGAGTGAAGCTCCTCCCGGTCAAGGAAGAAAATGCGGAAAAGAAATAAAGGTTGCTGTGCGGTGCCGATGTGAAAAGGTGGTGGAAAGGATAAAGTGAAGTTTAATCGGTATGTCCAGTAGTATCGCTACGAGAGCTATACCACGGCACCTCAGCTCTAGAGGCCGGCCACGTCCGAAATACACCTACACTGGTGAAATATGCCTAAACCGGCACACACCAGGGGTGGAACTTGATGGCTAGACATGTCATGCCACCTCCGCTCTAGAGGTCGGTCACACCTAATATACACCCATACTGGTGAATTTTGCCTAAACCGGCTCACACCAGGGGTGAATCTTGAAGGCTATGCATGTCACAGTACCTCTGCTCTAGAGGTCGGTCACGTCCCAAACAAGCCCATACTGGGATAATATGCCTAAACCGGCTCAACCCAGTGGTGGAAGTCACTAGTGGCGAGGATTCGTCCTCCTGGACAAAAGCTCCATCCTGGTCACAACTAGGAAGGGTAGCGGCCACGACCGCAAAATGCTGAAGTTGGAGACACTGGACCAGGGCAGTCTACATAGGCAACCAGCTCTCACCCGGCGGGGATGTTTGCGTATCCTAATCATGCTGAGGTTTTCCGGTGAGAAAGTCCAACTCTGGACTGGATGGGCAACCGCCTCTCACCCAGCGGGGATGCACTGATATCCTAAACACGTCGAGGTCTTCCAGTGAGAAAGTCCAACTCTAGATTAAACTGGTGCAACGAAAACCATGGTGTCACGCAATCCGCTTCAGAGACCCACCAAGAATACAGGCTAAAGCCCTGTGATACTCTGAACCCCTTGTGGTCCTCTCGTGGATCTCGTGTGGTCCTTTCGGGGACCACACAGGAGACCACGGGACCTAACGAGGACCACAGGCATAAATTCAGTAGGATCACAGTGCGGTTTTGGTGGTAGAAGCGAACGAAGAAGAAGAAGAAGATATCCAAATATTATGGAAAATGTTGATTAATTTGTAAGGCAAAAATTAAGAAATGAATATTGTGAATGAAATTGATATCCAAATATGGAAAATGTTGATTAATTTGTAAGGCAGTCTGCTGAAATCTTTTAAACATCACAACTGTGAGGGGAAAAAGCTAAGAAAGCTCAAGTGAAATTAAAAATAATAGATAGTCCAAGGCACATACATGTAGTGAACATGCACACCACTGATGAGAAGCTAACATCTGAAGTTCTGATGTAAAATAATCATTACTTTATGAACTCAGTTTCTTTCATTTGCTGCATATCTTTAGTGACAGGCAACCATTATTCAAAGAACCTAAGAGTAAAGATAGCATTTAGAATGTAACAGTTTCAAGAGTTTTAAATATGAAGAACAAATATGCAGTACATATATTTGTAAACCAGGATTGTCTCACTGCAGGGTTTGTCAAGAGAACGACTTGTCACCAAAAATAATATATGATGAAGAATTGAAGCGACTGCAGGGTGAGGGTCAAGATATCGAACTCCAGAAAAGACTTCCAAGTTATGACAGTCTTAAATCTACGCTGTACAAGGTGAAGAATAAGTCAGTGAAAGCAAGTACATCAGCGGAAGAAAATATGGACTATTTGTCCAGTAACTCGGGTGAAGAGGAAGTAAGTGTTGCTGAAGTTTAGTGAATATTTATTTATTTATTTTTTTTAGATTTTTGTTTTCTTTAGAGCAGATGTTTTTGCTGTCATGCGATCCTAGTCTTCTCCTTCTTCTTCTTCGTTCACTTCTACCACTAAGATTATCCTGTGGTCCCAGAGAGGCCCACAAGAGATCCCCAAGAGGATCACAAGAGGTTCAGAGTATCGTGGGGCTTTGGCCTGAATTCTTGGTGAGTCGCAGAAGCGGAATTGCATGAGACTGTGGTTTTCATTGCACCAGTTTAGAGTTTGACTTTCTCACCGGAAAACCTGATGTATCAGCATATCCCCACCGGATGAAAGGTGGTTGCCTATCCAGCCTAGAGTTGGACTTTCTCACTGGAAAACCTTAACGTGATTTGGATATGAATATTTCCCCGTCGGGTGAGAGGTGGTTGCCTATCTATACTGCACTGGTCCAGTGTCTCCGACTTTAGCATTCTGTGGTCATGGCCGCTCCCCTTCCTAGTTGTGACCAGGACAGAGCTTTTGTCCAGGAGGATGAATCCTCGCCGCTAGTAAGTTTCACTCCTGGGTTGAGCCGGTTTAGGCGTATTATCCCAGTATGAGCATGTTTAGGACGTGACCGACCTCTAGAGTGGAGGTACTGTGACATGAGTAGCCATCAAGTTTCACGCCTGGTTTAAGCCGGTTTAGGCATATTTCACCAGTATGGGTGTATATCGGACGTGGCCGGCCTCTAGAGTAGAGGTACCGTGGTATGAGTAGCTCTCGCCGCGAGACTACTGGACATACCGATTAAGCTTCACTTTTTCACATCGTCACCACACGGCAACCCAAATTCCTTTTCTGCATTTTCTTCATTGGCCAGGAGGAGTTTCACTCCACGCGTAGCATCCGAAGAATCTCGCCAGCAGTGTCTTAACCCCTGGGTTAAGCTGGTTCATGCCCAGTATGAGTGCACATAGGACATGGCTGACCTCCAGAGCAGAGGTGCCGTGATTTGAGCAGTCCTGACCTTGAGACTGCTGATTACTCCACTTAATCTTTTCTTTCACCTTTTCCACGATGGCGCCGCGCTGCAACCCCATTTGCACCTTTCTTCACTGGCTGGGAGGACCCCCATTCCACGCACGGTAGCTGAAGAATCTCGCCAGCAACAGGTTTTAAATCAGAGTTTTCCTTCTCTCAGATGAGCTACCAAAAAGACTCTTATCTACCCGAAACGTCTGGCTTTCAGGCGCCAGATATTCACCTTCGCCCCTTCTCCTGTCAGTTTGAACAGTTCCGTCATGTCAAGAGGTTATTTGAGGCGCACGGCTTGGAGACATTTAATTGGAGTGGAGAGTGTATCCTCCACCCCACCTCCGGCTATGACAGAACCTGCCATGTAAGTGTTTATTTTGGGAGTCAAGGTGATGATAAGCTTACAAGGCCAGCAAACCAGAACTGGCCAAAATCCTATCCCATATCTCCATTGGTGCTCCCATAAACAAGCTTACCATGGCTAACTGAGTGGGTTTTTCTGTAATCCCCATGATAGTGGAGTCTACCAAGAAACTTGGTTTTTGGGTCATTAGAGTCTTCAGTGTAGTCACTAACCCAGTCCCAGTTTGATAGAATGCTTGTGTTTAAGCATGATAGAGTGCTTGTGTTCAAACATCTTCACCATGGAAGATGTTGAGAACATCTTGCTCAGAGTTCCAGCAAGATAAAACACCATCATTTTCATCAGAGCAGAAGTTTCTCTGATTGCCATAGTAATAAATGATACCATTTTTCTTCATGTCAGTTATCTCCCTACAACTTCAGTACCGAAGCTCTTGCTAACTGATGGTCTTGATGAAGATCTTATACCACATAAATAATCACTGATAAAGAATGAATTGTAGTGGCATTCTTCCATTCCCAGAGCAGACTTTTCATATAGCTTCATTACTATAATCGGCATATATTCCTCAGCCATGATGGCAGGTTGTAGTAATGCAGCATGATTGTGACCAGCTGTGGCTTGCTTGATTTTTTTAGCAGTTTATCGGTCATACAGTTATATTTGTTGTCCCATGTGTAAAATGTGAAGACAAAAAACAGATATGCAGTCATAAATTAAGTGTTTGAAGTTTTTTATGTTACAGTCTAAAAGAAAGTGGATGTCAAAAATATAAAACTTCATAGTTTTTTTTTTTTTTTTCATTGTATTGAGCATATAGAGCTCATTTGACCTTTCTCAGAACTTTGCTTTCTCTGATTACACAGGATGAGAAGAGCTCCACAGATGCTCCAGATTCTTGTCTGGTTGATGAGCCTCCGGATGACCCTGTAATAGAGGAAGGGTTTTCTTTATTCAATGCCCAACTGCCTTTTTGGCTGGAGCGGGACCCAGAGAAACGCATTCTGGACGGGCATCTGTTGGTCAAGAAAAGCACCACAGAGGCCAGTACAGGGTGGGCATGTACTAAGGATGACTGCCCATTTCGTTGTGTGGTGGACAATGAAACAAATGCCATCACAAGAAGCCAGTGGGATCATACTCATAAGTCAGTAATAAAGTATACAATAGCTCAGGCCATGTTCAGTGCTGTGAAGAGGAGGGCAGTGATGGATTTGAACATCTTACCTAAGTTAATCTATGAACAAGAATGCAAGAGGATTATTGATAAGGTCTGTGGAAACAAAGTTTTGGTCAAATTCATCCCCAGTCTCACCCAGGTGTATCAACTTGTCACAAAGACGAGGGCAAACCCACCACCTCCTCCAAAACCCAAGGCTATCAGAATCAAGCTTCCAAAACAGCCGAAGAAGAAGTCCAGCAAGTCCTCTGGTAACAGCAACAATAGCACAGCCAACAGCAGTGGCTGTGGTGGAACAGAACATTTTGATGCGGACTACCTCCTTGATCACTGTGGGGATGATGGAGAGAGGGTCAGTGCATACACTGTAGAACATCAGCAACAGAACAGTTCAGTATATGACCAGTCTTCAAATAATGTTCTGACATCTTCTTTCCTAGATACTGACTATAGTCCTATCAGTTATCAGCAGCCAGCATTTCCCCATAATGTTGGAAATTCTTATACAAATTCTACCCCTCCACAGACACTACAGACAAGCATATTTAATTCTATGGAGCGGCAGGTAGATTTTATTAACTTCAGTTCTGCCCCTAACAAACCACCACAGTATGTATCCAATCAGTCTTATCTTCAAGAACAACAACAGCCATTACAGCATCATCAGCAGCCTCCATCTCTAGCTATGTCAACAGCAGTGCCTCATCAACCATCGTCATCATTAATGACCGTAATGCAACAACCGCCGCCTCAGGTGCAGAACGCCCAGCGTGTGGTTCACATGCAACAGACAGTATCGCCAGACAATGAGGCAGTGTTCAATCTTAATGGATACCCTCTTATGCCTGTCATGACCAATATGAACAATATCTACTGGCAGTGCCAGGTGCCTAGCTGTAGGTTTCAGTGTGTGTTTGATGTGGGAACATCTCACTTAATCCAGATATCGGGTAGTCACAATCATGAACCACCAAGTTTACAATCTACTTTAAGTTCTCAGGTTGGTGGCTACTTTTTGTTTAGATTAGTGTTTAGTTTCTGTTTTCTTTCAGGTTAGCATATATGTGTACTGTTTTTAGTTTAATGGTTTACTTTCTAGTGTTAACCTTCTGTTCTTTTAACCCTTTCACTCCTGAATTTCTCTGTCAAGAAAACATTTTGATTAGAAATTTTGCTAGAAACTGGAGGGAAGTTACTCTACAGTTGAAAAATATGGGTTGGGTTAGAAATGTGTTACTTTTCATTTTATTTTGATTTTGCCTAAATCTTACTCTGATCAGTGATTTGCAGAATCTAACACTGCCAGTGTTGTTTCAGAATGAAAGAGTTAAGCTAATATCTCCACTGCTTTTCATGTTGCTGTCTTTCAATTCTCAGGTTTCTATCATCTTTCTTTATGGTGAGAAGTGTCTTTTTTTTAAAAAAGTATCTTGATGTTTTGAGTTCTTTTATCTTTGTGAAGGTGCGTATGTGTTTTTTTTTTCATGGTTTGCATTCAGAAAAGAAGCGGCAGGTGATGATAGATACATGTTGTTGTCTGAAAACTTCATCATGCAGTAGTGATGTATTTTTCAATAAAAGAACAATAGTTTTTGAAGTTCCCAGAGTGCATCATGTGATACTGCATTTTTGTGAGAAAGTGTATTGAGATGCCATACAAAAATGGAAACAGTCCTATTTTAAGTGAAGTCTCCCTCAAAATAAGGATAGACAGAAAAGATACAGAGAGGATAGAAGGAGGTCTCGCTCAAAGTAAAGATAGAAAGAGGGGATACATTGATTTCTTGTTTGGAAATGGCTTCATTGCAGTCAGGACATTCCAGTATATGGGCCCCATTTCCCCTCCCCCCCCACTTCTTTTAGTTATAACCTCAGAGCAGGTGTTATGTTGCAGGCAGCATAGCAAAGTGCCAGCAACAATTTCTGTGCTAGATTTTTCCTAGAGTTTTGCCTAGGTACCAGCTGTCTGACCTATTGTTTGTGCAGTTTCCAACTGTCAACAGGTTTGTAACTTGCATGACAGCACACTCGGACTTTCAGTCTCCCTACCTGCAGACCAGGGAAATTTACTGCTGGAGGATTTGGAAGAAAAAACAAATCCCCACAACTTGACCTGTGACTCCAACACTTGAAGTGAATGTGTTAGTACAAGAAGACACACAGTGACAAAGTGGTGGCTGGAAATAATTCTGAAGGAGCATCTTCCAAAAAATTAGTAGATTGAAGGTTTTTTTTTTTTTACACTGCTTCATAGTCATTCCTTAAGTGAAACACTTATTACATCCTTCCCGTGCCATTAAACGTCATATAGGCCTCGCATAGTTATTTGACAAGTTATCCTGTTCTCGGCAAGTCTTTCAACATCATCAAGGGATGTTATGCCCACTAAACTGGCTTCTCTTAACAATGTCCTCTTTAGAGTTTCATGAGGTCAACTTCTTTTTCTTCAGCCTGTTGTGCTGCACTTGATAGGTTGTTTTGGTATTATCTGATTGTTTTTTCTCATCACATGGCCTACATATGTCCATCTTCTTTTTCTGATCACACATGAGACAGGTTGTTGTATTGCTCATCTGTCTTATCTCTGCGTTAGTGAAACACTACTACTTTAATATTTGCGTATTTGTTCATTATTTCTTTGTCTAGGTAGTAAAAATGCTACAAAGAAAATCTACAGAAAATGTAGATGTGCCATTGAGCAGTGTGTACTGGGAGTATATGAAGAGCTTGAGAAGTGTTATAGACTCTGAGGAGATCCTGAACTCTCTACCTAGATTCCAGGATGTGGCTGTGGCTATGCTGAGTTCAAGATCAGCTATGGGGACAGATGGTTCATCTCTTCAGGTAGACTGCCATTTGTTGGTCTTGTATGACATAGTTTACCAAAGAGAGGATGCAAGATGTCTGTGGTCAAATTTTCAGGCTTGAAAACTTCTTTTCAAAAATATTTTCATTGCCAAGCTTGCATCTAGTATTAGCCAGTAAATAATATTGTACATGAAACATGGTTTAGTGTATGTTTAATGTATGGGAATGGCACTGTGGTAAGAGTGCTAGTTTGTCCAGTCAGTCCGAATTCTTATCTAGCAGCTGGTGACATTTCAATTGGCTCTGCAGAAAATTGATTGGATGACATTTGCGTCAGAGAACAAAAGTAGTGAGACAGAAAATGGGTGTATTGCTTCAAGAAGTATGAGTTTAATGATATGTTGGCATTTGCTTAGGTCATGGAAATTTGAGTATAAAAGTGTGAA
This sequence comes from Achatina immaculata, assembly GCA_009760885.1. Lineage (NCBI taxonomy): Eukaryota > Metazoa > Mollusca > Gastropoda > Stylommatophora > Achatinidae > Lissachatina > Lissachatina immaculata. Next base: position 34,953,105 of record CM019702.1, read on the forward strand.
GTTGTGTGTGATAATTTTATATAAAATGAGATTGCCTCTCTGTGGATGTCTTGAGAATCACCAGAAGGCTGTGTTAGATCCTAAATGTCTGTTACTTCAGAAAGTTTCATGTGTAAAATTTGTACATGAAAGCAAAGATGACCATGCAAGGGGGAACGGTTCTGTTATCAGGATTAGAGAAAGTGAGCCAGTCTCTGTGCTGTCTCATGTATTCATGGTGTTTCTTCAGCCTGGCAGGGCTTGGTGTTTCTTCAGCCTGGCAGGGCTTGGTGTTCGTTCGGCCTGGCAGGGCTTGGTGTTCGTTCGGCCTGGCAGGGCTTTATGTTCCTTCAGCCTGGCAGGGCTTGGTGTTCCTTTGGCCAGGCAGGGTTTTATGTTCCTTCAGCCTGGCAGGGCTTTATGTTCCTTCAGCCTGGCATGGCTTGGTGTTCCTTCAGCCTGGCATGGCTTGGTGTTCCTTCAGCCTGGCATGGCTTGGTGTTCCCATGGTGGTTGATTTAGCAAAGGAGCCTTCTTGAGTCTATTTGAGAATTCAGACATGTCATGATTACCCATTTCCCATTCCACCCTATAGACTGGAGTTTGTGTTTTAAGATAAGTCCAGTTTGCCATTACAGGAGAGTTCTACAAGACAGGCACACATCCTTGTATTAACAGTGTTTAATGCCTTGGGTTTTATTGTCATTTTAAAGAATACAGTTTTTTTTTATATGTACCACAGCTTCACAGCTTGATCACAGGCAATGCTACCCAGACCAACAGAGTGTATGAGTTTCATTTTGATGCACAGACCGGAACTCTAGTGGTAAATGGAGATCTTTTGATCAACAGCTGGAGGATGAATGAAATCTCCTACTGGAAGTGTAAGACAGTAGACTGCAGGTAGGAGACACTTGTAGCTACATATTCTTTATCTGTTGTGAAGGTGTGATGTGATGCAAGTATATTTGTCATATTGTGACTTGAATGAAACTGTTGATATAAAGCTTAGCCCACATTGGATCTTGCAAGACAGGGGAAAACCACTCTTAATGGCTTGTCTGCTGTAGATGATGATCATGGAGATCTTTACCTTCAGTAAATATCACATAAGGTTATATGTAAATATCTTCTTACATCCTTCCCATGCCATTAAACGTCACATAGGGCTCGCATAGTTGTTTGCCAAGTTATCCTGTTTTCAACGAGTTTTTCAACTTCATCAAGGGATATTATGCCCACTAAACTGGCTTCTCTTAACAATGTCCTCTTTAGAGTTTCAAGAGGTCGACTTCTTTTTCTTCTGCTGTTGTGCTCCACTTGATAGCTTGTTTTGGGATTTTCTGACTGTTTCTTCTCATCACATGGCCTACATACGTCCATCTTCTTTTTCTGATCACCCATGAAACAGGTTGTTGTTTGCTCATCTGTCTTATCTCTGTGTTGTCCTTAAATTCATTCTACTTGGCACCAAGTATTCTCCTGAGGCATTTGTGTTTAAAAGAGTCACAATTTCTTGTCTGTTTCTTTAGTTGATTTCCAGGTTTCTCATGCATAAATGAGGGTGGGTATTACATTTGAATTGAATAATCTTAACTTGGTTTTTGTGCTTATAACTTTTGAATGCCATATGTTCTCAAGATTCTTGAAGGTCACTGTTGCTTTTTTCAATTTTAATTCTAACTTCCTTCCTGGTGTCACCATCCTGGTCTATGTAGCTGCCAAGGTATGTAAATATACACTACCAGTAAACCATAGCTTGTAGTACTACTGCTCTGAAAATATGTAAAATCTCCAAAAATATTTATGCTTCTTTATAAAGGTGTGCCACGCTAGACGGCATGAGCATTATGCTTCTCCAAATTTTCTGTCATTAATACCAGCATCAGATATGCTGTTTACTTTTCTAGGTCAGGCAGTATTTCTCTCAGCCTTCCACACTTTCTTTCTCATTAAATTTTCCAGTGATTATCAGGTTATTATACTTCCTGACCTCAAATGCGATTTTTTGGAAATTGTCATTTTTGTACAGTTTTATTAATTTGCATTGTTGTACAGTTCTGTAAGTTTTATCGAGCAGTACAGGCTATACAGTATTTTTGTCAAAACTGCTGCATACAGAATTTAAGACTGTGGGTTGTCTGTTGTAGTTGTGGCAGTTTACATCAGATAGTCTGCAGTGTCAGTATCTGAGATATGTTGATGACACACTACTAGCAGCAGCAGAGAGATAAAAGAAAAAATAACTGATAATAACATAAAGGAAAGCAATGGAAGAGAGCTAAATAAGACAGATAAGAGGGGGAAGTCCAAATAAACATCTTAAAGTTGCAATGGAAATTCTAAGAACCGTCCCATTGTTGTGCAAGTTGACAGCATTGTTACTAATGACTTCTGGAATGTCTTAAGGTTGGAGCACAGCGCTCATGAGTTACATGGTGTCATATGACCAGTGTGAAGATGGGAGCTCCTCTAGAGACGTGCATGAAAGTGGAGCATTGTTCCGTCATTGGTTATTTTTTAGCAGTGAAGGTGTGAAATCTAACACAAGTCATTGATGAATATTGGGGGAGGGGGGGGGGGGGTACCCTGTTGGCCATTGGTCTGAAGTTGCTTTGATTTTTCTGTGTGCAAATGTTGTGATGACCACCTTACAAACACATTAACATGTTGCACAAATGAAGATAAAATGAAGAAGTCAACTCCTTACACTTAACAGTGTCATAATTGGGTTCTCTTCTCCAGAATATCTTAAGACACAACAATCTCCAGTCCATTTTCTCAATCACACCCTCTCCAGACACAAGCTAGTTCACACTCAACAACTGTCTCGGTCAGCCCTGCCAGTCCTACTAATCTGCCGACCAGGTGAACTTAAATCTGGTTTGCTTTTTGACCTGAGTCACTTGTCAAGGTTCAGTGGCCCTTACTGCTATACATGTCTACCATGGACATTATGCATGCTTGTCATTACAAGCTTACGAGTAGGGTAGGAGGTTTTGAAGTGTCCAGAATTTTGTATCAGATATTCCTTATCCAGATCAGGCACAAGAGATAGTGAAACCAGAGTCAGTTGCAGAACCTGAATGCTCGTACATTGTGACGGAGAATGAACTGATGGTGAATGAAAAAGCAGCAGTTCTGAATATCACTTGTGTTTCAGCAGACCACATCTGCTCAGATGACCAAGTGACAGAATGCTGTTCCACTTTCATGCATATCTGTAGAGGAGTAGCCATCTTTACATTGTCATTATGGCGTCATTGGTACCTTGATGCCACCTGCATGATGTTCGTTACATTAGTAATGATGTCAGCTTACATGGTGATGGGATGGTGCTTAAAATTTCTATCACAAATTTAAGGTTTTCATATGGATCATCCTTGTATAATAGAGATAGCAAGAAACTGTTGGCTTCCATTGATAGCAAGGCACAAGCATCACCAGTTGCTGCATGGATATGTTGATGACAGCATAAGGTTCTGAATTTGCCATAAGAAAAAAAAGGCAGCTTCAGAAGAATTGTTATGTCTAAAATATATGATTTTTGAAACCTTATATTTATGTCATACATTCCCTTTAATGTAAGTTTGTGATAATGTTTTTTGGTTAAGTGCTATCTTGTAAATGACATATATCTGCAGAGGTTTTGGTTAAGTGCTATCTTGTATATGATATATATTTGCAGAGTTTTGGTTAAGTGCTATCTTGTATATGATATATATTTGCAGAGGTTTTGGTTAAGTGCTCTCTTGCATATGATATATATTTGCAGAGGTTTTGGTTAAGTGCTGTCTTGTATATGACATATATCTGCAGAATTTTGGTTAAGTGCAGTCTTGTATATGATATATATATTTGCAGATTCAAGTGTATGTTAGATGAGGAGCTTCAGTGTGTCCATATCCTCAACCCTCATAGCCATCCATGTCCATCACGTTCACAGATGGAGGATAAAAACATTGCTGTGAAGCGCAAATATCCAGAAAAACCATCTCCCCGCAGAGCCAAGTTCCTGCGTGTTGATGAAGTGAAGAATAAGGTGGGGCTGCTGTGCTGAGGGATGAGGTTGTGATATTTTGACTGAACAGCTTCTGCTAACAAGGTTTATGACTGAGAAAACTTGACATCAGGTGAGAAGAGGCAAGAATGTATCAAAAATGCGGTACTACTTTGGCATAAAGTAGTAACAATTTGATTATAGATTTTGATTTTTCATGTTTTGTGAGTAGGTCAGCAGTAGCATCCATTATGTGGTCAGAATGATTTATGAAAATTATGATGAACTGGTTTGTTTGTTCTTTACACTTTTAATAACCAAGACATAATGAAGGTGTTTTGCATAATCAGGCTACAAAAAGACATACTTATGGCTTGTTTTACCATTATAGTTTTCTTTTATACTTAAGTATGTGGATAATGTGATAAAGCATTTTATGGATGAAGTTCCGTGTTGTTGTTGATGTTAGACACAGTCAGAAAGGGAATGCGTGTACAGACACATGCAGATTAGCATATTGGGATTTTTTTTTTGGGGGGGGGGGGGTTGAAAATTGGGCATGAATACATTGTTTGATACATGATTGTTACAGTCAGTGTTTATTTTTCACTGGGTAGAATCACATAAACAGACAATACAGAATATGAATTGGAAGCCATAACTGTTAGCTTGACCATGTGTCGAAGTCCCAGAATGAATGTTCTGCAATGACTTTGTGAAGATTCCCCCTAAACTTGTGAAAATTATGGAAAATGGCCCATAAATTTGTGAAGATTATAGAAGATACCCCCTGTAAACAAATCTTTAAAACATAGCCTTGTGTGCCAGAACATGAGACCAAGAAAGTAAACATTGTGTATCAGAACATAAGTTATGTGACCAAGAAAGTTAATATTGTGTAATAAACACAAGCTATGAGGCCAAGAAAGTTATTACACTGTAACAAATACAAGCTATGAGGCTATAAAAGATAAAATATGGTTTTAATGGAACATATGCTATAAGACCTTGCAAATACCTGATAGATGAATGTATTAGCATAGCTGTAGGGACAAGATTAGTTTACAAGATCATATTGCTGCTCTGATTTTAATTTTCATTAAGCAGTCATTATTTTAATTAATTTGTACATTTTTTTGCAAGAAAAGTGAACATGAATTAATCACCTAGTCAAACAAAAGTGATTTAAGAGATGTTAAAAGAATGTGGCAGCAGAAATGTGGTTTATTAGAAGAATGTTGCGAATCCCCTGGACAGCAAAAATAACTAATGAAGAATGTATGAGAAGAGCTGGAGAGACAAAAAAAAATCTTGTCAAAAAGATAAGAGAGAGACAATGTACTTTCATGGGACATGCAATGAGAAGAGGGGGCATTGAAAATATAGAAAAATAGAAGGAAGAAGAACAAGAGGAAGACCAAGAAAAATGATACTGGACCATCTGACGGGATGGTGTGAGAGGAGATCACCAACTGAGCTGATGGCCTGCATGAAGGATCGGGTACTCTGGAGAAGCATACTAGCCAATGCCAGTCAGCACGGCACCTGATGATGATATGGTATCAGGCTAATCTTACGTGCTCCATGTAGCAGAGACAATCAGACATTGAGACATTTTTTACTGGAGAAAGATCTGGGAGAAGTAAGGCTTTTTGGTCATACCCAGCTTTTCTTGTTGATCCTGATGGATGTTGAGGAAGGAAACTCTTAAAACTGGTTTTGTTAAGAAAGTAGCAAGCATTATGGTTTTGTTATTCCTGCAACACAGATTTTTAAATTTATTTACGTAAGAAGTATATGTTACACTGAGGCCAGCGCAACAGTTTGTGTGGCATAATGAAAATAATGAGACAAAACATGGCTTCCTTTTTTTTTTTTTTTAAACTGGGTGTGTGGGTACATTGTGTGGATTATTCTTCTCTCACAGTTTAAACAATGACATAGTCTTTCCATTCATTTTCTCTCTTCTCACAGTCTAAACAGTGACATGTTAGTGTTTCCATTCTTTTTCTCTCTTCTCACAGTCTAAACAGTGACATGTTAGTCTTTCCATTCTTTTTCTCTCTTCTCACAATATAAACAGTGACATTTGAGTCTTTCCACACTTCTTCTCTCTTCTCACAATCTAAACAATGACATGTTAGTCTTTCCATTCTTTTTCTCTCTTCTCACAATATAAACAGTGACATTTGAGTCTTTCCATTCTTTTTCTCTCTTCTCACAATATAAACAGTGACATTTGAGTCTTTCCATTCTTTTTCTCTCTTCTCACAATATAAACAGTGACATTTGAGTCTTTCCATACTTTTTCTCTCTTCTCACAATCTAAACAATGACATGTGAGACTTTCCATCACATAACATATAAAAGAATATGATTCAGGGAACACAAAATTTTCTTCTTTAGCTGTCTGAAACCATAATTTCACAAAAGCAGAATCACCCAACTCATCTTAATCTTCTGACCCCAAGATTCCACAAAAGTAGAATGAATGACCCAACTGTTCTTATTCCCCTCCCCCCCCCCAAAACACTACAAGGAAGGATCCATAAAAAACACCCTACAAAAACTTATGTTTCTTTATCCTGATGCAGCTGATTTTAGAAGAATCTGTGATCTCAGTGTTTGCCGAGACCAAAATAAACAGCACATTTTTGGCTGTTCAGCATAACAGTTATAAGCAGCAAGCTAGTTCTTATGGATGTATCACCTTATGTATGTGGCTTGTTCTAAAAAGAAATATTCCTGTACATTCAAATAAAATTATATATTCTTCAGTCTCTCTATTTTATCACTCCTTCAGACTAAAAGAAAAAAAAAAACTATCTGTCTCAGACTATCCAGATTTCATTTATTTAATTCTTAAAACAGTGTAAAAAAGATCAGTTATTTGTTGATCTGTACTTTCACAGACTATACTGTCAAACTGGATCCAAATTCACAAATTGCAGAAGCAAGAAAAAAAATATAAGAGGAAAAAAAAGATTTTTTAAAAGTCTGCTAAAAGTCTTCTTCAGAAACAACAAAATTTGATAGTTCTTTGAGAAGAAAGGAAAATAAAGTGTTCTTCTTCTTCGTTCGCATTGTCTGTCTATATCTGCAGTCCTGTCTCTTGGATAAATTTCACTGTTTTTTGTAACTCATGTATGGAACCGTAGAGCTTATCAAATAAAGTGTTAAAAAACAACCAATATTTCACCCTTCAAATTTCACAGTTCCAGTTTTACTTAGCTTTCACTAAGTTTTAAAATCTAGGCATCATTATACATTAATGCATGAGGGAAGAATACTGCCAATTCAACAGGATATAATCTCAGTCTGACTCAAACTGAGATCAACTCTGGTCCATTACTCTCCTGTCAATCCATTTGTACAAATATGGGTGCACTGTGCTAAGGACAAACTTTCTAAATATGGAGAAATCCACCAACACAGTGAGGCATTCTGGATTACACAGCTACCAGTAGATGATGGACAAAAACAAGATGCAACAAATAACTCTGTACAATGAGGAAAAAAAGGGCCTTTTTATGACACGACATCTCTCACAAGGAGACTGGTGGTTCAAGTCTGACTGGATGTGGCTCAGTGAAATGAGGAAGGCCCATGTATGATGCTGACCACATCGCCCTCTAGTGTGCCATTAGGTCAAGGAAAATATGGGCACTATATCCCTAAGTAACCTCTATGACATAATAGGGTTATGTTTAGAAGTGCAAACCTAGAAAAAAAAAACCTTTTATTTAGATCATCTGAAAGAACATATCATTAAGAATCAAAACTTTTCTTCTGAGGTAAATTTATTTTACAACTCTCAATATTTTACACAAGATTTAATATTCACAATTCTTCCATTTTATAGAAAATAAGCAGATGTCTGTATTCATAAGCCATCAATGAAGATACATCAGGTGATAATGATGTCTGAAGGTTGAAAAGAACACAACTAATTCAACTTATCTGGATACTGATCTGCCTTCTGCTCCCTTGTCACAAGTGTATTTGTTCAGCATGTCTCGAAAGTCATTCACAAGGTTGTATTGCTGGGAAAAGTTTCATGCAAACCAAAAGTTAATGCTGCGCTCAAAACAAGAAATGAATATTTGGTGGGGGAAAATATGCTGGTATAAAACAGGCTCTAGCACCAGATGGAGCTGAAGGTTATGATAAAATATTTTCTCCTGCAACACTCGCTCCTCAGTCTATGTCCCCAGAAAGCTCAATCTTAATGGCAGCCTGTCAGATGAGCCACAGAACTTTTTTCTCTGTGATGGTGGATTCTAGTTAAGAAACTTTTCCTCAGCTGCTGTAGTTTCAGAAATTTTACAAGAACTTTAGTCTAAGGAAGCTATAGGTCTTTATCTTACATAAGTGTGCACTCATTTGGCTACAGCCTGTTGTGAGAAAAGTACTGCCGCTTGCTCTTGGCATGTTTATAGTTTTGAAAAAAAAAAAAGTGCGTGCAGTTTTGTTTCTTTCTTTTTTTTCAAAATATAAAGTCAGGTGCCTCGGATCACTGCCTGACTTTCTTGTCTTTGCGTGACTGAACCTCAACATTGTCTTGACATGGAAGTGCACCAACAGATTTTTTTTCCATAAATCTCAAGAATGTTCAGACATCTCCTTCATTCATTCATTTGCATGTCCTTTGCCTCCCTAACAGCACTCGTGAGGCCTTTCGGTTGTGAGCAACATGGCCTGTTGCTGATGCATCCATTTGCAGATCATCAACGATGTCTTTCAGCCATCTTCGCCTTGGTCTTCCTCTCTTTCTTTTTCCCATTATGTACCCTTCCAACATGGTTTTCTCTAGATTATCATGACGTTTAATGTGTCCAAAATATTTAAGTTTTCTCTCTTTAATCCTCTTTACTAGTCAGCCTTCTTCAAAATTAAGCTCTTGTGGTATGGATATGTTTGTTCTTTTTTGTGTTCATGATATTTGAACTCTTCTGTAGCATTTACATTCAAAGGCAATTATGTGTTTCTCATTTCGTTAAGTGTCCAGGTCTCACAGGCATATGTTGCGATGGGAAAGATGCATGCCCTTAAAAATCTTATTTTTGTACTTCTGTCTGTTCCTCTCCACAGATTCTTTAGTTGTTTTACTTTCTGAAGAGCGACAGATGTCCTCCTTTTAATTTCCCTCACTGTATCTCCATTATTAGTTAGCAGTGATCCAAGATATTCAAAACTCTCCACTTCTTCCACGATATATATTTCAGCTGCCCTGTTTGTTTTGTCAGTTGTCGTCAGTTTAGTTTTCTTCACATTAAGATAGAGGTTTTGCTCTTCACTATTCTTACGGACTGACATAATTAGTTTTTCCGCTCCTTTCTGTGTTGTGGACAGTAATACTGACATCATAATTCAGACATCTAGTTATTTAAAAATGCTCTGTGGGGAATTCTAACTGACTAATCTGCTATTTTATATGTTGATTTTCTAACCTGTTTTGGTATCTTTTACAGCAAAGGTTCTTAACTTTTTTTTTTTTTTTTTAACAATCACAAAATTCTAAAGATTGTCAAATATATCACATGCCCCCTGAGGATTGTCTAATAAATCATGAAAATCCCTTGGCCAGACTGTCCAAAGAATCATCATTAACATCACAAGTCCTATTAGGTGCCAGTATAGCTTCAAAATATGTGAACAGCTTGGTTTTATTGTACTTATGGTTAGCTAGGAACAAAACGGATGAAAGAATATTTTAATCTAACAATTTTTATTAAATTCTTCACATATCAAGTGCCATACCCACGTCACCTGGTTCTTCACCGCTAAAAAATATGGATACCCCTGTTCTAGAGAATGAAAATGCAGATCTGAAACTAGCAATACTGTAAATGTTACATCTTAGTATCTCCACCTCATATATTCTTTCATTTATCATGTATTGTCCCAACAGTTGCTTTGTTTATTCGTTCATCATGTGCTGTCCCAACAGATGTTTCATCTATTCATTCATCATGTGCTGTCCCAACATAGTTTCATTCATTTATCATGTGCCATCCCAACAGATGTTTCATCTACTCATCCATTTATCATGTGCTGCCCCAACAGATGTTTCATCTATTCATTCATTTATCATGTGCTGCCCCAACAGCTGTTTCATCTATTCATCCATTTATCATGTACTGCCCCAACAGCTGTTTCATCTATTCATCCATTTATCATGTGCTGTCCCAACAGACATAGTTTCATTCATTTATCATGTGCCATCTCAACAGATGTTTCATCTATTCATCCATTTATCATGTGCTGTCCCAACAGACATAGTTTCATTCATTTATCATGTGCCATCCCAACAGATGTTTCATCTATTCATTCATTTATCACGTGCTGCCCCAACAACAGATGCAGGTGATCATGTTTCTCTACTCTGTGCTGTCCTTGGTGTTTCTTAGTCAGTTCAGTTACCTCTGTATTCTTCATGCCAGTCGGTAAGTTTTGTTTCCATACTTTTCTCTTGCCTCCACTTTCTTTCATTCCTCCTTTACCTTACATATACATACACATTCAATGCACCCCTCACATTCCCCCCCCCCCCCCCAGATGGACGGAGAGGTGAGTTAATATACAGAAATCCTTACAATTACTGTTAAATTAAGCAGGAGATTACTTTTATAGACTGTATAGCTCTATCTCCTCTCAACTCTCTCAGCTTCTTGAACGTATCTTCGGGTGTGAGCATTTCATCCATAGCCATCATGAGACACGCCGCCACTATGTGATGAAGGTGGGAGAAAAAAAAATAACACATAAACTTAATAAACGAGTTTTGTCAGCATCTAATCTGACAGCAAAATGTTTAACAATGGCATAGTGAATGCAGAAAGAACTTTTTTTTTTTTCCCTCATCCCGGTTATGCCGGGTTAGAACTGCTGCATTTTGTTCACCCCGAAACCGATGAATTTTGGAGGGATAAAAGTTTATGAGAAACTTTAATCTCTGAGCGAGGGAGAAGGGCTCATCAAAAACAGAGTACCCAAGCCAAATGAGACAGCAATCGGGATTACCGAACCAAAGCCAACCATGATACTGCTCTAACCCTTAGTGGTGTCCCCTGGAAATGAGACTATATATAACCTGTCGAGTGAACAGTGATTAAATGGAAAGGCAAACCTGATCCTAAAAAAATAAGCCACAGTGAAAACAGGTGTGTTGGGTAAAAAAAATGTAGATAAAATCTTCACATATATATATATAGACATGCAAACCATGACCCAACGAAACTGATGCTCTTTTGTATGCAATGACAAGAAAATGACAAAGAGTGCCATTATGGACCGAAATGTTCTGTGTCTGAAAAACGAACTGGAAAAATCTGTATCTGTATATTAATAAGTAATTAATAATAAATTAATTTTTTAGTGCTATCAATCTATCATTGTCTTGGAAGGGTACATAATGGGAAAAAGAAAGAGAGGAAGACCAAGGCAAAGATGGCTGCAAGACATCGTTGATGATCTGCAAATGGATACATCAGCAGCAGGCCATCCTGCCCACAACCAAGAGGCCTACAGGAATGGCGTTAGGGAGGCAAAGGCTCATGCAAATAAATGAATCAATCTGGCTTAACTAATCCACATATGAACTTAGCTGACACCAAAACAATGCAAGTCATAATATGGTACACTTCTTGTACTGAATACGTGTGTTTAAATTCTGCCATCTTACCTGTGCAAGACCTCCCAAATCCACCAAAACAGCTGAAAAAATAATATACACGACTGTTACATAAAAACAACAAAACATAATCACAAACCTTGTGATTCACTTATTAAAAGTAATATGCGTGACAGTAATACCTTACAGATAACAGAAACTTACTATTGTGAAAAACATGGCTTTTTTAGCAATGAATGACTTCATTCTACTACAATAAATCGTGCTTTTACAGTGAATCACACAAAAAGAAATAATACTACTACATTAAAAATTATTCAAGGTGGAAATAAGTAAGTGATCTGTAATATCTTAAAGTGATCTGTAATAGTCTTAAGTCCACAGTAGTGTAGGGGAGATCTAAGATGAGATAAAAACAAAAATTAAACCAAAAAAAAAAAAAAAAAAAGGCAACTGTAGGAAACAAAGTATCACATACTGGATAATGGTTTTTCTTCCTGCCAAGAGACACACTCGCAGTTCTTCAATAATCTTCATGAGGTCCTCCATCAAAGGAACCTGTCCATCATCCACAGGGTAATGGTGCACAAACAGGCCTGCATCAGAGTACTACAAAAAGATACACAGAAAAGCCACCTAAAATCTGTGCCAACACATTCAAACCTACAGAAGAAATTTTTATATTTGATAAAATAACATAAAATGAACTGGTGAGTCAAAAAAAAAAAAAAAAATGGTACAGTGATACAAAAGATGTGCTTGAGGAAGAAAAGTAAAATTGGAGCCATACTCAATACATTTTGAGTAAAATTAATGCTTTCAACATCATTGTGGAATCTCAGTCTTTTCAGAAAATATAATACAGCATTTCACAAGAATATGTGCCACTGAAAATTTCGAAAAATGAAAAAGAAAGTTGGACAAAAAAATTCATCATATTGTGTGAGGCAATGTGTGAGAAAAACTACTGATTTTACTGCACTGGTAGTTTCTTTGCTATAGTGGATGGACTTGCATGTCTTGGAAGTTTTGAGATCTACGCAGGAGAAAGTGAATGATCTTGCAGAGGCCGCTCAAAGTCCGATAGGTTATCAGGTACAGGTCAAACTATCATTTCTGTCTATTGCTAAAAGGTTCTGTCTCACAGTCTGTAAATCTATCTGTGTAAAGTCTGTAAATCTGTCTGTGTAAACTGAGCTCTCTCTCTCTCTGAACCTTAAGTGCCCAGGGCACATGGGGTTTCCGCAAGGGTTTTCCACAAATGCCTGTCCTTCGCCTTTTTTTCTGCTCTTGCCCAGGTGAGCCCTCTATTGCTCAACATCCTTTCTGTTGTTCTTCTCCATGTCTCTTTTGGTCTACCCTTACTTCTGCTCCCCTGTGGTGTCCATCTTAGTGCTATTTTTGGTAGTGAGTTTCTAGTGCTGTTGGCGAGATCTTCAGCTGCAGTGCGTGGAGCGGTGCTCTTCCCGGCCAATGAAGAAATTTGCAAATGAGGTTGCCGCACAGCATCACTGCGGAAAAGGTGGTTGAAAGGATAAAGCGAAGCAAACAGTCAAATCACGGCACCTCTGGTCTGGAGGTCGGCCACGTCCTGAGTGCAGTCATATCGGGTGAAATGCATGAACCGGCTTGTCCCAGAGGTTAAGTCACTGCTGGCTTGACTCTTCAAATGCCGCGCGTGGAGTGAAACTCCTCCCGGTTAAGGAAGTAAATGCGGAAATAAAGGTTGCTGTGCGGCGCCGATGGGAAAAGGTGGTGGAAAGTGACGTTTAACCTGGTATGTCCAGTAGTATCGCTACGAGAGCTATACCACGGCACCTCTGCTCTAGAGGCCGCCTACGTCCGAAATACACCTACACTGGTGAAATATGCCTAAACCGGCACACACCAGGGGTGGAACTCGATGGCTAGACATGTCATGCCACCTCCGCTCTAGAGGTCGGTAACGCCTGATAAACACCCATACTGGTGAATTTTGCCTAAACCGGCTCATACCAGGGTGAATCTTGAAGGCTATGAATGTCACAGTACCTCTGCCCTAGAGGTCGGTCCCGTCCCAAACACGCCCATACTGGGAAATGCCTAAACCGGCTCAACCCAGGGGTAGAAGTCACTAGTGGCGAGGATACGTCCTCCTGGACAAAAGCTCCATCCTGGTCACAACTAGGAAGGGTAGCGGCCACGACCGCAAAATGCTGAAGTCGGAGACACTGGACCAGGGAAGTCTAGATAGGCAACCACCTCTCACCCGGCGGGGATGTCTGCGTATCCTAATCACGCTGAGGTTTTCCGGTGAGAAAGTCCAACCCTGGACTGGATGGGTAACCACTTCTCACCCGACGGTGATACACGGGTATCTCAAAACACGTCGAGGTTTTCCGGTGAGAAAGTCCAACTCTGGCCTGGGTGGGCTACCGCCTCTCACCCAGCGGGGATGCACTGATATTCCAAACACGTCGAGGTCTTCCGGTGAGAAAGTCCAACCCTAGACCAAACTGGTGCAATGAAAACCACGGTGTCACGCAATCCCGCTTCCGAGACCCACCAAGAATACAGGCTAAAGCACTGTGATATTCTGAACCCCTTGTGGTCCTTTCATGGAACTCGTGTGGTCTATTTTGGACCACACAGGGGACCACGGGACCTAACGAGGACCACATGCGTGAATTCAGTAGGTTCACAGTGCGGTTTTTGGTGGTAGAAGTGAACGAAGAAGAAGAAGAAGAAGGTAGTGAGTTGTCAGTCGTTCGGAGCACATGTCCCAACCATTGCCAGCGTCTTTCCTCAATAATTGTTGTCAGTGGTTTCATCTGCATTTCTGCTAATAAGATGTTATTACTTATAGTATTTGGCCAAAATATTTGTCTAATTCTTCGTAAACATTTAGTCTGGAAAGAATTCAACTTGTTTTCTATGGTTTTGGTGATTTTCCAGCATTCACTTCCATAGAGTAGTACACTTAGAACATTACTCTTAAATATCCTGATTTTCATATTTATGCTTAGTTTTTTTTGATTTCCATATATTCTGCAGCATTGCAAAAGCCTGGTTTGCTCTAGTAAGTCTGCTGTTGATGTCCTCTGTGCTGTCTCCATTTTCTACTACTCTGCTGCCAAGGTATACAAATTCGTTGACCTCCCCCACTAACTTGTTATCTACTCTGAGTACATTTCTGTTGTTCACATTTTGGTTCATTAACTTTGTCTTTCCTACGTTGATCTTTAGTCCTATGTTGTTTGCATTCTGAGTTAGCTTGTTTATTTTATCTTGCATATCTTTGTGACTGCTTGATAATAGACAAATGTTGTCCGCAAAGTCAAGGTCCTCCAGCACTGTGTCAAGGGTCCATTGTAATCCTCTGCGTTTGTCTGATGTTGCCTCCTTCATTAACCAGTCTACTGCCAAGATAAATAATGTTGGTGATAGTACACATCCCTGTTTCACTCCTGTTTGTACCCTAAAGCTGCTGGAGGTATGTTCTCCACAGATAACTTTGCACTGAAAACCCTCGTATAGGGCTTTGATTACATTAACTATTTTATGGGGGAGGCCATGCCATCTTAGGATTTTCCACAGTGCATCTCTGTTGACACTGTCAAAGGCTTTCTCAAAATCTATGAATAATGCATATGTTGTGCTATGCCACTCATTTGCCTGTTCTAATATTTGTCTAAGTACAAATATGTGGTCTATGCATGATCTTCCTTTCCTAAATCCTGCCTGCTCTTTCCGAAGTTTTTCCTCAAGTGTTGGTACAATTCTGTTGATGATTATTCTGCAAAATACTTTACTGGTGAGAGGCAGTAGGGTAATGCCTCTCCAGTTCCCGCAATCTCTGAGGTCACCCTTCTTTGGTAGTTTTACTATAAGACCAGTTTTCCACTCCTCTGGGGCTTTTTCTAAATCCCAAATTTGTTGTAATATCCGGCAAAGTTGTTTTGGTGTTTCTGTTTCTTCTGCTTTCAACATCTCCGCAGTCACTTCATCTTCACCTGGTGCCCTGTCTGATTTTAGCTTTTTATCGCCTCCTTTACTTCATTGTGTTATTGGTCCTGTATTGATGTTTAGTTCCGTTTTTGCTTCAGGTATGTCTATTGTTTGTGCTGCTTGTGTTCTGTTTAGTAGGGTGTTAAAGTGTTCCCTCCATCTTTCAATTTTTTCTCTTTCTCCACTGACCAGTTGTCCATTTTGTGTTCTTACTGCACTTTCACATCTTGTGTTGAAGTTACCTGTCATCTGCTTTGTGATTTTATATATGGTTTTCATGTCATTTGTATATGCTGCTTTCTCTGCTGTTTCTGCTAAATTGTCATAATATTGACGTTTATCTTGACGGCATGATTCCTTCACTTCTTTGTCTTTTTGTGCATAATTACTTAAAACTCGTTCTTTAAGCCGTTGTGATTTGGTGTTCAGTAATTTTTTCTTGATTTCTTTTCTTTGCTCTATCTTTTCCCATGTGGTCTCGCTTATCCATTCCTCTTTTCTCCTTTTCCGATATCCCAGCACCTCTTTTGCTGTTTCCTGTAGTGTTTTATTGAACTCTAATATGGACATTTCTGCTTCGTCTTGTAGGACACTGAAGCGGTTCTTAAGTACTACTGAGAATTCATTTCTTGTTTGCTGGTCTATCAGTTTGCTTGTATCAAAATGTATCTTTCTGTGTTCTCCGATTTTGGCTTTCCTTAATTTTAGTTTTATTTTTGCTACCAGAAGGTTGTGATCACTTCCTACATCTGCTCCTTTCCTTGCTCATACATCTTGTAGTGACCGTTTCCACTTGTAAACTGAGCTACAGATTTATAAAAAGAAGTCTTGGAAGAAGAAAGATGAGAGCAGCTCAGTGAAGTGAAGTAAAACAGCCAATAAGAAGCTGTTTTTACAGATTTTTTCTTTCATACACTGTGCATGTAATCTGATAGTTTTAAAAGATAAGAACAGCTTTATTCATTAACAGCATTAATGTTCTAGCATTTCAGCTTTCGTCTTATTAATTAAAAAACATACAGACAAAGAAATGGCAAAAGATGAGTGTCTTTTCTTCTTCTTCTTCGTTCGCAGAGAAGAGTGTCTTAAATTTACACGTATTATGTGTAACACATAAGAAAAAAAGAAGGCTTACTTATATTGTGACTTGTATGATGCAGTGCTGGAAAGCATCCCAAGCCATGAAAACAGATGAGACAGGATTATGACAATGTAACGTCAGAACAGCTAGGACAAACCAAAGGCAGACAACTCAGCTGTAGAGAGTGAAGCAATAACACAGTTCCTCAGATCATCAGAGAAGTACCCAATCTGAGGCCAACATTTCAGTTTTTAATGCTCTAAAGGTGAGAGCTCTTCTGGATCATGACTCCCTGAGGACTGTAAGTTGGTTTAACCGCTATATCACGAAAGCAGCTGAGATGAAAACAAGGGCATACAGCACAAAAGAAGCACGGTTAGAAATCTGAAGATATAATATGAAAACGGATAAAATGTACCTTCTGCAGCAGGTCCTGACAGCGGTACAAATAGAACTCTCCTCGAGTGCACAAGCAGAACACATCTTCAACACCAGCATTTTTCAAACACTCTGTTCAAGCGGGAAAAAAACATTTTTTCTTTAGCTATTTGGTAAAGATTTATTCTTAATAGAAAAAAAAAACAACAACAAAAGTGCTCTTCTTGAAGATCTGTTTCCAAAATAAACATGAGATAATAATAAATATTTAATTCTGAAAGATAATAAATATCTAATTCTGAAAGATAATAAATATTTATTTAATATGGATGCATCAGCAGCAGGACATCTTGCTTACAACCGAGAGGCTTACAGGAGAACTGTTAGGGAGGCAAAGTTCCGCAAGGGACATGCAAATGAGTGACTGACTGAATAAATAGTTAATTCTGAAAGATAATAAATATCTAATTCTGAAAGATAATAAATATCTAATTCTGAAAGATAATAAATATCTAATTCTGAAAGATAATCTCTCTCTCTCTCTCTGAACATTAAGTGCCCAGGGCACATGGGGCTTCCGCAAGGGTTTTCCACAAATGCCTGTCCTTTGCCTTTTTTTCTGCTCTTGTCCAGGTGAGCCCTCTATTGCTCAACATCCTTTCTGTTGTTCTTCTCCATGTCTCTTTTGGTCTACCCTTACATTTGTTCCCCTGTGGTGTCCATCTTAGTGCTATTTTTGGTAGTGAGTTGTCAGTCATTCGGAGTACACGTCCCAACCATTGCCAGCGTCTTTCCTCAGTAATTGTTGTCAGTGGCTTCAACTGCATTTCTGCCAACAAGATATTATTTCTTATAGTGTTTGGCCAAAATATTTTTCTAACTCTTCGTAAACATTTAGTTTGGAAAGAATTCAACTTGTTTTCTATGGTTTTGGTGATTTTCCAGCATTCACTTCCGCAGAGTAGTACACTTAGAACATTACTTTTAAATATCCTGATTTTCGTATTCATACTTAGTTTTTTAGATTTCCATATAGTGTGCAGCATTGCAAAAGTCTGGTTTGCTCTAGTAAGTCTGCTGTTGATGCCCTTTGTGCTGTCTCTGTTTTCTACTACTCTACTGCCAAGGTATACAAATTCATTGACCTCCTCCACTAACTTGCTATCTACTCTGAGTACATTTCTGTTGTTCATATTTTGCTTCATTAACTTTGTCTTTCCTACGTTGATCATCCTATGTTGTTTGCATTCTGAGTTAGCTTGTTTATTTTATCTTGCATATCTTTGTGGCTGCTTGATAGCAGACAAATGTCATCTGCAAAGTCAAGGTCCTCCAGCACTGTTTCAAGGATCCATTGTAATCCTCTGTGTTTGTCTGATGTTGCCTCCTTCATTAACCAGTCTATTGCCAAGATAAATAATGTTGGTGATAGTACACATCCCTGCTTCACGAAAGATAATCTATCTCCCTGGAACTGCAAGAAGGGTGTTCTTTGCGGTCAGTGCAGTGAGGGTTTTTTAAACTCAGCACCACGTCAAACTAGGAGCTGGTTACGACAGCTATTCATGCAGACCTTTTAGTGGTGCTAACAAAAGCAGGAAAAAAGTGCAATAATATTTAGCAGACGTGGGGACTACCCCCTCTCCATTAGCCCACATGGGCCAGTCACTGGCAGTACCAATGAAGAGGTGGGGTAGGATCTTGGACAGCTATGATTCACCAACCTTGACACAGTCAGATATGGTCACTGATCACATGTATATACTGGACTGTGTTTTCACTCCAAGTTTGAAAGGATACAAATGTAATACAATGAAGAACTTATGCAGAGGTTGAAATAAAAAGTGTACATTTCTCTATCAGCACATATATATCTGCAGCTGACAGTAAACTGGCTTTTATAAAATAAAAGAAGTCATAGATTGCTTCTCTTGTGTTCCAGGCAATCTAGCTGTGAAAATGGGTTCCTGCTATTTGTGCTAGGGGAAATGTCTGCCAACAAGACAAAGTCTGCTAGAGAATTTTGCACATGCAGGAGTAAGTGTGTTAATCTTTTTAAAAAATGGAAGCTTTCGACATCTGAAACTAGAAAATGAAAAATTCCTCTATGTAAATTAAATGCACAGTAATCCTGGGCATACTGGATAACACAGTAATCCTGGGCATAGTGAATAACACAATAATCCTGGGCATACTGGATAACACAGTAAGCAATAATTAGTTCAACATGCGAAACTGAGAAATGATTCAATACATCATTGCTATAAAAAGCATGCGCACATATGCATGCACACAAGGTGTGTTCATTCATATCTCCTCCCACCCACCCTCGCCCCCCCCCCCCCAAAAAAAACCCCTAAAATAACAAAAGTTGAACTTACGTATATCATGAGAAAGGCTTCTCCAAGTTTCCTTGTACCTACAACCTGAGATGACACAGAGAAAAACACAACACATATAATAGATAATGGGATACAACACAACACGGATAATAAATAACTCTATATAAAACATTGAACAAGAAATGAAAAGAATGGAAATTAACTTCCTTGGTTTATGTGAAATGAGATGGACTGGAGCAGGAAGCAGAGATCATAAAGACTTCAAAATAATATATTATGGAGGAAACCAGCATAGAAATGGAGTTGCCATAATATTGGATAAGAAGACAGCAAGAACCGTGAAAGGTTTCTGGTGCATATCAGACAGTGTTAATGGTTAAATTACAGGGTCACGCAATAGACATAAATCTCATCCAAGTATACGCACCAACTTCAGAAAGCTCTGATGATGAGATAGAAGAATTTTACAACAATCTGGACATGGCAATGAAACAGTGCAAACCATGGGAAGTAAACTTTGTGCTGGGTGATGTAAATGCAAAAGTAGGGACTGAACAAGACCATGAAGCTACTGGCAAGTATGGACTAGGTATCAGAAATACAAGAGGAGAGATATTGATTGAGTGGGCAGAAAAGAATAAAATGATAATAGGAAATATTTGGTTTCAACAACACCCAAGATGACTATGGACATGGAAAAGCCCAAATAATAACATACATAACCAGATAGATTACATTATGATCAACAGAAGATTCAGGAACTCACTAATATCTGTGAAAACAAGACCAAGCTCAGATTGAAACACTGACCACATTCCAGTCATAGGAAAAGTGAGAATCAGGCTAAAGAGGTTAAAAGTAGCAGCTAAAAAACAAAGAACTAGATAGAGAGCTGTTAGGAAAGATAAAGTAATACAAGAACAATATAGGACCATAGGCTTATTCATTAAGTCACTGAGAACACATGCCAGGGTAAAGGTCCATGTCTCCAGCCATGCCATTGCCTTGGTTACTGCCATGACTTCCGTAGTTAGGCTACTTGTGGTTAAAGTAAAGTACCAGTGTCTTCCATCACCATTCTCCTTCTGACCTGCACCATAAAAGCCCAAGTGCTTTGTCTGTGTCTGACAATGGACCCCCATCTGTGTAGATGATCACATTACACACAGAAGAGTTCTTGGCAATTAAGACTTCAACCTCTGCTTCCACAGTCATTGGGTTTTGCTGTCTGCATTCCCTATCCAATGTGATACATACTGAGAAGGAAGTACAGCAGCCTGCTGGCATCAAAATCCATTCTTCACCAGGTTCTATGTCTTCAAGTGGACAGACCTCTGCTTGCCCCATCCAAAATTTTCCTCTTTTTAATCTGGTGCCTTTTTAACTCATAACCTCAGTGTGCAATATGTGGTGTGCACCTGCACTGACTTGGAGGTATGTACATGCCCGGCAAATTCTTGCTCTGTCCATCATGGTTGGAAAATCAAAAAGATACCTCATAGCCCTGCGTGATGTGTCTTTTGTGCACCCAAGTATGATTCACAGAGTTTCATTCTATATCCTCTGAAGTCTCTCAGAGTCTGACAGAGCATGGATTGCCAGACCATATTCAACTACAGCAAGGACAAGTCCCTGGTATAACAGAACGAGAAGATGTTGCTCGCAGTCCACCACAGCCATTATCTTCGTCGTGGCTAGGCTCTTTCTAGCCTTTAATACCACATAATCAATGTGCTCTCTGAATGAAAGGCTCTGATCAAACCGCACTCTGAGGTGTTTCATTATATGTATATCCTCGGTTGAGGACTCTTGGTTGGTGTTGGTGGGTGTTGTTGACTACCCGTTTATACCATGTCACAGCTGCCTTCGTTAGGTTAATCAGAGCCTCTGCTTCACTGCACCACCCACCAATATGGTCCATTTCTGTTTGGAATTCTCCAGCAATCTGCTCCCGGTTTCGGCCCTGCCAATATACCATCAGTTTATGATGATGTCCTTCCATGTCCCGAGATCTGCTCACCCACGATTCTGTCAGCATGTGAGTTGAAGAGCACTAGGGATAAGGAGGAACCCCGTGGCAGGCCAGGATGTAACATTATTGGTTCTGAGGCCCAGCTGCCGCGCTTGAACGCTGCTTTTCGGTGGAAAAGGGCTGCACCTAGTTAAGAAACAGTGGACTAATTTTGAATTCCAGAAGCTGAACCATCAAGAAGTCCATCTTGCAAGACAAATAATAATTTCTCTCCATGTCTCTGCAGCCAGCCATTATATGGTGCCTTAGCTGTGTTTTGTGCTGTTCTTATCTGTTTGCACAGTTCTTTACCTTTCTAGCTGCACAAGAGTACATTACATCTTTCTCCAAAATCACAACTTTATTTTATGTGATTATTTCTTGCTAAACCTCGCAAGAATATAGCAATTCTAACTCCGCATTGCACCTATGATACTACTTTTTTTCAACTGTTGTGGACTTATTTGTTATTATGGACATTCTCTTATTTGTTACTATCTTCTTAGCTTGCTCACTACAAATATACTACAACTGCTCTAAATGTTACCGTCTGCTTAGCCAGCTAACAACAAATACACTACAACTGCTCTTCTTCTTTTTCTTCTTCATTCGCATCTACCACTAAGATCGCCCTGTGATCCTACCGAACTCACTCCTGCGGCTCCAGCGATAGTCTCATTTAGAATGGAGGATCAGAGCATTGTGGGGCTTGTGCCTATATTCTCGGTGGGTCACAGAAGCGGCACTGCATGACACTGTGGTTTTCATTGCACCAGTTTAGTCTAGAGTTGGACTTTCTCACTGGAAAGCATCGACATGGTTTGGATATGAATATATCCCCACCGGGTGAGAGGTGGTTGCCCATCCAGCCTGGAGTTGGATTTTCTCACAGGAAAACCTCAACATGTTTTGGATATCAGTATATCCCCGCCAGGTGAGAGGTGGTTGCTCATCCAGTCCAGAGTTGGACTTTCTCACCGGAAAACCTAAACGTGATTTGGATATATCCCCATTGGGTGAGAGGTGGTTGGCTATCTAGACTGCATTGGTCCAGTGTCTCCGACTTCAGCATTTTGTGGTCGTGGCCGCTACCCTTCCTGGTGGTGACCAGGACAGAGAGGATAAATCCTCACCATTAGTAAGTTTCACTCCTGGGTTAAGCCAGTTTAGGCGTATTATCCAAGTATGGGTGTATATAGGAAGGACCAGCCTCCAAAGCGGAGGTACCATGATATGCGTAGCCATCGGATGTGGCCGGCCTCTAGAAAAGAGGTGCCGTGGTATGAGTAGCCCTCACTGCGAGTCTACTGGCCATACTGATTAAACTTCACTTAATCCTTTCCATCACCTTTTTCACAGCAGCGCCGCACAGCAACCCTGATCACATTTTTCTTCACTGGCCAGGAAGAATTTCACCCCACGCACGGCAGCCAAAGAATCTCGCCAGCAGAGTACTACAACTGCTCTAAATGTTACCATCTTCTTAGCCAGCTAACTATAAATACACTACAACTGTTCTAAATGTTTGTCTTCTCAGCCAGCTAACAACAAATACGCTACAACTGCTCTAAATGTTACCATCTTCTTAGCCAGCTAACTATAAATACACTACAACTGTTCTAAATGTTTGTCTTCTCAGCCAGCTAACAACAAATACACTACAACTGCTCTAAATGTTACCATCTTCTTAGCCAGCCAACTACAAATATACTACGACTGCTCTCATTGAATTTTTTAACTAACGTACACCACAACATGATACTGAGACTACAAAATTCAATCACTGAATAATGCAGAACAAATACCTGGCAATCCACAGATGCCTAGTGGCTGATGGCACCCAACAAAATCCAGAGCCAGCCTTGAAAAGACAGCAAATTTTGACTGTTATACATATTACGCCACAAGCTGGAAATTGGTGACTGTATTATCTTAGCCCACTATACAGTTCTCTGGCAGGAGCCATCTATACTCTCCCTCTCTCTCTCTCAAATTAAAAATAAAAGCTGCACTCCTTCCTTTGACTACAAAGTTTTTCAGTACCTACTTGATGTCAACTACATGTCTCCATGATCAAAACTGATGTATTATTTTAGACTATTAACAGATGGTGATTATTTTAATTCTTCCTTCCTGATTAGCAGTTTGGCAGATATTTATTACTGTGGGTTATTTTCTGTTGTGAGTGCATGGATATGAGTGAAAGGTAAATATATCTTATTCACTGTATTGTATTTCTTCAGTGTTCTCAGTATATTAATTATGTTTAGTACATGTGCAACATAATTGTAGAATGTCTGGAACAGCTAGAAAGTTGTGTGCTAAAGGGCAGAATGTCAGACAGGCCTGTGTGCCCAATTCTCAACCCTTTGAAAATAAAAGATCAATCAATCAATCTCCCTCTCCTCTCTCATACAAGGTCTAACAATTAACTAATGAGACTGGTTTTATTATGGCCAAGACAGAAATGCCATCTATGAAGCAAAACATGGAATCCAAAGAGGGAACCTTCATCTATGATCTGGCAACTTTTCACTGCCACCCAATAAGCAGACGACAAAAAAAAGCCACCATTTTGTTGACCTAGTCAGAGGTGCATTGTTACTTAATTATCACGGAGCAAAAAGCTAACATTAAATTCTGTTTAAAACTTGGTAAAACTGCCACTGAGACAATTGAATCGATGTGACAAGTTTATGGGGATAATTTTTTTATCTCATGCACAGATATTCAAAAGCGGTATGGAAACGATTACAAATGCAACTAGACATGGATGCCCAATTTCTATTTGTAATGAGGAACTCACTGCAAAAGTCAGAGAACTGATACAAGAAGATCGTTGTTTGACTGTGAGGATGATTGCAGATGAATCTGGTGTTAACTAAGAGACCATTCGTAAATTTTAGTGGAAGATTTGGGGAAGAAAAAAGTTGCTTGCCGGTCTGTACCACATGCGTTGTCTGATGGCCAAAAAACATTAGCATGATGAGTATGCAAAAGACATCATCAAAACGTGTCGCAGAAATAAGCATTTCTTAAATTTGATTGTTGCAGAGGATGAAACATGGATTTTTTGCTATGATCTCACAACTAAACGCCAAAATGCTTAGTGGAAGTTATCATGATTACCAAAAGGCAAAAAAAATCGTCTTCAAAAGTCAAAAGTGAAGACAATGTTGGTGTGCTTCTGCAACAGCAAAGGATTCACAAAGAATTTATTCCAGAGGGACAGACTGTCACTGCCAAAGTTTATTTAAGTATTTTAAAACGCCTATTTAAAAGGATTCTCCAAGTCTGACCCGAGTATTCAACACCTGGCAGTTTTTTCCTTCTTCATGATAATGCACCGGCTCACCGGGCAGTAGTTGTACAGGAATTTTTGGCCCAAAAACGAGCATGTGTTCTCAACAATCCACCCTGTTCCCCAGATTTGTCTCCCTACAATTATTTTCTATTCCCAAAATTAAAGTTATCACTGAAAGGACACTTCTTTGACGATACTGATGACATCCAAAGGGCTGAAATATCGAGTTTAAGGGCCATACCAACATAACAACAGCAGAGGTTGTTTCAGTGTTTGTTAGATCGTGCCACTCACTGTATCAATGCAAAAGGAGCTTACTTTGAATAAAATTCAGGTTATATCTTCAAATGTTGTTTATTTTTTAATGTAATTAGTCTCATTACTTAATTGTCAGACCTTGTATACACAAATAATCAAACTCATGAGGGCATGTGAGAAAAAAAAGTCATTACTTTCCTTCAATTAATTTTAACAAAAAGATGAGGTTTTTTTTTTCTAACTCATATTTTGGCATCTCCTACAATTCTGTTAGATTTTCAGATACATGAACTTCACTCTTAATTTTGAGTGGTGAAGTAGTTACTGCACTGGTCTCTCATGGCGAAGGTCTGGAGTTCAAATCCGGCCGGAGGCGCCCCAGTCACCCAGCTGTAGAAATGGGTACCCGACTTCTTCTGGAGTTGGGGAAGGAAAGGTGGCCAGGTGTGATACTGACCATATCAGTCTCTAGTGTGCTGATAGGTCAAGGAAAATATGGGCACTAACACCATATTCCTATGTGCCTCTAAGGCATGAGAGGATTACCTTTACTTTTTTTTTTACTCATAATTTGGAGCTGATCAATAGAGTCATAGCAGGATCAATGCAGCATGAATAAAACATATTTTGCATTCCAACCGCCCTTACAAACCAGATGATAAGAAATTTCCATGAACAGTGAAAAAATGAGAGAAGCTATTATTATTATTCTCAGTGTTACATGCATTGTTATACTTCAAATTATTTGCATTATCTACAGATGTCTGATTTACCAATCCACTATGAATGGACTCTGATCAAGACTCTCTGCATCTTCCTCATCTGACAAGTCAGACTCCTTTAAAATTTCTTCCATGTTGAAATCCTGCACTTTCAATGCTGTCTGCAGATATTTTAAAAGAATGTAGTAACAAAAACACAACAAATTACTTTCTAAACAAATCTTGACATCTAATTCCTAAACTTGTAACAGCCTGCTTCATGGTACTGTAAAACTTCATCATTCAATCAGATATCGACACCAGTCTCTCTCACAAATGTGGTAGTTCATCTCAGGTTTTCAGTATAACCATGGAGCAGTGTTTCCCAACCTTTTGTGGATCATGCCCCACTTTAATATTTTGCATTTTTATGAGTCCCCCCCCCCTCCCCCCATCACAGCATAATATAATAATCAAACAAGTTCAGAAAAAGTATAATATAAATATATTCTAACTTTCCCCCCCCCCCCACCCCTGGTTGGGGCATATGCTGGGAAACATTGCCACAGAGCTTCTCTTGTTAGGGGCTGGGGTCTTTGCCTGAGTGGTTTGTATATGTAGGTGGCAACTCTGGAGGACATGATATGGTGTCTGTTACTCTTTGTCACATGCACATGGGTCTGTTGGGCCAACTTTCAGCTTCTGGTGTAGATGTCTCAGTCTGCATTTTCCTATCCTTGGTTGGGAGATTATCACTTGGTTGTTTCTCGAGTTTATTTGTCATCTGTTTTTGTTTTATGGGCATTTTTTATCCATTTATCTTTATATATGGCTGTTATTGTGTTGTTTCTTTGTCTGTTGTGGTTCTATTGTACTATATATACTAGTATTGTACAAATATACACAGTAGTAAAACTTTTAAAAAATAGGTCTTATTGTTTATCTGGATTTTCATCTCCTAGCATTATGTAGTGATTGGATTATGCTACACAGCAAATCTAAGCTGGTTGCTAAATCTGAGAATGCTTTTAGTGTTGTATCTTGTTTCATCTAAGAATGTTTTCAGTGTTGAATTTTGTTTCATCTACCACCTCTCACCCAGCGGGTATATGCTGATATCCACACCATGTCTGGGTTTTCCGGTGAGAAAGTCTAACTCTAGATTGAACTGGTGCAATGAAAACCAGTGTCATGCAATCCTGCTTCTGTGACCCACTGAGAATACAGGCTCACGCTCCATGATACTCTGAACCTCTTGTGGTCCTCATGGGGATATCTTGTGGTCCTGTCAAGGACCACAGGAGCAAATTCAGTAGGATCACAGGGTGGTCTTGGTGGTAGAAGTGAACAAAGAAGAAGTTTCATCTGAGCATGTTTTGTATTTTGTTTCATTCTTTAGTGCTTGTATTTCTGCTACGTATTAATGAACAGAACTGAAAATCTATAATCTTTTGTTGCATTTAAAGAACTCAATTATTATTATATTTTTGTATATTTCATACTGATTCAATAGCAGCTGTGTTGCTGTAATTCATTACCACCAACCTAGACACCAGAAAAGAGGACCTCACCTTTTGTGATGAGATGCTACAGAACAACCTTCAGAATATCTGAAAGGTTAAGAGAAACAATCAACTTAGAACCGAATGTTGATGAACGCTGGCTCCTTCTTTGGACGCGACGAGCAAGAAAACAAGAGAGGAGGGCATGAATTCTAAGAAAGTGAGAGGTGGCAGATGAGAAGGTGGTGGACACAGGATATCACGAATACATAGCATACTCATGAAGGACATCGTCCTAGCTCGACACATCATTAGACTGGCTATACAAAGACCTATATTCAAAAAAGGACAGATCACTTTATATCACAAAACTTATTCGTGTTTTTTTTCACTCTTTGCTATTAAAATGTTTAAGTTAATTACACACACACACACACACAAAATCCTATCGTGAGTGTCGAATCTGAGACAACTAGGAAGACAGTAAAAATACCGCGATGAACTTTTAGGTTAATTCCGTTCGACATAGCACGATGAAAGGAATCTCTTATATGAGAATATAATAGCATATTGTGACGTAAAAAAAAACTCACAAAACTTTAGAATTTAAATCTGCACCTATTTTTTTTTTTTTACTATAGTTTTCCTTGTCCACTGCTGCTCATCATTCCTAGACAAATTCAAATTCTTTCGTTTCGACGCGATAATTCCACCTCGTACTTTTAAAATTACTTCCAGCGGTTCTCAACAGTTTAGAATGCATAAACTAGGGGAAAGTTACGTTTTACATCCATACCCGTGTCGTTAAACGTCACATAGGGCTCGCAAGGTAGTTCGCCAATTTTTCATGTTTTTGGCGAGCTTTTCAACCTCATCAAGGGATTTTATGCCTATTAATTTGGCCTCTCTTAAATGTCCTCTTTAGAGTTTCACGTGGTAGACCTCTTTTTTCTTTGGCCTGTTGTGTTCCACTTGATAGCTTGTTTTGGTATCCTCTGATCGTTTCTTCTCATCATCATCATCATCATCATGAGGTGCCGTGCCGACTGGCGTTGGCTATTATACTTCTCCAGAGTACCCGATCCTTCATGCAGGCCATCAGTTCAGTTGGTGATCTCTCACACCATCCCGTTAGACTGTCCAGTATCATTTCTCTTGGTCTTCCTCTTGATCTTCTTCCTTCTGTTTTTCCTGTTATAATATTTTCAATGCCCCCTCTTCTCATTGCATGTCCTATGAAAGTACATTGTCTCTCTCTTATCTTTTTGACAAGGTTTTTTGTCTCTCCAGCTCTTCTCATACATTCTTCATTAGTTATTTTTGCTGTCCAGGGGATTCGCAACATTCTTCTAATAAACCACATTTCTGCTGCTTCCAATGATTTTTGTGCAGACTTGCCTATTGTCCATGATTCACTTCCATATAACAATATAGGTTCAATATAGCATTTTAGGACTCGTTTTCTAACATTCATTGATAAAGATGTGTTAGCTAATATGTTTCTCATTCTCTGAAATACAGTCTTTGCTTGGCCTATTCTGTTCCTAATTTCTGTTCTGCATTTCCTATCTGAAGTTATTACTGCTCCAAGGTATTTGAATTTCTACACTTGCTTTAGAATAGTTCCATTTAATTTAATACTGCATGCTGGTGGATTCTGTTTCTTAGATATAACCATAGTCTCTGTCTTTTTGATGTTCAAAGTAAGGCCTTTCTGTTCACTTTCTTTGGCGACTTTATCCAAGAGATTTTGCAGGTCTTGTCGGTTCTCAGCTATCAATACTGTGTCGTCAGCATACCGAAGGTTGTTAATATTGTATCCTCCAATTTTTATGCCTGGTTCTGTGATGATTGTTCTTAGAATATTCTCGCTATACAGAGAAAAAAGGTCTGGAGATAGTACACATCCTTGTCGCACCCCTTGTTTTATAGGTTGATATTTTCCAATTCTATTTTCAACTCGAACTGCTGCTTCTTGCTGCCAGTATATATGTTTTACAATCCTCAGGTCTTTGCCGTCTATATTGATGTCTTCAAGCATTTTAATAATTTCATTATGTTTCACCTTGTCAAATGCCTTGGTGTAATCAATGAAGCATAAGTAGAGATCTTTCTGTACTTCTAAAGCTCTTTCTGTTAGTGTTCGTAAAGCATAAATGGCATTGTGTGTTCCCTTTCCTTCAACAAATCCAAACTGTTCATCTGCTATTTCCATTTTTATCTTTTTTCCTTGTTCTTCTCATAATTATTCTCAGAAGTAGCTTCGTTATGTGACATGAAAGGCTGATAGTCCGGTGGTCATCACATTCCTTTGCACCTGGTTTCTTTGGTAGTGCTATAAACGTGGATTTAATCAGGTCACTGGGAATATAACCACTGTTGTAAATGTCATTCAGTAACTTGGTTATTATTTTTATTCCTGTCTCCTCTAGTGCCTCTATTTCTTCTATTGTTATATTATCAGGCCCAGTCGCTTTTCCTTTCTGCATGTGTTTGATGGCATCTATGATTTCATCTTCAAGTATTGGTGGTCCATCACAGTTTTCAGTATATGGTGTCAATTCTGGTCTTTCTCCTCCATATAGCTCACCGATATACTCTGTCCACCTGTCCACAATATCTTCTTTTCCCATTAACATTTTACCTTCTTTCGATTTCAGGCATCCTGTGGTATATTTTGTTTTCCTGCCTGCGAGTTCATTAATTCGTTTGTGCATGTTTTTGCTGTCTTTATTATGAGAGTCCTCTATCTGTCTGCACTGTTCATTTAACCACACTTCTTTTGCTTCTCCGCATTTGCGTCTTATTTCTTTATTTACCTTGCTATATTTTTTAGAGGCTTCTTTTTTTTTTGGTGGTATTATCTCCTTAACAGTTTGGTGGATAGAATCTCTTAACATTTCCCATTGTTCATCTATACTATTTATCTTTGCTATTGCATTGTATCTATTTGTTATAATAACTTTGTATTGTTCTCGCAGTTCTTGATCATTTTTAAGAAGTTCTGTATTCAGTTTGATGTTTCTCACTTTTCTGCCTGCTTTCTTTAGCTTTATTCTAACTTTTCCACAGAGTGGATCATGGTCACTACTGCAGTCAGCTCCTGGCATGGTTTTTGTTGTCAGTAATACGTTGCGGAATCGTTTGTTGATTAATATGTAGTCTATCTGGTTAAAAGTCTTTTTTGTCTGGGCTGCACCACGTTGCCAGTCTTCGAGGATGTTGTTTAAAACCAGGTGTTTCCTACAACCATGCTGTGTATTCTTGCCCATTCAATTAATTTATAACCTATGTCATTCATCTCCCCCAGTCCATAGTCACCATCGATGTCTGAATTTCTTCCTTTACCAACTTTGGCATTAAAATCTCCCATTACTATGGTAACTTCATGTGACTTTGTGTGTTTTAGTGCTGTTTCTATGTCATTATAAAATAGCTGTACATCTTCTTCAGAGCTTTCAGATGTTGGGAGCGTACACTTGTATAATATTTATGTTTATTGGTTGTCCTTTCAGTTGGGCTAGCAGGACTCGGTCCGAGATGTTCAAATATCCTACAATTATCCTTGCCGTTTGTTCATCAAATATAATTCCTACTCCTCGTTCATGTTTCTCACTTCCTGAATATATTATTGTATAGTTATCAGAGTTTATCTTCCCTGCACCTGTCCTTCTCATCACGTGACAAAAATATGTCCATCTCGTTTTCCTGATCACCCATGAGATTGTTCAGTCATCTGTCTTATATCTCCATTGTTCTTGAATTCGTTCCACTTGATGCCGAATATTTTCCTTAAGCATTTGTTTTCAAAATAGTCTAATTTCTTTTCTATTTCTTTAGTTGTTTTCCAGCTTTCACGTGCATAAATGAGGGTGGATATTACACTTTAATTGAATAATCTTAACTTGGTTTTTGTGCTTATAACTTTTGAATTCCATATGTTCTCAAGATTCTTGAAGATCGATGCTGCTTTTCCAATTCGAATTCTAATCTCCTTTCTAGTGTCACCATCCTGGTCTATGTAGCTGCCGAGATATGCAAATTGATTGACTTCTTCAACATCTGTTCCTTCTACGTATGTTTGTCCTTCGTCGTTAATGAGAACCTTCATTATTTTTGTTTTATCCTTATTAATTTCAAATCCTATTTTAGTACCCATTGAAGACAGTATATCTGTTTTTTCTTGCATGGAATTCACATTGTTACTGATAAGAGTTATGTCATCAGCAAAATCAAAATCTTCTAGTTGGGTCCCATGTACCCAGTCAATACCTAATGTTACTTGTGTAGCATCTTTTCATTATGCTATTGCAATTCCAAAAAGCAAAGGAGACAGTATATCCTTGTTTCACGCCTGTTTCAATCTGGAACCATTCGCTCATCCCTTCTTCCGTTTTCACTACACAAACATATCCATTGTAGAGATCCTTATTGATGTTGACAATTTAGATGGTACTCCATATAGACTTAAAATTCTCCACAATGAACCTATGTGTATGCTATCAAATGCCTTTTTAAAGTCTATGAAGTTCAGTATTAATAATTTTTGCTTTTCAATATGTTCTTCAAGTATTATTCTTAGAGTAAAGATCTGATCGAGACAACTTCTTGTTCTTCTCTCATTGCGGTATCCATTGTATATGTAAATCTATTCAAAATGACCTTGCAAAATACTTTTGACACAACTGGTACTAAGGTTACTCCTCTTCAATTGTTACAGTCGCTAAGGTTGCCTTTATTTGGTATTTTAACAATGATTCCTTTCTTTCAATAAGAAGGGACCTGTATCAGTTGTATACTTACACATAAAAAGAGGCAGACCGCGTGAAACTCTGAAGAGGAATTGTTAAGAGAGGCCAAATTAACACGCATAAAATCCCTTGATGTGGTTGAAAGACTCGCCGAAGACAGGAAAAATTGGCGAACTACTTTGCGAGCCCTATGTGACGTTTAACGGCACGAGAAGGATATAAGAGATATAAGACTTACACATAAATTATTGTGTGTTCAACAGTTTAGAGGGCTACATCGCCTGTCTGAGGACAGAAATTAGTGTTTCTGGATCGTCGCTACTGCACTTCAGACAAGCGTACATGAAAGATAGGATCGACATAGGAGCATGTTTTCGGTAGCACCGGCGAGGATCCAAAATGAAGTAGAGTATAAAAAAGGCCAGTGGAAAAATAAAGAAGTTATAGAAAGCTGAAGACATTGTTAATTCCAGCTGGGTGGAGACAGCCAGTCTGGAAAATAAGGCGCTGTTCTAGGACCCTCCGAGATCGTACAACTGCGGAACAAGAGCGGATCGCACTAACCGAAATGTCCTGTTTGCCCCTGTGGTTACCAAGGCAAAAATGTTTAGCCACAGGTGTCCAGGCCCTCTTACAAATATCATTGAGATGCTGGCGAAATCGATCTCCTAACCGTAAGCCAGTTTCCCCTATGTACTTCAA
Source organism: Achatina immaculata (assembly GCA_009760885.1). NCBI lineage: Eukaryota > Metazoa > Mollusca > Gastropoda > Stylommatophora > Achatinidae > Lissachatina > Lissachatina immaculata. Next base: position 34,985,734 of record CM019702.1, read on the forward strand.
ACCGCAACGTTTGCACATGATAACATAAATGACATTTCGTGAAGTACAGGTGAAACCCTCCTGTACTGATAACGTGGATTTAGGGAAAGAGATCTGGCTGGCCTCGACAACAAACGGACAAGTGTTACATCTTCAGCTTTCTATAACTTCTTTATTTTTCCACTGGCCTTTTTTATACTCTACTTTCTTTCTCTATGCTACCCCTCCCTACTACCATCCTATTTCCTTCTCTGCCAACATATTGGTCTTGTCCTATTCACCAGTTTCACATTTCCTCCCTGTAGGTGTTTAAGTTCTTCATTCATTATCTCTCGCGTCCTCTTTTATCTCCCCTTTCCCCCCCCCCCCCCGACACCTCTAGCGGCTATCATGTTTCTATTGCCTTCCCCCAACCCTTTTCTCCCACTTGTTCTCCTCCTCTCTCTCCGCTTCTTCGCTATGATTGGCTATATCGGGAATCTTTTGTCTGTAGGCAGCGTGGGTTTTTTGTTTTCCTCCTCCTCCTCCTTCTTTCACACACATTTCTGCTTCACTGAGAGCAAGACGGTTCAGATAAGTTATATATGTTTGTATTTCGTTTTGTATGTATCCTCGAATAAGGCTCACGCCGAAATATCGGATGTTGTATGTTTTTCATTTATACATTCTCATACTTTATATTCGTTTTTTTTCTCACTTTGCTCACTTCCTCCCTCACTTTGTAAAACTGCACCACACACCTCTATCTACCTTATTTATATTAACCAGTTTTACTGCAGTCGCCATCCCTTTTATTTGTGACATATGTTGGTCACTTGATGAGAAGAAATGATCAGAGAATCCCAAAACAAGCTATCAAGTGGAACACAACAGGCCGAAGAAAAAGAGGCAGACCGCTTGAAACTCTGAAGAGGACATTATTAAGAGAGGCCAAATTAACAGGCATAAAATCCTTTGATGAGGTTCAAAGACTCGCCGAAGACAGGAAAAATTGGCAAACTACTTTGCGAGCGCTATGTGACGTTTAACGGCACGGGAAGGATATAAGATAAGATATAAGATTTAAAAATGCTCATTTTCAGTTTGACAATTTTGTTGGGAAGGGGACAGGGTAATGACACTCTGATTTCGTGAAAATGGTGCATGGGGGAAAAAGCTTGAGAACCACTGGTGTGAGATGCTGATTGACGGGATTTAGCGCATAGTAGTAAATCCTAAGATAAGTTGTCCAATATGGTCAGCTCCAGACAGTATGGGCACTCGCCAAAACATGTGCTATTCGCGACATTTGATGTATTTATTCCAAGATTTCCACCACATCAGCTGCTAGCTTCTGTCTCACGTTACAGCACGAACTAAAAGTTCACATACCGCCATTGTGACGAGAAGATTTGTCTATAGAACAATATACTGTTTTTAATATATATATTTTTTCAATGTTATTCCCCGTTTCTGTCTGGTGTCGAAATGACACATGCCAGTTCTGTCGAGGTAACTATTAGCATGCCCTTCAGGTTGTCGCTTCGTCCATACACTAAGGTTACAGCTAACATTTCCTATATAATAAGTGGATAGTTTACAATAAATTCTGGACAGTCATTAGCTTATCGGAATAAAATCTTTCTTTCATATTATAATCTTTGTAGTGTTTATCCAGAAACTGGATATGGCCTATCTCTGGTATGAGGGAGCTGCTTCATTACATTATGGGAATGCCCATAACCGTTTTGCATTCGACATTAGGATGTCGCCGAGTGTTCTAGCTGACATTTATATCAATGCTGTGTTGGTTGCAAATGTCCCGTGTTCTAGCGCACAACTGGGATGTTCTTCCATTTCCTCCGAGGACATGTAATTCATCGAGGCGGACGTGGTATGTACTTTTGAGGAAGGTTTATAGGGTGTCTGAGTGGCGAAGTGGTTAATGCAATGGTCTCTCATGGAGAAGGTCGGGGTTTCGAATCCGGCCGAAGGCACCCCAGCCCACCCAGTTGTAGAAATAGGTACTCGACTTCTTCTTCTGGAGTTGGGGAAGGAAAGGCAGCCAAGCGTGATAGTGCCCATATCACCGTCTAGAAACATCTAGTGTGCTGACAGATCAAGGAAAATATGAGTATTAATACCATATTCCTATGTGCCTCTAAGGGATGATGCAGATTCTTCGCTTTGCTACTTGAAAGATGTCTTGCTTGTCCAAGTTCCTAGTGGGTTTGCCCTTGTTGCAAGCTTTTTCGTTGGGCGGCTGTGTATACATGTGATGTTTCGGATTTTTTAACATTCAGATAAGTTAATTTTAAAAAAAATAAAATGAATGCAGTAAATTTGTTTTTTCTTTAGACATTTTTCTGAACTGCACAAGTGAATGTGATTAAACTAAACTAACTGAAACACGTAAAAAATAACCCGTGAAGGAGGAATTGATGGTCTGATTTTTACTCAAAACTACCTCGCAAACAAACTTGTTTCAAGAGATGCCACCGATGCGAATGTAAGATCTGCTCACATGTGAACACATCTGATGAAAAAAAAAGTTTACTACGTAACACAGAACTCCTCTACAGGCATACAAACTAACTTAAACAAACATTGGCTAGTGGACCATTTCATCTGCTTTACTGGCATCTTGCCGCATGTGATTCCAGTTTTATTGAAAACAACACGGAAGCAGATCTTCCAGGTTATTGCATATTGAACAGCTGGTGTTCAAATGATCATGTTCAGTGCGGTTTCGTCATCACAGCATACGAGAATATCCCATAATTTCTCCGCCGCCTGCGCCAGTGACATCTCCTGGAATCCGCATGAAAACCGTCCCACGTCATGTCGGTGTACAATAATGAAAAGTGATCTGTGCACGACGAATGCGTACATCTTGCACATGTCCACAGTGGTAAGGCATTCACAGCCAGCCCTAAGCAACTACAGCATACGGCGCCAACCTTCCAAGAGCAAAGCGGAATGTATATGCCACAGACATCAATATCATTCACAATACCGATCACTGTCAGGGAAATCCATGCGCCACTGAAAGTCACAGCTCACTGAGCACATAACTGCTAGGGCACCAAACTGGGGACTCCCAACTCACAAAACAACTAAACTGGCGCAGACAAAGCGTAAGAGAAAGGCAAACAAAAGCACATTCTGGAACTGTCACACTCGCCCTTCCGCCATGTTGGAACAAGTTCTGGTGTTCAAATGTCGTTGCGCAGCTACGTGCGAAAAACATATTCCTTTAGGTCGATGCGCTAGCATATCTCGTACTACAGGCAGAGCTGTGACATAACGCAGTAAGAAAATTCTAGTATTTGACACTCAGCAATACAGGACAAGCACAAAGTCTTTCCCTGATTTCAAGCTTTTGCTACATGAAAACTATGTCAAGTACAGAAGAGTGGTTTTTGCAGTTTACTTCCACTTAAAAAATAATTTGCTCGTGCTCTTCAACATGCGCTTTGTTGCCCGGAGAACGTCTAAGAAATACTCATTTTCTTGTTGTGTTTTCCATCATCTCTTGTCATCGTCGCTAAAGCATCTGTTATCCTCCTTCTTCTGCGTTTGAGGTTGTTGGTCAGATCAGATCCTAATCTCTGTCGACATGGCTGAGCTCGCAGTCCTTTCAAGATCATGACAGCAGCCCCACAAGCTTGTGTCTTCTGGCCACGTCTCATGCCTCAGGCCAGCATAGTTTGGACACTCTTGAAGGATATGTTCTGGAGAGAAGTCTCAGTTAGGAACTGATGAAATGAAAGCTGTGTGCTTAGCATCTGTTTCTCTCTGAAATTTAAGTTCCCAAGGCACATGGGGCTTCTACAAACACATGTCCTTTGGCTTCCCCCCCCCCCCTGCTCTTGTCCACGTTAGCTCAAGATCCTCTCTGTTGTTGTTCTCCATGTCTCCTTTGTTCTACCCTTACTTATGTTCCATGTTTGTGCTTAGTACAACCCCTTAAAAAATTCTAGGAGTAATGTCCGGTGAATGTGGAGGACATGGTAATATTTGTAGACCATCCCTCCCAATCCACCGATTTGAAAAGTTGAAATGACGAACTAAACCACAGTGTGACGGTGCACCATCTTGTTGGAAAACTACACATAGCTGAATCTGTTCGGAGGTGAAACGTAAAACTCCAACATGTCCAGGTGAACGTTTGCTGAAATGGTGTACTCTGTAAAAAATAACGATTCAATAATCTTGCTGTGCTTTAGACTACACCAATATTCGCTTTTGAGCTGTGAATACTGGGGATTCATTCATTCATTTATTTGCATGTCCCTTGCGGAACTTTGCCTCCCAAACAGCACTCCTGTAGACCTCTCGGTTGTGAGCAAGATGGCCTGCTGCTGTGGCATCCATTTCCAGATCGTCAACGATGTCTTGCAGCCATCTTCGTTTTGGTCTTCCTCTTTTTCTTTTTCTCATTATGTATCCTTCCAATACGGTCTTCTCTAAATTATCATGACGTTTAATGTGTCCAAAATATTTAAGTTTTCTCTGTTTAATCCTCTTTACTAGCCAGCCTTTTTCAATATTAAGCTCTTGTAGTATAGATATATTTGTTGTTTTTTGTGTCCACGATATTTGGAGAACTCTTCTGTAGCATTTACATTCAAAGGCATTTATGTGTTTCTCAGCTGTTTTGTTAAGTGTCCAGGTCTCACAGGCATATGTTGCGATGGGAAAGATGCATGCGCTTAAAAATCTTATGTTTGTAGCTTTGTCTGCTCCTCTCCACAGATTCTTTATTTGTTTTACTTTCTGAAGAGCGATAGATGTCCTCCTTTTAATTTCCCTCATTGTATCTCCATTATTAGTTAGTAGTGATCCAAGATATTCAAAACTCTCCACTTCTTCCAATTTTTCCTCATTGATATATATTTCAGCTGCCTTGTTTGTTTTGTCAGTTGTCATCACTTTAGTTTTCTTTGCATTAAGATAGAGGTTCTGCTCTTCGCTGTTCTTACGGAGTGACATAATTAGTTTTTCCATTCCTCTTTGTGTTGTGGACAGTAACACTGTGTCATCAGCATATCTAATCTCTGGTATTTCATAACCTCCAATTGTTATGGCATCGTAATATTCTTTGTCTACATCTTCTCTAACATTCCTCATTATATTTTCAGTATACAAGTTAAATAAGTAGGGTGACAATATGCACCCCTGACGGACCCCTTGTTTTATGTCAAACCAAGTTGTTGTTTCACTATTTATTCTTACTGCCGCTTGTTGGTCTACAGTGATGTTAATTGTATCAAATGTGTTGGAAATTCCATTTTTTCCATTATTTCCCAGTTTCTGGTGTTGTACACAATCAAATGCCTTTGAGTAGTCTATAAAGGATAAATATAGATTCACATTAAACTCTCTGCATTTCTCTATTATTAATCTTAGATTGAATATATGATCTCTTGATCCTCTTCCTTGCCTGAAACCAGCTTGTACCATATTGACTTCTTCTTCTATTTTCTTACGAAGTCTACCCATTATGCTTTTTAACAGAACTTTACTGGCATGACTAATCAGGGCAACAGTTCTGTAGTTTGTGCATAATTTCAGGTTACCCTTTTTTGGCAGTGATATAAATACAGTTCTTTTCCATTCTTTTGGCCAAATACCTGAATGCCATATCTTTTTGCACAGTGCATGATAGATTGTTGCACACTCCTTTCCTCCTGCTTTAATAAATTCAGCTGTTATCTCATCACATCCTGGTGATTTACCATTTTTCAGATTCTTTATTGCCCATAAAACTTCTTCTATTGTCGGTTCGGGTCCTTTCTCCTCCAATAATAATTCACACTGTTGACTTTTGTTTCCACAGTCGGTTGTTTCATACATTCCTTTGCAATATTCCTTCCATCTTTCTAGAATTTCCTCTGTCTCTGTCAAGGTATTCCCCATCTCATCACAAATTACATTTAACTTAGGTGTGACATTTCTCGTCAATGTCTTCATTTCTTTAAACATTTCACTATCTCTTCCACATTTCTGATGTACTGGGGATAGCAGCGCTACATGTACTGTAAGAATTGGTGTATGTAATGCCACAACGCTCATGTTTCCAACTAGTATCGTTTTAAAAATCTTTCTCAACCAGGGAAGGACTTTATGATCACTCTACTGAGTTCAGTTTGCATGTTTTAGAGACGGATCAGAATTACAAATGAGGACATGAGCTCACTGTGTTATACCGCCCACTTGTCAAAACTCTGATGAATTATTCTTGTTTTGTTAGTCCATGTGAAGCAACAGTGGCAGGCCAGTAGCATAATAGTCATTTCATCTGTTCCACAGTATCCTATTCCTTGCTGCCTTTATTCGTTGGCCCCTCCAACATTTCAGAGACCAGCAGAAATGGGTAATGGTAGAATATTTCTTTGCCTCTCTCTAGCAAAAGATTAAAAAAACTGCTATTAGCTCTTAACAGGTTGTGAAGCGCCGTCCGATTTGATCGCACCAGGGTTAGTGAATCATAGTCATTCAAGACCTCTTTGGTGGTACTACATTAACACGCCTAGACTGACTAACGAAGCAAGGATAGCCAGTCCCCACGATGATGAAGTCTGCTCATGAAATATTATGCGCCCCCCCCCACACTCAAGGACGCAGAAAAACAATAGGGGTAACTCCCTCGAGACGATGCTGTGCCTCATCAACACCTCAACATGGGCTACAAAGAACATCTGCTTGCAGTTCTAGGAAGACAGATCAACATTAAGGTTTATAGTAATGCTGCAGACTCAAACTGCAGCAGTCACATTGGGGTGTCTGTTCATCAGTTTTCACTGGTGTCTTGGTACTTGTACACTGTGCTAAGATCTTCCTTCCATAGACAAGACTAGAGCATCTAGGGACTTGCCCTGAGTGCATTTTCTTTGGCACATATGTACACAGTCTGAAGGTGAGATATACTGGGGTACAATATACTCAGCTTTGAACATAAGCTAAATCTAAATACTGTACCATAATTGTGTGTGTGTATGTGTGATATATAGTGCAGAATTTTTAGCAGTCTTTGCATCCTTTAAGACAGAACTGAAATGCTCATAAATATTCAAATATAATCTATGTAGTCTTTATCGGCATCCATGTTTTCTGAATGTTTCTCAAGGATATATTTGGTAGTTACACAACATGTATCTTCTGATGTTTTCATTTCTTTTTTTTGACTGTAGTAAGATCTTGAGCAAACATATCAACACTAGTCTTCGTATTTTCTCGCGTAGTCACAGAAGAAACAGAGTAATTTGATGAAAAAAAAAAGAAAGAAAGCACTTTAAGAAAAAAAAAGGAAAGCCCAGTTTATGTATAAATCTGGAACCAATCGGTACAGCTAGTTTATCATCAGATGAACGAATGATGCTAGCTTCTGTGTGTGTGTGTGTGTGTATAAAGCATATCAATAAACAGGAAATTTATGATTATGAAGAAAACAGGAGTGCAAGTGCAAAAACATCTGTTTTTTTTTATTGTTATATCTGTTGGCTGCAGTTTGGGAGACGGCTGTACATAACAAATTCTACAATACATAAACTGGATCATTGAGAAAAAAAATAATTCTGGGATTACAACATTTCTTGGTAACCGTCGATAACTTTGTTAAGACATTTACACATTATTGTTAATGAATTTGTAGATAATCTCACATCTGCCATCACCAAACCCTTCCATCACTGACACACTGCATGTGGACACAGAACTACTGAAAAAAAGACCAGCTCGTTCCACTGTCACAATTTGGGAGGGGTTAGGGAGGGAGAAAGAGAAGGAGGGGAGAGAAAGAAAAGAGAGAGAGAGAGAGAGAGAGTTAAAACTCATAAATAGGAGCACTGGCAAAGTTCAAGATGAATATCTTATAGATTTATCCTGAAGCATTCTCCAACATCAAAATGATACAATTTAGTCTCCTCACTATGTATCTGACCTCTAGGCAGTGACACGCTGTCTGCTCGGTGTAAGGCACAGTATAGGCCGTGATGTTGAGCTAAAAGTACAATGCAAATGAAGTAGTTTTCCGATGCCAAAAACCAACTGAAATCATGGCATTATTAATTTTGTGAGTTTTTTTTTTACATTTTTATCTGCAAAATAAAAACAAACTAATAAGAAAACAAAGAGAAAGAATACAAACCATAATGTAGACAGATGCAACGTTTCTGTTATTTACAGATATATTTGTTTCTCAGCCAACAGCTTTATTACTTAAAAACAGGGAATCCTGGGAAATGTTTTTTTTTTTTTTTATGCTGTGTAACGGTAAAAATGTGCTCCACTAGACCATGAACCACTTATTATTATAACCACTTATTACACTTAAACAAAAATAATAAATAAATAAATAAATAAAGAGTAACGTGACTAATTCTGCACTGAATGAGATACTGGCTAGATTAGAAAGCGACTATATATTAAAATTTTGCTAGAATATTACTCTTGTTTTCAATTCTGGGGAGAAAAAAAAAAAAACAGAATCTAGGCAGACATTTGCTGATGAATATATCACATATAACATTTTAGGTGATTGCTCTTTTGTTAAAGTGGCATAACAGATACTAATACAACATTCCATATATTTTGATGTAGTAACACAATAACAAACAAACAAAAAAGATATCTACTGGCATTATCTCAAGCTGTGTACACATATTCTGTATACAAAAGTTCACACAATCTTATTATGCCATGTTCCCTTCTGATAATAACTGAGCTCAATAACATATTAACCACATGTATTTAAAAAAAACAAAACAATATAGTGTGAGGACCTCGAAGTATGGGATCCTGGGCTGTGAAGGCAGAGTTGTGGAGCAGAAATCAGTACAAATGTACCACGTATGAATGAATGACACGTATGAATAAATCAAACAGTAAAACAGTGGACTTGCAATGGGAGCAGTATTGACAGGAGCTGGCGTCGGCAGGAAATCACCGCTCATGAGGGTACAGAAGAGTAGGAAAATAAAAGAGGAACTTGGAAGGATTAGCATAGCAACTCCAAAGTCTTGATGTGAAAGTTACCAGACTTTGTGTAGAAGTTTTATGATTGAACTCCACAGTCTTGATGTGAAAGTCACCAGATTTTGTGTAGAAGTTTTATGATTGAACTTCACAGTCTTGATGTGAAAGTCACCAGACTTTGTGTAGAAGTTTTATGATTGAACTCCACAGTCTTGATGTGAAAGTCACCAGATTTTGTGTAGAAGTTTTATGATTGAACTCCACAGTCTTGATGTGAAAGTCACCAGATTTTGTGTAGAAGTTTTATGATTGAACTCCACAGTCTTGATGTGAAAGTCACCAGATTTTGTGTAGAAGTTTTATGATTGAACTCCACAGTCTTGAATGTGAAAATCACCAGACTTTGTGTAGAAGTTTTATGATTGAACTCCACAGTGCAATTCCAAGATTTCCTGGAACAGTTTATGAAAGTGTTAAAATGCCACGATGGGATAGTGATACGTGCCCAGACAGTTATGAAGTAGAAGAATCAATATTCAAGTATGTTTTTTTTTTCTAGAAATACAGGAGTGAAACAGTTTCCTCCATTTCATACAGTGGTACAATAATAATGCCAAGTACATTATAAAAATGCAAAATTTAAAAATGTATCCAAATACGCTTTTTTAATTTTTGCCTCCCTTATGAACATGATCACATACATGATAAAATTCAAATGATAAGAAAAATCAGAACCAGACTATTACTGAAAACCAATGAAAACACCGACATCTTTAAAAAAAAAATAATTAGACAAATCTGCATGAAGAACATAGCAAAACTTTTGACAGTAAAAGCTTCACATGTTGTGTGTGAAGAACTTGCATGAGATGCAGTTCTCCACAGACCTGTGGAAACACTCTCAGCCATCCTCACCAGATATTACAGTCAAAAGGAATGTTCATCTCGAGTCTCTCCTGCAAGAATTTGAGCACCAGCATCTACTATGAAACCATCCGTTTCCCATTACAAAAACAAACCCCAAATGAAACAACACATCAATAAGGGATGCATAACCAACTATCAGGGTTGTTTCATTACCTGTTTAGGTTATGATCAAAATATAAAATTATATTAAATAAGTCCTCATCTTGATGAACTTGATTTTTAGCTTGCTGCGGGTTATGGTAGCTCAAAGCAGTTGATGCAAAGATGCTGAAATGAGTTTTTGTTAAAGATGATGGTAGGCCCTGTTCCATCTTTTTCATATGAACTGTCTGATGATGAAGGGGGGGGGGTGTCAGGGCAGCAGCAGTCTGACTAACGACAGATCAACTTGGTCAATGTGTTTTTGTTGTTTATTGGGATTTTTTTTCTTTTGTACTTTGCTTCGCCTGCTTTAGATTATTAGTTGGGATTTTTGTACTGTGCTCCATTTGGTTTACGCTATTAGTTGGAGTTTTGTACTTGGCACTGTTTTAGGTAGTTAGATGGAGTTTTATATTCTGCACTGCTTGTTTTTGCTTGCTACTTAGCATTTTATACTTCTTGTTACATTCTTGATTTTTCTGACTTCCAAATTTTTTTTTTTTGGATCTCATGGCTCAATTCTTCCTCCTTCTCATTGTTTCAGCAAACTTAATTAAATCTATCATTAAAACAAAGGGGTCTATGTTCAGTACTGTGGTGTGAGAAGGCAGACCAGATTGCGTAAGCAAATTCCTTGGCACAAACTATAAATGTCTTAATTTATGTAATCTATGTTTGATATTGACTGGGTACATGGGATCCAACTAGAAGATCTTGATTTTGCTGATGACATAACTCTTATCAGTAACAATGCAAATTCCATGCAAGAAAAACAGATAGCCTATCTTCACTGGCTAGCAAAATAGGACTTGAAATTAACAAGGACAAAACAAAAATAATGAAACTTCCCATTAATCAAGATGGAAAAATACACAAAGCAAGGACAGATATTGAACAAGTCAATCAATTTGCATACCCTGACAGCTACATAGACCAGGATGGTGACACCAGAAAGGAAGTTAGAATTAGAACTGCAAAAGCAGCATCGATCTTCAAGAATCTTGAGAACATATGGCATTCAAAAGTTATAAGCACAAAAACCAAGTTAAGACTATTCAATTCAAATGTAATATCCACCCTCATTTATGCATGCAAAAGCTGGAAAACAACTAAAGAAACAGAAAAGAAATTAAGACTCTTTTGAAAACAAATGCCTAAGGAAAATATTCGGCATCAAGTGGAACAAATTCAAGAACAATGCAGAGATAAGACAGATGACTGAACAAAAACCAGTCTCATAGGTGATAAGGAAAAGGAGATGGACATATGTTGGTCACGTGATGAGAAGAAACGATCAAAGAATCCCAAAACAAGCTATCAATTGGAACACAACAGGCCAAAGAAAAAGAGGCAGACCACGTGAAACTCTAAAGAGGGCATTGTTAAGAGAGGCCAAATTAATAGGCATAAAACCCCTTGATGAGGTTGAAAGGCTCGCCGAAAACAGGGAAAATTGACGAACTACCTTGCGAGCCCTATGTGACATTTTACGGCACGGGAAGGATATAAGATGTTTGATCTCTCAAAAAACATATTAACTCTTTCCGTGCATATGGTCAAATTTTCGACACTTCCAGTGGTCCCAAGCGTGCGTATGGTCGAAAATTTGACATTGTTTGTTCCATTAAAACAAGTGGTGTAACATTTACATTGTACATATTTCATCCACGATTCCGGTGACACTTTCAAAATGGAGAATGCGTGCCTAGTTACGAGCGATAACAAGGACGTGAAGCATGGAAATTTTTCAATTTTTGACGATGCAGATAGGGGTATGGACATAGCCTATGGCCACGCCGCTGCTCTTGAATGTTTTCTAAGTAGATTTAGACATATTTAGACGACTGGAGAAGTAGTTAGGAGGTTATTTCAGACACTCATTCAGCGAAAATGCAATACGGAGTCACAATACGAGATCGACAAGTAGATCTACACATCTTAGATGGTAAGTAGGGGTAAGTAACGCGAATCTAGACCTAGCCGATGGTGAGCTGGCCACAATCAGTGTCTAAAAACATCACATTACTTCTTTTTTTCCTAAAAGACTCTGCATTTATGAAATTTTCATTCATTTAGCTACACTTTGACACATATTACGTATACGGAAGAACATGGAAATACTGTTTTCCATTCCAACTATACCCCCTTACAGTTCAAGACCCACGTTTTACTCCCGCATGCCATGACACGTCCGTGTTTCTTCTGCCGCACGGAAATAGTTAAAAAGAATATAATGAAAGCTGACTAAGGGAAGCTGCATTTATAACCAGGGACTTACTCTCTTTCTCTGAACCTTAAGTGTGCAGGGCACATGGGGCTTCCACAAATGCCTGTCCTTTGCCTTTTTTTTTTCTCCCGCTCTTGCCCAGCTGAGCCCTTTATTGCTCAACATCCTCTCTGTTGTTCTTCTCCATGTCTCTTTTGGTCTACCCTTACTTCTGTTCCCCTGTGGTGTCCATCTTAGTGATATTTTTGGTAGTCAGTTGTCTTACAGGGACTTACTGTTGAGTATTTACTGACATTTTCAATGTCACTAATTTAGGCATTTGGCTATATGTGACACATAGGGCATTTATCATACTGGTAGAAAAAGCATCATGTGTGTTTGTTAGAGAGAGAGAGAGAGAGAGAGAGAAAAGGGCCAAAAGTTCCAAAGGAAAAAAAAGTGGCTGGCCTTGAGAGTCATAAATGTGCAATTGTGTATTTTCAAACCAGAGAAATCAAACACTTTAAAATTCATCATTATGAACAGCAATGGCCTTCCTATTACGAAAAGTAATTGTTTTATAGTATAAAACTGATGGAAACAAGTTTATTTATTTATTATATTTACCAGTAGTGTATTTGTTACTTTATCTTCTAAAAAATGCTTCTCAGTTTTCTGTCTCTAGTAAAGAGCAGAAATCATCATCTGAGTCAGTTTACAGAACATGTGACAAGGGACAAACTATGAGCATCCTGGAGGATTGATGGAAGTGGAATCAAACTCTATAATCTTAAATCTGTGATAAAACTGCTGTGCTCTTTTAATGTACTACAATGGATTACTGGATAATCCTGTGTAATCCAGACTGAAAGCAGATACAGGTGAGTCGGTTCAGTATACTAGGATTTCAAAAATGGGAGAGAATGAAATCATCCCATGTTTGTGGGAATTATGCGTACAAAAAACTGATCCTACAACTTTCAAACACATTTAAAAAGTGAATTTATCCTTTATGACTAGAAGCATGTTCAAAATCCATCATAATTTTACTGTTAAATGTTTCAAATCTTTGAAAATGCCCAAAATTTCTGTTTCTGATGCAGCTAACAACACCTTCAAGTCTGCACACTGTTCTCTATATCTAAGCAATGCTGACTGTGTAATTCACAGATCACACAAAGGCTATTTCCATGAACTTGCTAAATCTCAGGTGTAAATCCGCTGATGATGAAAAAAAAAAAAAACTGAGTTTCTTCACAGCTGCAAAACCTGTGCCGTTATTTCTCGGTGTTTATTTAACCTGTGAATGCAGTAGATTTTGCTTCTTTTGGATTTCTTTTCCCTTCCAATTTTGTAATAAAACCACAGTACAAAATGACATAAATAAAATAATGTAAGTACATCATATTTTGCCTTGGGCCCACTCAGGCTGTCTGCTGCCTGCTGATAAAAATAATAGTTCCACCACAAACAAAAAATTATGCCCACCAAACAATTACAGCAAGACAAAAACATTCAAACAATATCTTTATGTGCAGCTGATAGAAAATAACATTAAACTTAATACTCTGAAATTAAACAAACAAACAAAGAAACAAAAAATCTTCTAAACATAAATAACATAACAAAAGAAAGCAAAATTTCAAACAAAATTTAAATCTGCAAAAAAAAAAAAAAAAAAAGGGGGAACCTTGACAAAAACACCATTACAAAATGCAAAAATGTTAAAACTCAACTGTGCCTAGAATACTTAAAAATAGAGTTTGTGAAGGATATGCTACACTAGAATGCAGTTATATAAAAGAAACATCACAGGTCTTTTCCCAGCAATAATGAGAGGAATACATCAGGAGAGAGGAGAGACAAAAAAAAAAAAAAAAAGGCAGGCTTAGTGTATCTGCTATACATAAAGGAAACAAGACAGATGAAAAAAAATCGTTCATAAACGCCACCAATAAAGTTTCTTACATTAGCTTATAACAGTTTATATAAATATAATTAATTATACCAGAAATGGCTGGCTTGAGCACGCTATGATGTTCGATAAAGAATGGTGTAGCTACTGACACTCACTCTCATTTATGTCAGTGTGAGAGGGAAAAAAAATTGAAATTTTGGAGTGGACATTAGTAAGGAAACAATTCAGGTAATGTGCTACACATACCTGTTTTCAGACATAATAATATAACTCTGAAATGGGGGTGGGGAGATATGGATGCGTGCAAAAAAAAAACAAACTTATCACGATTAATGAGAAGTCAGCATGAAATACAACAATGTAACAACAATAACAACTCCAAAATGTATGATTTTAGGTACAGACAATAAACCTGGCAATGACAGACTGGCTTTGACTGTAGCATACCATCTTCAGACCACGATGCTGTCAGCTGAACATCAACATTACATCTTCAACAGAATATGCAACATTTCATTTGGAAAAAAGAAATGAATTATACAATATAAAAAAAAACCCCAACATATCATGAATTTATCTCATATATCTTATAAGGATAAAAATTTTCATTGACATAATGATTTGCGTTCCCTGCAGAATGATTGGGGCATACAAGTGTCATACAGCACATTAATGTGCAGTTTCTGTCTAACATACAACATATATAGATTTTTTTTTAACTTTCTACTCCTAACATACTGCACAACATATTAATTACATAGAAACAAAGAAGACAACAAATGGCCATCCCTTGGAGGATTATAAATGCATTGGCACTACCACACAGCAACTACCAGATAACCACACATACACACAGCAAAAGAATGTTCAGAATGCCAAAGGATTTATCTTCAACAAAGAAATGGCCAAGTGAAAAAAAAACAAAAAAAACAAACCATCAAAGTGTTCTGGTTATGTGAAAACTGAGATGCTCCCCAGGTCATATACATGTTACCACCTGTACAAAACGGACACAGGATATAAGTTAACAGATCAATGGCACAGAACTTTCACCGAGAACACTGATTTGAAAACAATCCCATTCATCATCATGTAAGGACCGTTTCTGGATCTAATCAACAATAATCCTCTCATGAAGGGCCACAATATGGGCAGTGTGGGGGGTGGGGGGCCAGAATGTAGTGCCTGCCCATCTGTGACAGTGTTAGATCTGATCTGATCTGATGTCCGCCCAAGCATCACTAATTCTGTTCAGAGGATGTGATGAGAAACTCATCGCTGCGCTTGTGAGACTCGAGGGCTTTGATCATGGACAAGTCTTGGGGGAGGTCAGATTTTCGCCTGAGAAGCGGCTTCTCCTTCTTCTTCTTCTGAATCTGTGAAGGCAGAAAAGCAATTGTGATCCATCATGCACAAATTTCTGATGGGATTTATAACATGAATGAAATACCTGACAATATTCTCCATTTATCTCCAATAAAGAAACATAATTACTGATCATGAATTCTAGTGGAAGTGAAAAACCTTTGTCAGATAGGAATTCATATAAAACTCATGAGAAATTCAAACACCAAACAAAGCATTTTTGAAAGTCTTACATCATAATCTTACATCCTTTCCGTGCTGTTTTACATTATACACACAAGGTAGTTCGCCAAGTTTTCCTGTTTTCAGCAAGCTTTTCAACTTCACCAAGGGATTTTATGCCTACTAATTTGGCCTCTCTTAACGATGTCCTCTTTAGAGTTTCACGAGGCTGACCTCATTTTCTTTGGTCTGTTGTGTTCCACTTGATAGCTTCTTTTGGAATTCACTGACTATTTTTTGAAAATGATACAATCTTAATAAGACTTGAAGGAACTTTGCCACTTTCTGTTTAAAAAAAAAAAGAAAGTATTACTGAAGAAAATATCTGTAAAACTCACAAGAAGTTTTAACAATAAGCATTATTGCTGGCCTTGCTAAATAACAGACTTCTGATAACATGTCACATACTAAACTGGGCTAAGTTTTGTGGGTTATGTTACAAAACAATCTTCATTAGACTTGATCAATAAAAAAAACAGTTATCTCATGGCATTCACTGTCTTTATTCCCAAAATGGTTAATGACACAAAACTATATGCAAGCATGCACTCTGACTGACTCAGTGAGCATGCTAAGAAAAATTCAAGCTAGCATCTCTAACGCAAATAGGGCCTGAATCTCTTCAGATGTTCCGAATCCACTGACTAATCTTCTATCTACACAAGGTCACATTGGGGAAATGAAAGAATAGATCAACTGAGGCTGGTTCAGCTACTGTACAGGAAGTGAAGGTAATGGATATTACTTCTTATGGTGTTTGGCCAAAATATTATTATTATTCTAAATTCTTTGTAAGCATTTAGTCTGGAAAGAATTCAGCTTATACACTTAGAACATTACTCTTAAATATCCTGATTTTCATCTTCTTGCTCAGTTTTTTAGATTTCCATATAGTCTGCAGCACTAAAAATGCCTGGTTTGCTCTAGTTAGTTTGCTGCTGACGTCAATACAGCATGGGTATTATCAACTGCTAAAAGCTAATGGAGGTACTGAAGAGAGGATCAGAGCAACTATGAATGGAGTGCAAAGGTGATGGTCTTTTCTAATCAACTCTCCCCTCTCTCTTGTTGTCCCTTCACCTCCCAAGAGACTTCCACTTTTGTCAGTACTTTGCTATATTCTTGGCTGTCTCCCATGCCAGTCCTTTGCTTACCAGCATATTCTCTTTTGTACATCTCCATGTCTCTTTCGGCTGTCATTTCTAAGATTCCAAAGCAAAATCTGAGTCTAGTTGGCATTCTACAGAGTTATATAATTTAATGGCAGCTTTGTTCCACCCTAAGGCCTCAGTTTTTTTCTCCATTCCTTTACTCAAAAACAAGTTCCTGTACCTTAGAGCAGTGCTGAGTAAACATAAATGACAACCACATTTAATATGTGATGGTTTATTTTGTTCATACATCCCACTTTAACTCTCAAAAACAGAGAAGCTCAGTAAGTCAAGATGACGTGCATATCACCACACAGTGCATGGCTTACACTTCTCTCTCTCTCTCTCTCTTGCTTGCATGCGTGCAAGATAGAGAGAGAGCATACACAAACAACACAAGTGAAAATTATGATATGAAAACAAATGAAAATACATCCTAGAAATCTATCTCTCTCTCTCTGAACCTCAAGTGCCCAAGGCACATGGGGCTTCCACAAGGTTTTCTGTCCTTTGCCTTTTTTTTTTGCTCTTGCTCAGGTGAGCCCTCTATTGCTCAACATCCTGTCTGTTGTTCTTCTCCATGTCTCCTTTGGTCTACCCTTACTTCTGTTCCCCTGTGGTGTCCATCTTAGTGCTATTTTTGGTAGTGTGTCATCAGTCATCCAGAGCACATGTCCAAACCATCTCCAGCGTCTTTCAATTGCTGTCAGTGGCCTCATCTGCATTTCTGTCGACAACATGTTGTTTCTTATGGTGTTTGGCCAAAATATTCTCCTAATTCTTCATAAACATTTAGTCTTGAAAGAATTCTGCTTGTTTTCTATAGTTTTGGTGATTTTCCAGCATTCACTTCCATAGAGTAGTACACTTAGAACATTACTCTTAAATATCCTGATTTTTGTCTTCATGCTTAGTTTTTTAGATTTCCATATAGACTGCAGCATTTCAAAAGCCTGGTTTGCTCTAGTAAGTCTACTGTTGATGTCCTCTGTGCTGTCT
The DNA here is from genome assembly GCA_009760885.1 of Achatina immaculata. Taxonomy (NCBI): domain Eukaryota; kingdom Metazoa; phylum Mollusca; class Gastropoda; order Stylommatophora; family Achatinidae; genus Lissachatina; species Lissachatina immaculata. Next base: position 35,003,600 of record CM019702.1, read on the forward strand.
CCTTCTTCTACTACTCCACTACCAAGATATACAACTTTGTTGACCTCCCCCACTAGCCTGTTATCTACTCTCAGTACTTTGCTACTGTTCACATTTAGCTTCATTAACTTTCTTGTCTTTTCTACATTAATCTTTAAACCCATTTTGCTGGCATTCTGGGTTAGCTCGTTTCGCACGCGAGCATGCTCACATACTCTTATTTCCTTCTGCAGTCCCTTCTTATATCCTCTAATTTTATTGATGAAAATATATATGAGCAAAGTTAAGCATAAACTTTTAAAAATGTGCAGACAACAAGATCTCTAGAGTACATTCATGCAAACATCAGATTCAAAAGTATTATGAGTCTTGTTAGAGACACAAGGCATCTTATTAAAAAAAAAAAAAAAGGTTCAGTTGAAACTATATGACATACCACTGTGTCCCAAAAAGTAAGTGTACTGATTTTTTACTTACATGTATATCATACTCACATGAAATTACAAGTTATCTCCTTCAAAGTACAACCTTTAGGAAGTTACACAGTAGTTCTAACTTTTTTTCCACTGATCATTAACAGTACTGGAAGTCATTTTCCGTAAGTGTGCTTAGTTTATCAGTTAAAACTTTTTTTATGTTTTCCAGTCTTGTAATGACAACCTTCAACTTGGATTTCAACTTAGGAAATTGCAAGGAGCTATATCTAGAAGTGTGGGGATATTTTTATTTGCTAAAAGAAAAATTCTCACACTGAAGCACCGCATGAGCAGGCACATTATCATGATGCAGCATCCAGTCATCTGCAATGTCCATGCGGACTAGCTGGACCTGTTTCCGAAGTTGTGTCAACACATTTTTTGTACGAAGCCTGATTAACTGCCTGTCCTGATGGTACCAGCTCTTTGTGCAAATTCCATGGCTGTCGAAAAAAAAATGATAATCATCGTTTTCACCCTGGACCTGCTTTCTTTGGACAGGGAGAATTGTTCATGTGCCATTCCTCACTTTGTCGCTTTGTCTCGGGATCACACTTGAACACCCATGATTCCTCTCCTGTTATTACTTTATTCAAGAAATTTAGCTCAATCTCGAGTCTTTCCAGTAAGTCCTGACAAATTTCCAACTGGTTCTCTTTTTTCTCCACATACATGTGTTTGGGAACCAGTTTTGCACAAATTTTTTGCACATGCAAAACATTTATTAAAATTCTATAAACTACAATTTTACTCAAGTCCATTTATTCTGAAATCATCCTGATACTCAACTGACAGTGTTTCACCATCACAGCTCGCACAACTTCCACACTGTGATCATCTGTTGATGAGATTAGCCTTCTGGAACAAGGTTCATCTTCAGCATTTTCTCGACCCACTTTGAAAGCTTTGTCCCACTTAAAGACCATACTTCTCGGCAGAGCAAATCTCCAAGAGCCGCAGTTAAATTTTTACCAATGCGCCTATATCCACCAATGACATGTCACACTGCATATTTGTACACAAAAAAAGTCAGTACACTTACTTTTGGGCCACAGTGGTACACATATTCAGTTTATGACTGCCCACACTAGCGACATATGGTAAATATTAGTAATCTATTTCCACTTTAAATCCAGTCAGCCAGGAATGAAAATACAAACAGATGTTTTATATTTTTAGTATAAATCTATTAAATGAGGCTGGATGCTTGTTCTGATATATACCCTTTTCCTGTATGATTCATGAGCTTTGCAGGGAAATATATTGTACATGTGTACTTCTTTGTGCAACCTCTTCCACATATCATCACACTGTGAAAACTACGCTGAGGTGAAGACACTGTTTGATCTGGTAGTCGGTGACTTAAAGCTGACAAGTGAGCATAAGGGTTGGTGAACCACGGCTGACCAAGTGAGTATAAGGGTTGGTGAACCACGGCTGACCAAGTGAGCATAAGGGTTGGTGAACCACGGCTGACCAAGTGAGCATAAGGGTTGGTGAACCACGGCTGACCAAGTGAGCATAAGGGTTGGTGAACCACAGCTGACCAAGTAAGCATTAGGGTTGGTGAACCACAGCTGACTAAGTGAGCATAAGGGTTGGTGAACCACAGCTGACCAAGTAAGCATAAGGGTTGGTGAACCACAGCTGACCAAGACCTTGTAACACCTCTCCATTGGTACCTCTCCTCCACTCGTAGCAGGCCTAGCGTGGCTAACAGAACATCGATCGCCACAGTCCCCATGGCTGTGGAGTCTGGTAAAGAAAAGCTGCACACCACCTACTTCTTTAGCACCACTCACAGACTGAGGAAGCACTAAACTGACTGCAATGAACATCACACCTGAAGTTGTAGGAGGGAAGAGAAGGAGGAGGAGAAGGAGAAATCCACAACAAAGAAGAAAGCTAGCAAACCAAAATAAGGGCTTAGTGTTCCCATCTTCATATTCTTTAAAACCATGATAAAGGCCGTGAGTTTTCTACTGCATGTGTAGTCAGGAGTTTTTACATTTTTTTATTCACATAAAAAAAAATTATTTTCCTGTCCATTTCAGCAAAATTTGATTGGTACTATCTTGAATAGTACCATAATATCTAGAGCATACTTAATGTTTGCCTCATTTTTTCATTAAGCTTTGGCATTTCAAGTTGCACTTCAAATGAAAGTGATTTAACACAGTGGTTCCTAAATGCTTTTGCCCTGCTGCTGCCTTGCCTTCCACACCTGACCCCAAGTGCTCCTAAAAACTTTCACTTTATTGGTTCTGATGTCTCCTGTCATTTCCTTTTTCTCTCACCCCCCCCTCCCCCCAACCCTCGGGAAAGGGAACCATTAATTAAATCTTGTCATCACTATTACATGAATCACGGGAACCATTAATTAAATATTTAGCATCACTACTACATGAATCAAGGGAACCATTAATTAAATATTTAGCATCACTACTTCTTGAATCAAGGGAACCATTAATTAAATATTTAGCACCACTACTACATGAATCAAGGGAACCATTAATTAAATATTTAGCATCATTACTTCTTGAATCAAGGGAACCATTAATTAAATATTTAGCACCACTACTACATGAATCAAGGGAACCATTAATTAAATATTTAGCACCACTACTACATGAAAAAAGGGAACCATTAATTAAATATTTAGCATCACTACTTCTTGAATCAAGGGAATCATTAATTAAATATTTAACATCGCTACTTCTTGAATCAAGGGAACCATTAATTAAATATTTAGCATCACTACTACTTGAATCAAGGGAACCATTAATTAAATGCTCACCATCACTACTACTTCAACTGTGGAAACTATTAATTAAATGCTCACCATCACTACTACTTCAACTGAGAGGATGTCTACTAGTAACTACGTAATAGTAAAAATAATGTCAGGTAATTAAAACAAAAAAGCACTAGAGAAAAGAATGAGCTACCAGCTGGTAACCAACTGATAATCTGCTGCTAAATAAAATAAGACAACCCATGATTAACATACTGGCCAGTTGTCACACTCTAAATAAACTGCTTGTCTTGTGCTGCATTAAATTCACATGACTGCAAATATTTGTAAATTAAGAATTCACTATAGTATTATGTTATTTTATTAATGAACCTCAATATGAAGATTTGAAAAAAAAAAAAAAATGTGTTCTCCAACAAAACCTTTTCATTAATAATTTTACGCAAACACTAAAGGTGAAAATTAACTAGTGTTAATATTGTTAACAATTTTGCTATTTTACACAGTGCTGTGTGCAAATGGGTGAATTTTTCTTCCTCTTCTCTAAAACTACAACACCAAGCAAACAAAATAAAAAAGGGTGCAAACATCACTTTAAAAAAACATCACCTCATAATGGTGCACTATCACAACTTTCACAAAGTCAGTGTTACTGGTAAATATACTCTAGTATACACGAATGAAAAAAAAAAAAAACAACATATATACCAAACAAAACAAACAAAATATTAGTGCCACAAACTGAGAGAGATTTCTATACTAGATATGATGTGTTACTTACAAGTGAATTCTTTACCTACAAAAGGGAATATTTCAGGAAAGAGATGTCAATACTTGAGTTAGTATAAACACTTTACAACTGTTGTTTTCAATAAACTGTGACATTATAGTCATTTTAAACATAAGAACCACTCATCTTGGTGTCGTTCCAAGCCCCCCCCCCCACACTATGTAGTTAATGTAGTATCTTTCCTTTCTTTCTCGCTTTCTTTACCCCTATGTGGGTCACAGGACATCAACAAGGGCTCTCCATTTATTTCTGTCCTGGGCCATTTCTTTTATCCATCTCCAGGTGTAGTCAGTTTCAAGACTCCTTCACCAGGTGTTTCTGGATTCTCCTCGTTCCCTCTTTCCCTGGGGACTCCAGATGAGGGAGCTTGTCTGGTAATGTCTGTGGTAGGCTTACAAAGTCTATGTCCTGTCTATCTCCAAAGTCTTTTCATTAACATTTCTTTCACTGAGGGTTGGTTCATTTTCTGACACAGCTCTTCATTACTGATGCTATCCAGCCATCCAAACTGAAAGATCTTCTAGGCAGGCGTTAACAAATGTAGTAGGCACAAGTAAGTTTTTATTTCTTTGATATGTTTCTGCCTTTACGTAATTTATACTTAACAGATAAATGTTTAGTTCTAGCACTTATGGTAGTGGTTTTTTTTTGTAGCATTCTAGATGTTTGATCTGCTAAAATCCCTCAAAAAAATACACTAAACAATTTTTTTTACAAAGAATATAGCGCTGAGGAGAAGTCAAGAAGAGCAAGTGAAAGAATATAGCACCAAGGAGAGGTCAAGTAGAGTAAGTGAAAGAATATAGTGCTGAGGAGAAGCCAAGAAGAGTAAGTGAAAGAATATAGCACTGAGAAGTCAAGAAGAGTAAGTGAAAGACTATAGCACTGAGGAGAAGTCAAGAAGAGTAAGTGAAAGAATACAGCACTGAGAAGTCAAGAAGAGTAAGTGAAAGAATACAGCACTGAGGAGAAGCCAAGAAGAGTAAGTGAAAGAATATAGCACTGAGGAGAAGTCAAGAAGAGTAAGTGAACGAATATAGCACTGAGGAGAAGTCACAAAGAGTAATTGAAAGAATATAGCACTGGGGAGAAGTCAAGAAGAGTAATTGAAAGAATATAGCACTGAGGAGAAGTCAAGAAGAGTAAGTGAAAGACTGAATGGCAGAGAAATAAATGCCTCCAGCTCCGCTTTAAAAAAAAAAAAATTAACAAAAAACTATAATATCTCAGTCAAACAATGCTAACTTTCAAGTTGTGTAATCTATATATTTCATGAAACCGCAAATAAAACTTGATCAAACAACTTAGGGTTCTGATAAATTTCTGCATTACTAAACTAATATTCAGCACGGTTAGACTGAACTTTATCTCAGTCTGTCAACTATCCTCCTTATATTCTTAAAATCCTCAGATAATAACACAGTAAAAGAAGGAAAAAAAGCCAACTTTTGTGCTTTTCTTAACATATAACACTCACATCTTTTGCTTCTGCCTCTAACTTCTCCATGGTGACAATAACATCCCCACTATCCTCTTCTGAAACGTTGTTCATGGATCCTGGATTGTTGGACACGGGCGATGTCAAATAGCCTTTGTACTGGATAAAATGTTTTAAAAAAGGGGGAAAAAAAAAATCACTAAATGAAATTATGAACATCAGAATGCTTTTGATGCAGAAAATAAAATATCTTTCTGAATTCTGTTGCTGTTTAAAATTATCAACTTTTTCAACCACAGTCTATCTGTAGCACTTTTACATAATGAACGCAATGGTCACGAAGCTGAGCGGTTTACCAATCCTATGATACTGGGTTCAAGTTCCAGTGATTTAATTTTTTTCGGGTACCACCACACCAAAAAGGCTCCGGGGTCCATCCAGCCTCTACAGATGGACACCAGAGAAATCGGGGAAGGTAAATGCGGCATCCCCAATATGCCTCAATGGCATGGAAACAGGGATTTTACCTTTATCCACACTTTTTTATAATGAACAGAACACCTTAAACAACAACAACAAGACAAACAACTGAATTTCAGCTCATATTAGGTGTATGTTTCTTTTACATAACAAACTGGTCACGTAATGTTCTAAACTAAAATGCCTTGCGTACACTCTATGTTGGGAAACATTGGTCTATGCAATTAAAACAAAATAACTAAAAATTTGTTATCATCATCATAGAAAGACTTCCCAAGTCCGCCTGTTCTTCAAAAGCTGATATGGATTTCTTTTACAAATCAATCTCCTAACACCCTCTATGTTGATTTCATCTCACACAGTGTGTCCCAGAAGCCCAGCTACACTAACTTCAGGTGTATGAATGCAAAAAACAAAAAAAAAAGTTTAGAATAAATTTCTTTTTAACACATTTCTCTTTTGATTTTTACTGTCTGGTTTAGAATGGATCCTGTGGAATCAATTGGAAATCTCAACTTCGAAGATGATGTGGCACTTCTGGCACACAGCCACACACACAAATGCAAGAGAAGCTTCAGGTCTTAAGCAAGAATTCAGCTAAACTGGGACTATATACTAACAGACAAAAAAAAAGAAAACTAATGAAAAGATAATTCCAAGAACAGGGATGACTGGAGAGCCTTTACCTGTGGCCTATGCTTTCAAAGGAGTGAAAGATGATGATGATGAAGAATAATATACATTGTCTGGTTTCTAAGCAAAAAATCTGTGAGAGTGATATATGAAGCTGAAATGTGGAACTACAGGAAAGTAGGTCATGTATCACAGATAATGAAAAAGAAGAAATGTATCAGAACAATTACAAGTGCAATAAACTGGTGCAAGGAAAACCACGGTGTCACGCAATCCCGCTTCTGAGACCCACCAAGAATACAGGCTCAAGCCCTGTGATACTCTGAACCCCTTGTGGTCCTCTCGTGGATCTCGTGTGGTCCTTTCGGGGACCACACAGGAGACCACAGGACCTAACAAGGACCACAGGCGTAAATTCAGTAGGATCACAGTGCGGTTTTGGTGGTAGAAGCGAACGAAGAAGAAGAAGAAGACAAGTGCAATGTGAACTTCTCAAAGAAATAAGGATCAAGAAAGTTAAACACTTTGGCCACATCAAAGACAATAATATACTGAAGACCATACTAGAAGGAAAAGTGGAAAGAAAAAAAATGCAAGAAACAGACAGAGATGAAGATGGGAAGATGATATCTGAGAATGGACAGAATACAGCTTGACTGAGTGCACCATCAAGGCAAGGGAGTGGGGAAATTGGAAATTCACTACCATCAACCTCTGTACCTAAAATGGCACATGATGATGATTAATATTTCTCTGAGAGCTGTTATTGCGCCCACAGACATGCAGCAGCAAAAACAGAAATTTGGACCCAATCTCAGTAAGGCAACTGAAAACAAAAGGCATACAATATTCTAACATACCTGCGGATTGCCCTGAGCTAGATGCTGAACCTTATTCCATGCTTCATCTCTTTGTTTATACTTCTCCTTCTCCCTGTGAATAAAATGTTTGTGATGTTACTGGTGTTATAGTGACCAGTGAAATACTCTTGAAACAAATCAACAGATACCTATGCTCGCATGTGCATGAAACACATTATGACATTCCCCCCTCCGATCTTTCTGCACATTTTTCATTTCTTACAAAAATTTTTTCATGGTTAAAAAAAGAAAGAATAAAAAATTCTTGTAAATCAGGCTAGAAGCCAGTCAGATCACTCCATGACAGCTTGGGAGACGCCAATATCACCTTCCTTCATTCACTTTTTAAACCTCACAACAAATAACAAGAATGTGACGCTGCTTGTTCTGACAGAACATGAAGCCGGACAGTTTTTCTGTTATGGCTTCTATGTTTAGCATATGACAAACTGACAACTAATTAGACATGCTAAGTACATTTTAAATTTTAACAACTATTTTTAAAACTACGTGTCCATAAAATCATGGTGTGATTTGAAACTCGTAAAGTTATCAGAAGTAAATGTAGTTAAGCCACAATACTGACACTACATTAACTCTTTCCGTGCGGGAGAAGAAACACGGACGTGTTGTGGTGTGCGGAAGTAAAACGCGGGTCTTGATAGGGTTGGGGGTATAGTTGTAAAATGGAATGGAAAACAGTATTTCCATGTACTTCCGTATACGTAATATGTGTCAAAGTGTAGCTAAATGAATGAAAATTTCATAAATGCAGAGTTTTTAGGAAAAAAGAAGTAATATGATGTTTTTAGACACTGATTGTGGCCAGCTCACCATGGCTAGGTCTAGATTCGCGCTACTTACCCCTACTTACCATCTAAGATGTGTAGATCTACTTGTCGATCTCGTATTGTGACTCCGTATTGCATTTTCGCTCAATGAATGTCTGAAATAACCTCCTAACTACTTCTCCAGTCATCTAAATATGTCTAAATCTACTTAGAAAACATTCAAGAGCAGCGGGGTGGCCATAGGCTATGTCCATACCCCTATCTACATTGTCAAAAATTGAAAAATTTCCATGCTTCGCGTCCTTGTTCTCGCTCAGCATGCTCATAACTAGGCACGCATTCTCCATTTTGAAAGTGTCACCGGAATCGCGGACGAAATATGTACAATCTAAATGTTACACCACTTGTTTTAATGAAACAAACAATGTCAAATTTTTGACCATACGGTAGCTTGGGAACACCGGAAGTGTCAAAAATTCGACCATACGCACGGAAAGAGTTAAAGAGCAACTTAACATTTTTTAATTCGTGCATTTAATTTTGGGTTTGTATTTAGTCATGTGACAGTGATGCAAGACAAAGTGTCATTCCGCCAGTATGACACATCAGATCATGGTGGCAACAATGCAGAGGAAGGTTCAGTGTGTTCTCTGTCTTGCCAAGTATGAATCTGTGTTCAGCGTGAATACTGTCACAAGTTTAACAAACAGTCACCACATAAAAACAACATTCATCATAGGGACTCCCAGCTTAAGGAAACTGGTAGCCTGTTATCCAGACAACATTCCACTATGTCATCTGTTGGTAGTGAGCTGGCTGACATTGTACGAGATAGCTACCTATGGAGTCCAAAAAATTCGATGTGTACATGTGCTCAAAAGTCAGGCCTTAAAAAACTCACATTTCATAAGATTCTAAAGAAACACCTTCATTTTACGGCTTACAAAATTCAGAACAAATGAAGCAGTTGACTCAGTGACATCAGGCGTGCTCAGTCGTGTCTGGCAAGAACTGAAGTATTGCTTAGATGTCTGCAGGGCAACAAATGGGTGCCACATAGAATTATGTTAAACATGTCTAACAAAACTTTATGATTTGCTCTTTCATTTAGTGTATATTTTCAATGTATAATATGCATGGTTATAAAAATAGTTTTCAAACTGAAACCATGATTTTATGGACACGCTGTATTTTGTGTGCTAAATAATGACCAAAAGGATGCCAACTTAACACTCCTATCAAAGTAATGTAACCATGCAACACTCAAATGGATGAATTACTGCTAACAGTGACAAGATTAAAAGTTCTCTGTGGTGTTTTGACTTGATTTTCCTGATTCATGTGCTTAAATAGTTCGTGCTTCTCATTTTCTTATGACTAAGAATGGAATATGAAAGTTTGGTTCCTCTGTGTCTTCGTACAGTTTTTTGATGATGGTAGGTTGTTCACGTTTCTTGTGGCCTTCTATCCTCTTCTTCTGCATTCAAAGCTGTTGGTCACATCAGATCCTGATCCCTGTCAACATGGCAAAGTCCGCAGTCCTCTCCAGATCCTGATAGGACCCCTAAAGCTTCTGCCCCAAGCTCATGTCCTCGGTGTTGTCTCACATCTCAGGTCTGCATGGTTTGGACACCCTTGAAGGGTGTGTTCTGGAGTTTAGACTCCACTGCCACATGAACAATCACATGTCCTTCTATCCTGATTTCATCTTTCATGACGTGTTCCAAAAGTTCTTGTGCAGTTTTAACAATTTTGGATGTATAAATGAAATGTTATGAATGTACAGTGTCTTAAAGTACAGATGACAGGACTGCACAGTATTTTCTGTGTGGTATAAGTGTCTTAAAGTACAGATGGCAGAACACAACAGTATTTTATGTACGGTATTTTTGCTTGTCAGCTGCAATGCTTGTCCTGCTAGCAGTTCACAAACATCTGTCTCCGCAACCTGGTTTGTTGATGCCATCTCCAACATCTCTCTTTTTTTTTTTTCTCCTCGCAAATGTTCACGTAATATTTGTGGTAATGGAGAACTTGCTGACTTACTTTTGTCTGTCTGCCTTATACTGCTGAGTACATTCATCAAACAACTTTTGATTCATCTCCATAAACAGCTTCAATGCATTGTATATCAAGCCATGGATTGTTCTGAAATGGGAAAACAGGAATCTCTACACTGAGCTGATCAACAAAACAAAATAAAATCATATGTTAAAGCTGCCATGTTTTCTTCTAGTACATATACATTTGGTCAATACAAAAAATTTTAACATTACCACAATCTCTAGACTAGAATATTACAGTCTAGTATGTTAAAGGATTTCTTCAAATACAATGAAATAATAAACAAATGTAATTATGTATTACATATTTCTAAGAGAACTTGTGCAACAGCTATAAAGAAAACTTTCAGCAAAACTAAATAATGTCTATACTAAAATATTTAACACAAAATTTTTCATGTGTCATAATGCAGTGCATAGAACACAGCATGGAGAAAAGAAGAAATACTGACAAGAAAATATACAACCCTTTAATTAAAAACACTTATTACACCAGTTCATGGGAAGCGTTATTGAGGAAGAGAATTACCAAAGAAAACAGAAAAATGTAAATATCAGTTGCTTTTTTTTCACAGATTACTTGGAATCTAAACAGAGACTCCCTCACTGGAAAAAGAGATTTTAAAAAGAAGGCAGCTGAGCTGATCTGAAAGTTCTGCTCTAACAGAAACATATAAAGAGAGCAAAGTTGTTTTTGTTAAAGCCAACATAGATAACAAATAACAGAACAGATATCAAATGACAGAATTAAACATAAGAAACAACAATGAACTTCCACCAGACATGAAGTGATAATGGAAGCAAATGAAAATACAACAACAGTAACTCTGGGCTAAAAAAAAAAGGGGACTGGAGAAAATTTACAACAGAGAACATCACAGAGGGAAAAACATAAACACCTAGAATGATGTGACTGGGTAGAAATCTAGAATCATATGACTGTGTAGAACTCTAGAATCATGTGACTGAGTAGAAATCTAGAATCATATGACTGGCTGGAAATCTAGAATCATATGACTGAGTAGAACTCTAGAATCATATGACTGGGTAGAACTCTAGAATCATGCGACTGGGTAGAAATCTAGAATCATGTGACTGGGTAGAAATCTAGAATCATGTGACTGGGTAGAACTCTAGAATCATATGATTGGGTAGAAATCTAGAATCACATGACTGGGTAGAACTCCAGAATCATATGAATGGGTATAACTCTAGAATCATATGACTGGGTAGAACTCTAGAATCACGTGACTGGGTAGAACTCTAGAATCATATGACTGGGTATAACTCTAGAATCATATGACTGAGTAGAACTCTATAATCATGTGACTGGGTAGAACTCTAGAATCATGTGACTGTCAAGTCATCAAGAAGCACATATAACAATGACATTGCTGACAGAATCTGCTACAAGAACTGTAGATCATTCTAATCAGTGGACCATACAGAGGCAGTTAACATCAAAAAAGGTGGAAAGGATCTGAAAAGCTCTAGTACAACCCACATTTGATAGAATTATTATGGCCCTTTCTTACTATGATGAGAAACAGATTGGCATCATACAATGTCACTTACATCTTACATCCTTCCCATGCTGTTAAACGTAACATAGGGCTCACACAGTTGTTTACCAAGTTTTCCTGCTCTGCGAGTCTTTTAATACCTCATCAAGGAATTTTATGCCCACTAATATGACTTCTCTCAACAATGTCCTCTTTAGAGTTTCATGTGGTCAACCTCTTTTTCTTCAGCCTGTTGTGTTCCACTTGACAGCTTGTTTTGGTATTCTCCGATTGTTTCTTCTCATCACATGGCCTACATATGTCCACCTTCTTTTTCCTGATCACCCATGAGACAGGTTGTTGTTTGCTCATCTGTCTTATCTCTGCATTGTTTTTGAATTCATTCCACTTTATACCAAGTATTTTCCTGAGGCATTTGTTTTCAAGAGTCTAATTTCTTGTCTATTTCTTTAGCTGATTTCCAGCTTTTTCATGCATAAATGAGGGTGGATATCACATTTGAATTGAATAATCTTAACTTGGTTTTTGTGCTTATAACTTTTGAATTCCATATGTTCTCAAGATTTTTGAAGGACAATGCTGCTTTTGCAATTCTAATTCTAACTTCCTTCCTGGTGTCACCATCTTGGTCTATGTAGCTGCCAAGGTATGCAAATTGGTTTACTTCATCAACAACTGTTCCTTCTACATATATTTTTTCTTCTTGATTAATGAGAAGTTTCATTATTTTTGCTTTGTCTTTGTTAACTTCAAGACCTATTTTGCTAGCCAAGGAAGACAGGGAATCTGTTTTTTCCTGCATCGATTTCACATTATCACTGATAAGAGTTATGTCATCAGCAAAATCAAGATCTTCTATTTGGGACCCGTGTACCCAATCAATGCCAGTTTTACCTGTACAGCATCTTTTCAGTACAAAGTCTATGGCAATTCCAAAAAGCAATGGAGATAATATACATCCTTGTTTCAATCTGAAACCATTCGCTCATTCTTTCTTTTGTCTTGACCGCACAAATATAACCGCTGCAGAGATCTCTAATGATGTTGACAATTTTAGATGGTCTAAATGGACCAAGTGAACTGCTTATCCTCAGCCTCCATCATCTACGCCAAAAATGAAAAGATCACTGGGGCTGAGATGTTGAGTCCCATGCCCAATACACTGATGTGAAGTGAGGAAAAAGCACTGGAACTATCATATATTTGTCCCAGGGCATACACAGATTGTAAGCCTTTATGCCTCCATGGCAAAGACACAGTTTGCATCATACAGATCCACTTCTTCATGCCTGGTACAGAGCTAACATGACAAACATTCTGGATTTTTATCTCTATTCTTTTGTCACTTGTATGACAGAAATGAAGGCTCGTTTTACTCTCTTCCCTCCTAAAGCTTTACAGGTAAACTTGTCACATGACTGTACCATGAAAAGCCTGCTGATATTCAGATACATCCTACAAACAAAGAGTGCTAATCATCACTGAAATAACACTGGAAGACAATGTTATATGTAATAGTGAACCACACACAAGCAGCGGTAAAGCACTTGTGAGCATCATTAAAGAATGTATAGGCACATGCGCTAGTTGGAAGACTGTAATGCACAAAGTAAACAAACTTACTTTCCCTCAGAGTAAGCTTTTCATTTATACACTGGTACAGTTTGTATTAAAAAAATGAGAAATCATTAACGACCCCCTCAAAGAAAACTTTTATTTCATTAACAACAGTTGTTACTTCCCCTCAAACAACAAAACTTTTCATTAATATATTCCCCAAGTTTATATGAAAACAATGAGAAATCACACCTCATTAACAACAGTTTTTAACTTCCTTTCAAGAAAAACTTTTCATTAATATATTCCCCGAGTTTACATGAAAACAACAAGAAATCACACCTCATTAACAAGTTGTTACTTCCCCTCAAACAACAAAATTTTTCATTAACATATTCCCCGAGTTTACATGAAAACAATGAGAAATCACAGCTCATTAACAACCAGCATGTACTTTCAACTACAGTTTTTAGAACTATAACAAATGCACCAGAAAATGTTCAGATTTTATCAAAGGACAATATTTATATTTAAATTTAAATGAATTTAATCAATTTAATGGATTCAGTCATACAGAAACCCCCCCCCCCCAAAAAAAAAAACAAAAAAAAAAACATGCTAGTGGGAAATTTGGAAAACAAGATTTACCAGATGTCTCGTTTTTCACAGCAGCTTAAAACCATGCTTACGGACACTGTGATATCTCTAAACCCTAAGTTCCGGTTAGTTAGTTAACTGTGGGGTTAATAGAACTGAGAAAATGAGATTAAAGCAAAATTCAAGACTTAATTCACAGTGAACATTAAACTGGCTAGACGAGCTGTAAACCTTATTTAATATCAAAACTGTTGTAAGATGTGTTCGTAAACGCTTATCTTATTCTTGCTAATATCTGAACGCACAAATAATATTTACTCACAAAAGGCAGCATAGTCAGTACAACACAAAAGCTGATACAACAATTATTCACATACGTCGAAAATATACCAGCACAGAATAATTTCAGACCCCCCCCCCCCTTTCCTTTTAGCTTTGTATATCCTTTTATGTGTCTTTCTTCCCCCCCCCCCACCCCACATAAATAGTTAGCTGATCCTCTATTTTGACAAGCCTCAAGCAGAAGAGATTTCAGTTCCTAAAATTTTCAAAGCCTGCGGAGTTTCTGGCTCATATAATGTGCTAATTCTTGGGATACGGCCTGTATTCAGTCGTGTCTAAACGGAGGTTTCCGCATAACAGAACAATGAAGCTTCCCAGTAAAAACGAAAATGTGCATTACTGAGGGGAAGAACAGATCACAGAATGAGGATACTCTTCCATGAATTTTAACAGCAAAGTGAAATGTGTTGTTATGTACAAATTTTTAAAAACGAAACACAACGAAGCTTTCACACAGTGAAGTGATTTACCTTAGTGCTATACAGTTTGCATTTGAAAAATTGTAGAGAAAGCACTTTTTGATGTCAGAGAAAGAAAAATGACAAGAGATAATCATTCTAACCATACAACACTAAACTAAATCACTGTACTGTGTGAAAGCTTCGTTGTTTCTCATTTGAAAAAATTTGTACATGAATTTTAACAACACATTTATGACTAGTACCAGACACCTGAATGAAGAACGAATTGAAGAAAATTCACTCTGTAGAGAAGTACAAGTAGGCCTGAATGGGATATCTGTAAGTAAATTTATAAGCCTAGCAGTCTACTGATTATAATTAAATTTAACCAGGCTGCTGACAGAGTTATTCTCTTGTTATCTTTCATCTGACTGGCAGCGTTTTTGCTAATTCAGGTGACCTGCATATGAACCGTACTTGTGTAAACCATGCAGGAATAGTTGAAGAGAACTCTAACTGAAAGAAACTTATAAAGCAGATAAGATCATGTTTCGAACATGGATTTGTAGCTTGAATCACAACCTCCCCCCCTCCTCGAAAAACAAACGACAGGATTACACTAAACCAAATATGGAGGGTCATAAGAAAAAAAAACGTACAAGGACAAACAGGATGCCTCCAGCAGAAGCTCCACTCCCCACCCCCAAAGTGACAACATACTGTGAAGGATTAGTGGATACTCTCAGACAATCCATGGTTCACTACGCTTACAAGGTGACAACCTTGACCCAGGCAAAAAAAAAGCTGATTTAAGATCTGCATCTTAAACATCTCATCCTGCTGCAATGAGTCAGTCGAAGGTTACAATGTTCTATTACTGGTCTTTGAGTATCTCATATTTTTTTTTTTTTTTTTTTCTTTTGCAAACATGTATGAATGTATGGCATCCTAGGATTACATTTTTCTTCTGAAAAAAATTCAATACTTGCTTTCATCTTTCAATCTCTGTGAATGAATAAATTTTTTTTTTTTAAACAAAACTGGTGTTAATGAGATTACAGTTGTCATTTATATACACAGGTTGAACCAAAGGTTTCATTCACACAACAGTTAATCTTTCTTTCCTTTTCTTTTAAAATTCTTTTATTCAGGCCATGGATGCTGAAGCCAATTGTAATTTGCTGTGTATTTGCACTATACATTTCCCCGCTACTTCATATCAATTTGAAAACGTTCATGTATTTCTAGTATTTTATACAATCTAAACTTGCTATGCCTTTACGGAGCCCCAGGGGTCTAAGATATCCATACTGGAAGCTGATTCTCTATGCCCTTCCTTAAACTTAAAAAAAAAAAACCAAAAAAAAACTTGCAAAATTATAACTTCATTAAAGCCTTTGTTTTACCCGATTATTAGTCCTCATATCTGAAATAAATTACTATTCTTAAAAATAAAAGCTGGGTTTTACCTCTTATAAGTGCCTATGTGTACGTGCAATCTAAGAGAAGCTGAAAATGATAGGCTTATTATATGGAGTAAATACTGTATTATCAGAAGGCAGAAAGTAGTTCATTTGGAAGTTGGAAAAAAAAAATTAAAACAACCAAAAACAAACCCCCTCGCCCAAAAAAAAAAAAAACAAGAGTCAAGTAATGGAGCTTACTTGTTCCAATGTTCCTTGCTCTTGTAGAGTGCAGGGAACATGATGGGGAGGATGGCAGAAGCATTATCAGTGATGAGATTCAGGATGTACTCATTATTCCAGAAGTACAGAGCCCGCTCAGCCACCTAAGGATTGTGAAAGGGGAGGGAATGTGGAGCACAATCGCATTAGAAGCAACACAAGGAAAACATGAACTTACAAAACAATGCACTATGCACTGCGCCTAGCATGCTCAATGCTGGAATTCAAACCTAAAGTGGTTTTTTTTTTTTTTAAATCTGTTCAGAAATGATCTTTAAATATTTCAGTTTAATTACTCAGCATATGACATTTTCAAACAGTTCTTTAATCTCTTTTCGCTACCAAAAAACTCAAAGTTCTGCTCTGTAGATGGTTTTTACTTTTTTTTTTTTTCCCCCTTCCTTTTTGGGTCACTGGTATGTGGAATATCAATTACTGTCAGAAGTTTTGTATGATGTTTGTTAGTGATTAATGACATGCTTGAAAGGAAATCAGTAACCAGACTGAGTAATATATATTGTAAGTATCATGTTCTCAAATTCAGCCCAATCTCTATGTGAACATGAAGCATATAACATGAACCTGATTCATTTGGGAGGGCCCACACATGCAAGGAGTAGGTACAACATTCAAGGTGGGAAGACAAATATTCTGTTTAGTCGGTGCAAAAAAAAAAAAAAGTCAGACTGAACACAAACCACGCCAAAGATGAAACTGACATAGAGGGGGAGCGGGGGCAAGACTGGCCCTGCACACGATTCATGCATGTGCAGCAAATGGGAGGTTTTCCACACCAGGCCTGCTTACTTGTTCCAGTGTTGCTGGGTTTTATAGAGAGCTGGGAACATGAGTGGGAGAACTGTTCCTACATTATCTGAGATTAGACTGAGGATGTACTCGTTATTCCAATAGTATAAAGCTCGCTCTGCCACCTGGTGTCAAGAGACAGTCTGTATTATTCCTCTCACACATGCCACCAGTTGATTTATAAAATTACATTAAAGCTCTTTTGCAACTGAAAATTAAGCTCACAAAATTCAAAAATGTAAAGAAAGAAATAAAATCTCAATTACAAAAAAAATATATATATATGAAAACTGGACAAAGTGAACAGCAGAGAGATTATATCAGAAATAACACACAAAAAAATTTCTAAATAGCAAATGAATAAGAAAAGAAAAACTATTAACTGTTTTAAATGTCTTCTGAAATTTTAATAAGAAAAAGTACATCAAACTGGAGCTATGATTAAAAATAAAAACTATACAGATATTTTAATAAATGTAACTAAACCATATATAATTTTAATGAAACAAACTACACCAAAGAGATTTGATTATGATAAAACAGACATGCCTAACAAGTGTTAATAAACTCAGCTTCACATTAAAGTTCATAAGCTGTTATAAATATAATGTGGTCCAAAATCTGATGACCCGACTTGTACAGAAAATTAATAAAAATGGCTATAAAAAAGGAACACTTTAACTCAAAAAAAAAAAAAAAAGAGGCCAAAAATGAAGTCCTAACTTTCATCCAACCTGGAAATGTGGACTGGAGACACACTTGGCCAACTGCTTGAAGAGAGGAACCATGACCTTGGTGAATTCAGCTGGCTCTATCACATCTAGAATCTCTTCCAACTCATTCAAGAACATCACCTAGGATAGGCAAAGGCAAAGTAGAGAAATCTCTGGCACCATACACCATACCGCTTTTTGTGGAGATCTCAGAGGAACAAGCTATGAAAACTCATGAGTTACAGACGGCATTTCACTTTTGACCGATTCTTGGGTTTATGAATTTTCACTCTTCTTTCCTTATGCCAGATTGTAGGGCGTACTTTCTCAGTTGTTCTGCATCTCCGTACAGTTTCTCCATGCTAGAGGAGTTTGGTGGCCACAGGTTTTTCCAAAGATCTTTCAGTGCACTGCAGTCCAATAAGTGGTGTTACAGATGGTAAAGCCCATTTCTTTGAATTCTCTTCATGCTTGCTATGGCTTTAATGAAGTCATGTTCCACTCACTTCCAAAACCAATAAGTTACTTTGTATTTATCAGTACATGAATCTCAAACTCAGGATCCATGTCATATGCAGCCACTTCCATATGCTGATAGAAGGAGCCTCTCTATCTTTTAAGTGTGTCCACTAGGGTAAAGAAGTCTGGGAAACCTCTCAAAACATTGAGATTAGCCATAAACACCCAATACATGATCATGGACCAACACAGATCCTTTTGCTTTTGTTGGAATAACTCATATGACTAGAAAGAACCTGAAGCCACAGATGTCAGACTAGATGTTATATAACATGGATCAATGAGCTCATTTTATTATGATGTGATGACATGCGATATGAGAAAAGAAAAAAAAAATTACTGTTCTCACCCACCACAGCTATACATGCCAAAGATATATCAATACTCAATCACATTAAAAGTACCCAAGCTGTCAGCTCACGTTATTTATTTAAGTGATGCATATCTCATCATTTCCACCTAATAAATATTAACAGACTGTGCACCATTCAATTCTTTAAGTTATGCCCCACCCTCAAGTGTTCACACTGTATACTTCAAAAATCCACAAAGTTTATTAATACTCTATGACTGCAAATCTCTTTTTAATCCTTTATTACTTCAGCCCTGGACCATTTTTGAGAACAGTTCAAAATACTGTGAAATGCTGATAAAAACCTGCTGATAATGATGATCTTCATGGCACGCCGTATTTAACATTTATGCAGTAGTTCATCACAGTGAATGATGACAATGACAAAACAGATGTTCAACTCTAACATATGCAGGTCTCCCGGGCCAGAACAATGTGCTCAATGCACAAGCATTTCTGAGGAATACCAGTTTGAAGGAACAGCTAAAGCACGAAGAAAGACAGTCTAATTATCTTTCAAATCATCTCACCCGGCCATAAATCTCTCTTTGGTGGCTTAAGGTACAAAAGCTGCAAAAGAAAAAAGACTTCTCCTGGTAAAATCCTTCAGAACATCAAGAACTGAGTGTAGCAAGTTGTATCAGACAAACAACTGTGTAAGAAATTCCCTCACATAATATTTCTGACAGTTCAAGCAGTATAAATGACAAGCTAAATCATTGGTTAATGCTGAGCTTACCTCTTTCGGGCTATGAACTTTGGGCCAGAACTTTAGTAAACCCATTATGACCTGCATGTAAGAATAATTATACAAAACTATTTGGATGGTGTTAAAAAAAATCAAACAAGAAAAAAAAAGCTTACTATAAAATTTCCTTTATGCAAAAATAATAATGAAATAAACTGAGATATCAAAAGTAGACAAGTTTTAAAAAAATACTATTATGATTACAACCGATTGTGCAGTTTTGTCTCTATTTCTTATCTTTGATCTAAATTAGCAATTTGATACTGATTTCCTGCTAGCGCAGTTTTGGCTCTAATTTTTATCTTTGATCTAAATTAGCAATTTGATACTGACAGATCAAGGTTAAGTTATCTACATAAGAGATGAGAAAAAGTACAGTCAACAGTCACCAGTCTTCTTATCCAAACATTGTGTGCTGGACACTTGACCTTACACATTACTGTTTTAGAAAACTTTCTCTGACAAGGTGGAATATCTGCATGTAAGGTGACTGCACAATATACAGTTGCCATTGTTTGATGGAAAAATAGGATAGGAAGTAAAGTACCACGAAAATGGACTACATCTGAGGCTTCATAAAGTAAATATGAGGAAAAAAAAATGTCTTTTTTCCATATGCAACCACCACCACCTCTCATTACCGATGATTCTGAGAACCTGAAATAATGGTTTCTGATTAAAATGTGGATGATATGAAAGGTTAAAAAAAACCCCATAATATTCCATGATATTTTATAATTAAAAGTACACAATGAAAAAAAAAATTAAATGCAAACAATTATTTTAAAGCTGCATAATCAAAATCCTATCAAACCCACTGTCTTCTGGCTGGCTCAAGAAGAAACAAAGGCTATAGAAGTAAACCTCAAATTGAGAAATACAGAGGGTGGGACCCTAAGGCAGCTGACTGGGAGGTTCTTTAGCACATCCAGTTTCTGGCATCCCCTGCAGCTGTGATAGATTTTCAGATGTATGGAACTTGTCCTTCTCCTGGAGCTGAAATGGCAGAGTCAGGAGGGGGAAAGTGCAGCACAGACAAGACCACTATCTCCAGGTGAAGAAATATAACAATATCCGTAGGCCATAATGCAAGATTTTTCTACCGGCCATAAGGTCTGGGGAGAGTCTGCGAAAAGACCAAGTCATGTGGATGGTGACACTGTACAAGGGCTGAAGCATCTTTAGATGAGGAAATGTGGACCAAACTTGAAGCTAAAAGACGCAGGCACAAGAACCTGGACCTTGCAACACAAATACTGGTTGCTGTTACTGTGGCTGGCCATGTAAATTCAACAATGGCATAGTCAGCCATGAGAAGTGCCGGCCAGCAAAGATGATGCTTGACAAAACTCACAACAGTTGACATCTGCCTGCTTCAAATAGCATCTCTTTAGACAAAGAGTGCCATTATACAATTAATAATTACATCCTACAAAATAATTTTTAAAAAATCTAAACCTGCTCTGTTAGACTGGGCTCCTTCTCCAAAAACTGCACAACACAGTATGCCAACTGTGGGTGATACACGCTAAGAGATTTCACCTTGTGTAAAGGCAGCAGGACTTTCAATAAGAAGATCTTGTGCTCCTCTTTCAGTGGAAGTGCAAATCCATTGATTATGCTAAGGGAACAGAGTGTGTCAAGTTCATTTTTGTTATAATACTTGCGTGGTGTGTTCATTTTGTTATACTACAGTGTGTGTATGAGTTCATTCTGCTATACTACTGTCTGTGTGTGTGTGTGTGTCTAGTTAATTTTGTTATATTACTGTGTGTTGTGAAGTTCCTTCTGTTATACTACAGTCTGTGTGTGAAGTTCATTTTATTATACTTCAATGTATATGTCTAGTTCATTTTATTATATTATAGAAAGTTCATTTTGCTATACTACAGTGTATGTGCCAAGTTCATTTTTGTTAGAATACAGTGTGTGCGCCAAGCTCATTTTATTATATTACAGTATGCATGCCAAGTTCATTTTTTTCTATTATAGTGTGTGTGAAGTTCATTTTGCTATACTACAGAGTGTGTCAAGTTCATCTTTCTATACCACATTGTGTGTGTGTGTGGCATGGAAAAATGTTTAAAACACAATGTGGTGTCAATTCTTTTGCTAACAATTTACAAAACTGATTCATCCTAATCAAATGCATTACATTTACAGTTATAACATTTTATATATTATCATATTTCTTGCCATTCTCTTCATAAATTTTCCTTTACTATGACTGTACTTTGGGCTTTTACTTCACAAGAGGCAAGTATTGGAACATAACACAACAAAAAAGGGCACTCACCTTCCTAAGATTTCTAACAATTCTGCTATGCCATTATGCCTTTCTGTTTCATAAACAAAACTGAAACAAACAATAATGTTCAAATATATATGTTTACATGGTGGAAAAGAGATCTCAGTGTTTATTTCATTAAATGTTGAACATGTTTATGATAGATTAACTAGAAAATTTAACAAGCAAGAAACAATAAAACAGTTTTTTTTTTAAAAATTAGGTTTAAGAATGCTGGTCTGCATATCTATTAAGTTTACTTCAAAGAAAAAAAAAAGAAAAAAAAAACTCAGTATATGTTTTTTTTCTGGTGATGTACACAATCAAACACCAGAAACTTTGGGAAATAATGGAAAAAATGGGATTTCCAACACATGTGATATGATAATGACATAGTATTACTGTCCATAACACAAAAGGAATGGAAAAACTAATTATATCAGTCCGTAAGAATAGTGAAGAGCAAAACCTTTATCTTAATATGGAGAAAACTAAATTGATGACAATTGACAAAACAAATAAGGCAGCTGAAATAAATATATCAATGAGAAAAAACTGGAAGAGGTGGAGAGTTTTGAATATCTTGGATCATTATAAATAATGGTGATACAATAAGGGAAATTAAAAGGAGGACATCTATTGCTCTTCAAAAAAGTAAAACAACTAAAGAAGCTGTGGAGAGGAACAGACAACTACAAAAATAAGATTTTTAAGGGCATGCATCTTTCCCACTGCAACATATGCCTGTGAGACCTGGACACTTAACAAAACAGCTGAGAAACACATAAATGCATTTGCTACAGAAGAGTTCTTCAAATATCATGGATACAAAAAAAGAAAAAATATATCCATTCTACAAGAACTTAACTTTGAAGAAGGTTGGCTAGTAAAGAGAATTAAACAGAGAAAACTTAAATATTTTGGACACATTAAATGTCATGAGCCCCCCCGTATGGTACCTTGGATCTCCAAAGACAACTAAAGAGGGTCCGTTTTAGGCCCAGCAACCCTATGTGGTAAAAAAAACATTAGACTGCTACAGAAACAGAAGCAATGGAAAAAATAAATGCAGTTGGAAGGAGAAATGCTTATCAGGAAACTGAACCCATGAAGGTTGTGGATGAAAGCCAGCCACTGGAAGTCCCCAGGCTGACTGCAGACCTCCTGGAACCTAAACACAAGATGCAAATAGGCAGCTGGAATATAAGAACACTTAATCAGACTGGAAAACTAGCACAAACCATCAAGGAAATGCACAGATACAAACTAGACATACTAAGAATACAAGAAGCAAGATGGACAGGACAAGGCAGAAGGAAATTAACAACACAGCACACAGAAGATACAATAATATGGTCAGGTAAAGAAGATCATCATGAAGGAGGAGTAGCATTGATTATAACAAAAGAAGCATCAAGAGCAGTGCTGAAATGGACCCCTATAAATGAGGGATTATTATATGCACACTTCAACTCAAGATTCACGAAGCTGTCTATTATAGTTTGTTATGCACCAACAGAAGCAGCTGAAGAGGAATTAAAAGAATATTTTTACAACAGCATCCAAGCCACAGTAGAAACAATACCCAAGCATGATATGCTACTCATCTTGGGCGACTTCAATGCAAAAGTAGGTGAAGGAAATGAAGATAGAAGAATAATCATGGGAAGAGAAGGAATCAGAGAAATAAATGAAAACGGAGAAAGACTGTGCAGTTTCTGTGAAGAAAACATGATGACCATCGGAGGGACAATTTTCCAACATAAAAACATCCATAAAGTGACTTGGAGGTCCCCAGATAAAACCACAGAAAACCAAATCGATCACATACTAATAAACAAGTGGAAACGGTCACTACAAGATGTGAGAGCAAGAAAAGGAGCAGATGTAGGAAGTGACCACAACTGTCTGGTAGCAAAAATAAAACTAAAATTAAGGTAAGCCAAAATCAGAGAACACAGAAAGGCATGCTTTGAAACAGCAAAACTGAAAGACCAGCAAACAAGGAATGAATTCTCAATAGTACATAAGAACCACTTCAGTATCTTACAAGACGAAGCAGAAATGTCCATACTAAAGTTCAATAAAACACTACAGGAAACAGTAAGAGGTGCTGGGATATCGGAAATGGAGAAAAGAGGGATGGATAAGCAAGACCACATGGAAAAAGATAGAGCAAAGAAAAGAAATCAAGAAAAATTTACTGAATGCCAAATCACAAAGGCTAAAAGAACACGTTTTAAGTAATTATGCACAAAAAGACAAAGAAGTGAAGGAATCATGCCGTTAAGATAAACGTCAATACTATGACAACTTAGCAGAAGCAGCAGAGAAAGCAGCATATACAAATGACATGAAAACCATATACAAAATCACAAAGCAGATGACAGGTAACTTCAGCACAAGATGTGAGAGTGCAATAAGGACATATAAGGGACAACTGGTCAGTGGAGAAAGAGGAAAAATTGAAAGATGGAGGGAACACTTTAACACCCTACTAAACAGAACATAAGCAGCACAAGCAATAGACATACCTGAAGCAAAAACGGAACTAAACATCAATACAGGACCAATAACAATTAAGTGAAGTAAAGGAGGCGATAAAGAAGCTAAAATAAGACAGGGCACCAGGTGAAGATGAAGTGACTGCTGAGATGTTGAAAGTAGAAGAAACAGAAACACCAAAACACCTCTGCCAGATACTACAACAAATTTGGGATCTAGAAAAAGCTCCAGAGGAGTGGAAAACTGGCCTTATAGTAAAACCACCTTTTTCTTTGTTAGCTTCTACCACCAAGATCGCCCTGTGATCCTGTTTAATTTGCTCCTGTGGTCCTTGATGTGTCCCATGGTTCCCGGGAGGCCCACAGGAGATCCCCGAGAGGACCACAAGAGGTTCAGAGTATCGTGGGGCTTAGGCCAGAATTCTCGGTGGGTTGCAGAAGCGGGACTGTATGACACCGTGGTTTTCGTTGCACCAGTTTAATCTAGAGTTGGACTTTCTCACCGGAAAACCTCAACATGTTTTGGATATCAGTATATCCCAGCTGGGTGAGAGGTGGTTGCCCATCCAGTCCAGCGTTGGACTTTCTCACAGGAAAACCTCAGCGTGATTGGGATACGCATACATCCCTGCCGGGTGAGAGGTGGTTGCCTATCTAGGTTGCACTGGTCCAGTGTCACCGGCTTCAGCATTTTGTGGTCGTGGCTGCTACCCTTCCTAGTTGTGACTAGGACAGAGGTTTTGTCCAGGAGGACGAATCCTCACCACTATTAAGTTTCGCCCCTGGGTTCAGCTGGTTTTAGTTGTTTTATTCCAGTATGGGCGTGTTTAGGACGTGACCGACCTCTAGAGCTGAGGTACAGTGACATGAGTAGTCATTAAGTTTTACCCTGGTTTAAGCTGGTTTAGGCATATTTCACCAGTATGGGTGTATATCGGATGTGGCCAGCCTCTAGAGCAGAGGTGCTGTGGTATGAGTAGCTCTCGCAGTGAGACTACTGGACATACCGATTAAGCTTCACTTTATCCTTTTCATCATCTTTTCACATCGGTGCTGCATGGCAACCCTAGCTGCTTTTCTGCATTTTATTCATTGGCCAGGAGGAGTTTCACTCCATGTGCAGCATCTGAAAAATCTCACCAGAAGGGTAATAAAACCACCAAAGAAAGGTGACCTCAGAGATTGCGGGAACTGGAGAGGCATTACCCTACTGCCACTACCAGTAAAGTATTTTGTAGAATAATCATCAACAGAATTGTACCAGCACTTGAGGGAAAACTTCAGAAAGAGCAGGCAGGATTTAGGAAAGGAAGATCATGCTTAGACCACATATTTGTACTTAGACAAATATTAGAGCAGGCAAATGAGTGGCATAGCACAACATATGCATTGTTTATAGATTTTGAGAAAACCTCTGACAGTGTCAACAGAAATGCACTGTGGAAAATCCTAAGATGGCATGGCCTCCCCCATAAGATAGTGAATGTAATCTAAGCCCTATATGAGGGTTTTCAGTGCAAAGTGATCTGTGGAGAACACACCTACAGCAGCTTTAGGGTACAAACAGAAGTGAAGCAGGGATGTGCACTATCATCAACATTATTTATCTTGGCAATAGACTGGTTAATGAAGGAGGCAACATCAGACAAATGCAGAGGATTACAATGAACCCTTGACACAGTGCTGGAGGACCTTGACTTTGCGGACGACATCTGTCTACTACCAAGCAACCACAAAGATATGCAAGATAAAATAAACAAGCTAACTCAGAATCCAAACAACATAGGACTAAAGATCAACGTAGGAAAGACAAAGTTAATGAAGCAAAATATGAACAACAGAAATGTACTCAGAGTAGATAGCAAGTTAGTGGAGGAGGTCAATGAATTTGTATACCTTGGCAGTAGAGTAGTAGAAAATGGAGACAGCACAGAGACATCAACAGCAGACTTACTAGAACAAACCAGGCTTTTGCAATGCTGCAGACTATATGGAAATCTAAAAAAAGTAAGCATGAAGACAAAAATCAGGATATTTAAGAGTAATGTTCTAAGTGTACTACTCTGCGGAAGTGAATGCTGGAAAATCACCAAAACCATAGAAAACAAGTTGAATCCTTTCCAGACTAAATATTTATGAAGAATTAGAAAAATATTTTGGCCAAACACCATAAGAAATAACATCTTGTTGGCAGAAATGTAGATGAAGCCACTGACAGCAACTATTGAGGAAAGACACTGGCATTGGTTGGGACATGTGCTCTGAATGACTGACAACTCACTACCAAAAACTGCACTAAGATGGACACCACAGAGGAACAGAAGTCAGGGTAGACCAAAAGAGACATGGAGAAGAACAACAGAGAGGATGTTGAGCAATAGAGGGCTCACCTGGGCAAGAGCAGAAAAAAAAGGCAAAGGACAGGCATTTGTGGAAAACCCTTGTGGAAGCCCCATATGCCCTGGGCACTTAAGGTTCAGAGAGAGAGAAAAACATCATGAGAATTTAGAGAAGACCATATTGAAGGGTGTGTTCTATAAAGCTGCTTGTGTGGTCTTTGGATTTTTTTTTTTTTTGGGGTAGTAAAAAGTACTTATGGTAGGCAAATTTTAAGACAGATTCCACTTACTAAACACACAAAATATTTGATGTACAAATGTTATACACATATGACCCCCAACAAAATGACAGCTTCAAATCAGCTGCGAGAATGCATGAAATATGAACCATATAATAAATTTTGATAGATAACAACACTGATCAAGGACAAACTTCAAGGGATGTCATGAATTTTTTGCAAAGAAAGAAAAATTGTTTTGTTTGATCTGCACAATTGTTTAAACAGAAGGAGAAAAAAAAATGACAGTTTAAGAAATGATGTGGCCATTATCAGGGAAATATAACGTTAGCCAGTCTATGACAACCTGACAAATGAGGTGGAAATTAACATTTTCCCTGGTGCTGGAGCTTCCTGAAAACTTTGTATGAGCTCTAATATGGGAATTAAAGAATGCAATGGAGGTTAACTGTCCATCTACCGTTACACCTTCATGACAGCTTCAGCTGTCAACAGCTTCAAGCTCCCAGATACAGGGAGACGTGACAATAACTGCTGAAAATGACAATATACAACAAATTATAGCAATTTTGCTGTGAGTTATTTTCTTTTCACTGTAGAAAAATGTTACTAGCCTCTTATTCCAAAGATATATTTATTGATAGAGAAAACTGGATGAACCCTGAGGCAACTTTTCTGGTAACTTCCTTCTTCATGTTCTGATCAATTGCATGGACTGTGATCGTACATGGATAAGCAGCTGCTAGTGTACTGGTGTATCTAACTATTTACTTGCCACAGGCTTTAAAGGCTTAAAACAATGGGGGAAGAGAGAGAAAGAAGATGCACAGAATCAATAAATGCCCCATACTAACTGTCACGCTGGTCTATGGGGTGGCAAAGTGTCTAAGTGTCTTGTTTAAACATTACGGCAACAGTAAGGACAAACTGTATATAAAAATTGCGAGAAGTGAAATTTTATGCTCTGATAAGTGAGAATGATGTAAGATAATAGTTGGACAATAAAAGAGATGGTGGATGACCAAGGATGTGGAGTCAGTACATTAAACTTTTAATTACAATTCCCCTACTTTTCTGCTGTCACATCATCAGCAGTCATACACTTCTATCAATTCTGGCTTCATCATCAGTGGTACATGTCTATCAATTCCCCGACCTCATCATTAGTATTACAATTCTATCAATTCTGGCTTCATCATCAGTGGTACACTTCTATCAATTCTGACTCCATTATCATTGATACAGTTCTATCAACCCTGACTCCACTATCAGCAGTGATACACTTCTATCAACCC
The DNA here is from genome assembly GCA_009760885.1 of Achatina immaculata. Lineage (NCBI taxonomy): Eukaryota > Metazoa > Mollusca > Gastropoda > Stylommatophora > Achatinidae > Lissachatina > Lissachatina immaculata. The sequence continues at coordinate 35,031,773 of CM019702.1, forward strand.
TGACTCCACTATCAGCAATGCTTCACTTCTATCAACCCTGACTCCACTATCAGCAGTGGTTCACTTCTATCAACTCTGAATCCAACATCAGCAGTGATACATTTCTACCAACTCTTAACTCCAATTTCTACCATAACTGCTTGTTACAGACTCCAACTCAGCCCAAAATTTAAAAAACTCTGACTCCGTGATCCAAAGTCCTGCCTATTTATTTCTATGAGACCAACTATCCAATAAACAACTCAAGCAAAAAAAAAACACTTGGCACTATATGTTCAATAAACAACTCAAGCAAACGATGAGATTTGTGACTAAATATCCAATAAGCAAGCAAAAGATGAGACTTCAGTAAAAATGTCCAGTACACACTTGTAACTAAATATCCAGTATACTATTCTAACAATGCATAAAGCTTAATTAATTTATATGTGTTCTCTGTACCTTCATGATCTTTCATTCTCTCTGACATACATACAGAAAACCATTAAACTCACTCAACCTAAGAGCACAAAACAAGCTATTCTAGTCCACACACAGTAAACAACAAACTGCAGTGCTTATCATACTCGAACCACTCACTCAACTTCAAACAAACTGAATAAAACAGCCCCCACTCCCCCATTCCTCCTCCTCTTTCTGTTGTGAAAGTAGTTGGACTGAGCCTAATCACAGAACAAAAACAGTGTAATTTTCACCCTGCTACACTTTAGATAATGACTCACATGTAAAAACACTTCCAGATTTGGCTAAAAACAACTGTTTATCTATACAGATCCATACAGTTTTTTTCATGCTGAAAAAGTGTTTTAATGCCAGAAAAAGTTACAAAGTGCTAATAATGCCTTAGATGAATACAGTTATACCTTGGAATCTGAACTTAGTCTGTTCCAGAACCCCGTTCGAGTTCCTTAATCTTCTTTCACTTCTATCACCAAGATCGCCCCGTGCTGCTACTGAATTTACTCCTGTGATCCTCGAGATAGATCTCATTTAGGATAGAGGCTTAGAGCAACAGGGGGCTGTGGCCTATATTCCTGGTGGGTCTCTGAAGCAGGATTGCATGACACTGTGGTTTTCATTGCACCAGAAAGCTTCAAGTTGGACTTTCCTCAACGGAACCTCGACGTGGTTTGGATATGAATTCCACTGGGTGCGAGAAGGTTGCCTAATCTAGGCTCCCTGGTCCAGTGTCTCCAACTTCAGTGTTTTGGTGGTTGTGGCCGCTACCCTCCTGGCAGCGACCAGAACGTAGCTTTTGTCGACGAGGATGAATCCTCGCCATGAGTAGGTTTCACCCTTGGGTTAAGCCGGTTTAGGCATATTTTCCCAGTTTGGGTGTACATATGACAAGGCCGGCCTCTAGAGTAGAGGTGCCGTGACATGAACAGTCACTGAGTTTCATCCGTAGGTTAAGCCGGTTTAGGCATATTGCCCCAGTTATACAGGACGTGGCTGGCCTCTAGAGCAGAGGTGTCGTGATATGGGTAGCCTTCACCGTGAGAATACTGGGCATACCGATTAAACTTCACTTAAGCCTTTCCATTGCCTTTCCCGCTGCAACGCCATGCAGCAACCCTAATCGCATTTTTCTTCAAAGCCGAGAGGAGTTTCACCCCATGCACGGCAGCCAAAGAATCTCGCCATCAGCGGTTCGACTTCCAAGACAATTTTTCCTCTTTAAAATAATAAAAATTGGATTAATCCGTTCCTGGGTCCCATGAACTTGAATTTTCAAAATGCTTTTAACAGTAAATACACTGGATTTTAAGGTAAAATATTAACAAATAATAATAATATTTGAATAAAAATATAAATCAATAAAATTAAAAATATATAAACCTGTATTTACCTTAAAAAAAGTAAGGTACCACTTGTAGAGGGCTTGGGTCACTGGTTGTGGTGTCTTTTGAGAACCAACGTTCCAAAGTGGTCTGATGTTAGCTACCTTTTTGAACTTTTCTAAAATGTTCAATGTTATCATTGAACAAGTTAACACGCCTGTTAACATGGGCTTTATTAGGGTGCCACCTGTCAACGACAGGTTTCTGACCACATGCTGAGAAGATCCTTGATTCAGCACTGATTCCAGCGTCTCCTTCTTCCTCCCTGAAGAAATTTCTGCGACTTCGTTCTGCTGCTGCTGGTTGATGTGCTGAACCTCTTCTATTGTCAGCTCAGTCCTGTGATTGTCCATTAACTCGTTGACATCCTCTTCGCTGACATCCAATCTGATGGACTTGCCTAGAGATACAATGTCAGAAACAACAGGTGGTTGCCTCAAAGCCTTCAAAGCCCCTTGCGGCAACACATTCAGGCCAGATATTTTTCCAGGCAGAGTTCATTGTCCTCAAAGACACTTCCCTCCATGCTTTCTAGATGATTCTTAGGCAATGAAAGATATTGCAGTGATCCTTCCAGAACTCTTGGAGAGTCAGTTCTGTTTCATTTGTAACTTTAACAATCTCTAGAACATAGCCTTGGTGTACACTTTTTTTTTACAAGTTGGAGATACCTGCTGGTCCATGGGCTGGATAACAGGCGTGGTATTGGGGGGAGGGGAGGGGGGCCAAATATTTTATCTTGATGAAGATATAGTCACCCACCAAATCATCATCTAAGCCTGGAGGATGCCCAGGAGCACTGTCCAGGACAAGAAGAGCCTTCATCAGGAGATTTTTCTCCTGAAGATAAGCTCCTACTAAAGGAGCAAATTCCTTGTGTATCCATTCAGTGAAGAACTACCTGGCAACCCAGGCTTTCACATTCCATCTCCACATAACATTAAGTTTGCTCTTAATGATGTTGTTCTTCTTAAAGTCTCGTGGATTCTCTGAATGGTACATGAGGAGTGGTTTGATCTTGCAGTCCTCACTAGCATTACTACACAACAAGAGAGTAAGGCTTATGGCCTGGTACAGACTTTTCTCGCTTTGATGTGTACATTTGCCTTGGCATATTTTTCCACAAGAGGCCTGTTTCGTCACAACTTGGTTTGAAACATACCCCTCTCTGTTCACAAACTCCTTTACACACTTTTCTGCTGCTTCCAAATTAGAACTGGCAGCCTATCCATGCATATCAACACTATGGATCCCAGTCCTTTTCTTAAAGTTCTCGAACCACCCCCTAGTGGCTTTAAACTCCTTTTGAGCACTAGTATCAGGCATGCCTTTCCCTAAATCAGTGTGCAGGACCTTGGCTTTCTCACAAATTATCGTCTCAGAAATGACATCACCAGCCACCTGTTTTTCATTAATCCAAACTAAGAGGAGTCTTTCCATCTCTTCCATACTTGTCAATCTCCTAGAGGTCAGTGTCGTAATGCCTTTCACCACATCAGCTGTTTTGATAGCTTCCTTATTTTTCAAAATTGTACACACAGTCGATTTAGGCATCCCGAACATAGTAGCAAGATCAGCCACACGTGTACAGCTTTCATGCTTAGCAATAAGATCTTTCTTGTAGCTCTAACAGCTTTCCTCTTAATTTTCCTCACTTTTACACTTTTTTTAAGACCTATGGTGAATACGCTAAGTTGTTATTACATAAAAAAAATAACACAAAACAAGCATAAAATTAGCAGCGAAAATAGCAGTGAAAATCACAAGAGATGCTTTCACTACAGTTTCTGACAACGAACTGAACGACAAAGTGTACGGGTGGCCCGAGCGCTGGTGAAACGTACGCACAAACACACGTGTGTGAGCAATATGCTGCTCATTCAGATTCCAAAGCAGCATTTGGATTCCGGGGCAAAATTTGCCTGAATTCTTTTTTCGGATTCCAAGTTGTTTGAGTTCTGGGCCATTCAGATTTCGGAAGCAATAACGTACTATATAAAGATTTCGTTTCTGGTTTTTTTCTTTTCCACTTATGAATTTACTGTTGTTCTATTATCTTGGAAATGAGAACAAGATGTTCTCTGAAGCTGATGCATATAGAATAACATCTTTCTGAATTTGGAATGAGTTATGGTAGCTAATTTTTCAGACTCTAAGTAGAGTTAAAAAGCAGAGAAGGGTGAAATGTTTCCACGAAAGTCTCCACCACTGTGGGAGCTGCAGTTTGCCAACGCTGCAATGGACAGAGGTTTCACCTCCCCTGCTTTCAATAAAAGTGAAGAACAGCATACATCATATTCATAAATTTTATGTACTCTCACAGAGTTAAATGAAACAGAAACATTTATCTCACAGAGTTGTCTGTATATCTCACTCTTCCTATCATTCCAAGCTCACTATTGCAGATATAGTCTGTTTCCATTCATCTGTAATCCTAGCATTCTTTCTCCAGTTGTTCAGTCTTAAGTTCTCTCTGGTCCTCTCCCACACTGCCTTAGTCTTTTCTCTTTTTCTCTCATACGAGGGAAGTCACTAAGTAACCCGCAAATGCCTGTTACAAAAAAACTAAATGCGACAGTAATTTGAAAACTTTTAATTTTTGAACCTACATTATTTCCCTATTTCTCAACATAATCGCCACCAACATTGTTACATTTGTCCCATTGTGTAATCAGTGATGCAATACCCATGGCATAAAAATCGAGAGTCCGATTTCTGAACCATTTTTTCACTTCTATTTCCACCTCTTTGTCATTCGAGAATCTTCTCCCACCAAGGTGGTTTTTAAATAGACCAAACAGTGAAAATCTCTTGGAGTTAAGTCAAGACTATAGGGTGGATATTCAAGAACTTCCCAACCCAACTGGCTAATTTTATCTTGGGTTAACCGAGCCGTATGTGGTCTGGCATTGTCATGAAGGAGAAGCATACCTCTAGTCAGCAGACCAGGACGTTTTCTTCAAATTGCATTCCGTATCATCAACAGAACTTCACAGTATGATACAGAATTCACACTGTCACCATACTTCTGGAACTTGGTTAACAACACTCCTTGATAATCCCAGAACACTGTCAGCATAACCTTCCCCGCTGAACAGGACGGCCAAGTCGGACTTTGTCAACAATTTCGGTGCGTCCCTGAGAAAATTCTTTTACCCAGTTATAGACTGCTTTACATGATAAACACTTTTCAGCATAAACTGTAATCATTTCATTATGAATGTCCTCAACTGAATGTTCTTTAGCCCACAAAAATCGCACTACACTTCTCTGTTCTTCTTTGGTACACACTAACAGCTGGGTAGCCATTTTGATATTGCTTTGCGCATGCGCACGTAAATCCCAGGGGGGAGAGAAAGAAATATCCTTTATGCTCACACAGAAATCCTTGTGCAAATGGCTTTATTTCTAAGTCCAGTGAATTTTTTAAAAAATCATACTCTTCTTCTTCTTCGTTCTCCCTAAAACTGCAAGCTTGATGTTTGTTGCAGCTGATGCGGTGAGTTTGAGGCACAGGACTGTACTGAACTAGGAGTGCTTTATGGTGCTTTTTTTTTTTTAGTACCTGAGAGGAGCTACAAAGTAGAGGGTGTGCAATACTTCTTTAACTGACTCTACTGTCAAGCAGGACTATGACGATCCCTGGCCCATTAACTGGCCCTGTTACTGCAGACACCAGTGGAGAGGTGGAACAGGCTCTTGGTTAGCCACTGCTTGCTGGCCTTGATAAAAGCACATTAGCTATGGTTTGATGACTGCTTGAGTAGTCTTCGTATCTCCCCCTCCCAACACGACACTGGGAAGTTTATCTAACTTACATGCTCTTCTTCATGGCAAGTTTAATCCAAAACTCTACTGTCTTGATAATTTGTTGTTTTGCTTTCTTGATAAGTTATTGTTTTTTTCTTGATAAGTTACTGTTTTTCTATCAACTGATGCTCCTCCCACACACACAAAAAAACATCTCCCACAAACAGTGTCTGCATCTGTCTGGGTGACAGCTGCAGACTTGGCACAACTCATTTTTTTCTCGAATGCTGAAGAAGAACTATCTGCATTTCTATAATAAACCACTCCCTCCCCAATTTCTTGCCTTACCTGTAAAAAATATTGTTTATGTGCTTCCTAATGTAGGCCCGCAGACCCAAGAATTTCCCGTATATCCTATGCAAGATGGTTTTCAGGAAATCACGTTCACGGGGATCTTCACTATCAAACAGGTCCAGAAGCTGAGCAGGAAAAGATAAGACCATTAATTCAAGTATATAAACATGGGACAATATTACATCTATATAGATATGGGCTAATATTGCATCTACATGGACACGGGCCTATATTACATGTATACACATAAGGCCAGTATCACAGGTATGGGGACACAGGCCACTAGCCAAATGTTGATCAAAATATGTGGTTATCATTTTTTTTTTCAAATGGCACCACATAACAGGCGCAGGATAACCTGAACACCCCTGCATAAACACTAAACTGCTGGAGCTTTAACAAATGTTTACCATTTGAATGATTACAATAACACCTTCCTCACTGCAGAATGCTGTGTGCTCCTGCCTCAGGATGTTTACCTCTTAGACAGACGGGTATGTACTGAGGCAGGTTATGAAGACAAACTGCTTGTTATCTAGCCCAGCTATGCAACTTCCACAAGCAGCAAGCCATTCTTACAAAATAGTTAATGAAAGCTGTGGATTATCGTTGCAAAGATAGCTAATTTTACTGTCTTAATGCTGTCACTGTCTAGGACATGGAAAGAATAACTTAGACTCTCTCTCACACACAAACACACACTCTCTCTCTCTCTTCTAAAACACTGTTCACAAAACTTTATCCTGTTTTCCAAACACAATAAATATATTCTAGTGAGATTTCTTGAGCCTAGGGACTCATAAATGAAAACTCACCTGTAAAACAAACTTCTGGTCTATATATCTTTTGGCTGTGTTTGGCTGGAAGTCTGGTGACTCAAGAAATCTCAGAAAGAACTCGTACACCAGCTGTGGACATGTAAAAGGTGAAAAAAAAAAAAAAGGTAAAGGTAATCCTGTTATGCCTTCAATTTTCCCAATAAACTATGTCCACAGTACACAGCAGAAAAAAAAAAAAGCCACACATCGAAGTGAAGATTCTCATTAATTAAAAAAAACATAATAATAAATGCAAAAAAATGGAGGGTCAATCTGTAAGCCTAACAAAGAAAGACTTTCTTACATAATTATAACAGAGAAATGTTCAGTGTCAGAAAAGTTACTCAGCAACTGATTACAGTGTTTAAAGAAAATAAAATCAGTAATAATGTAAATCCTGTCTAATTACATTTTTCATTCATTCATTCATTTGCATGTCCCTTGTGGAACTTTGCCTCCCTAACAGCACACTCCTGTAGGTCTCTTGGTTGTGAGCAAGATGGCCTGCTGCTGATGCAACCATTTGCAGATCATCAACAATATCTTGCAGCCATCTTCACCTTGGTCTTCCTCTGTTTCTTTTTCCCATTATGTGCCCTTCCAAGACGGTTTTCTCTAGATTATCATGAAGTTTAATGTGTCCAAAATATTTAAGTTTTCTCTGTTTAATACTCTTTACTAGCCAGTCTTCTTCAATATTAAGTTCTTGTAGTATGGATATATTTGTTCTTTTTTTGTGCCCATGATATTTGAAGAACTCTTCTGTAGCATTTACATTCAAAGGCATTTATGTGTTTCTCAGCTGTTTTGTTAAGTGTCCAGGTCTCACAGGTATATGTTGTGATGGGAAAAATGCATGCCCTTAAAAATCTTATTTTTGTAGTTCTGTCTGTTCCTCTCCACAGAATCTTTAGTTGTTTTACTTTCTGAAGAGCGATAGATGTCCTCCTTTTAATTTCCCTCATTGTATCTCCATTATTAGTTAGCAGTGATTCAAGATATTCAAAACTCTCCACTTCTTCCAGTTTTTCCTCACTGATACATACATTAGCTGCCTTGTTTGTTTTGTCAGTTGTCATCAATTTAGTTTTCTTTGCATTAAGATAGGTTTTGCTCTTCACTACTCTTACAGACTGACATAATTAGTTTTTCTATTCCCTTTTGTGTTGTGGACAGTAATACTGTGTCATCAGCATATCTAATCTCTGGTATTTCATAACCTCCAATTGTTATGGCATAGTAATATTCTTTGTCTATATCTTCTTTAACATTCCTCATTATATTTTCAGTATTCAAGTTAAATAAGTAAGGCAACAATATGGACCCCTTGTTTTATGTCAAACCAAGTTGTTGTTTCACCATTTATTCTTACTATTGCTTGTTGGTCTAGATACAGCAGTGATGTTAATTGTATCAAATGTGTTGGAAATGCAATTTTTTTCATTAATTCCCAAAGTTTCTGGTGTTGTACACAATCAAATGCCTTTGAGTAGTCTATAAAGGTTAAATACAGATTCACATTAAACTCTCTGCATTTCTCTATTATTAATCTTATATTCAATATATGATCTCTTGATCCTCTTCCTTGCTTGGACTATACTGACTTCCTCTTCTATTTTCTTACAAAGTCTACCTATTATGATTTTGAACAGAATTTTACTGGCATGACTAATCAGGGCAACAGTTCTGTAGTTTGTGCATAATTTCAGGTTACCCTTTTTTTGGCAGTGGTATGAATACAGTTTTTTTCCATTCTTTTGGCCAAATACCTGAATGCCATATCTTTTTACATAGTGCATGATAGATTGTTGCACATTCCTTTCCTCCTGCTTTAATAAATTCAGCTGTTCATCTCATCACATCCTGGTGATTTATCATTTTTCAGATTCTTTATTGCCCATAAAACTTCTTCTATTGTCGGTTTGGGTTCTTTCAATAATAATTCACACTGTTGATTTCTGCTTTCACAGTTAGTTGTTTCATACATTCCTCTGCAATATTCCTTCCATCTTTCTAGAATTTCCTCTGTCTCTGTCAAGGTATTCCCCATCTTGTCACAAATTACATTTAGCTTAGGTGTGACACTTCTCGTCAATGTCTTCATTTCTTTAAACATTTCACTATCTCTTCCACACTTCTGATGTCCTTCTAATCTTTCACAACAATCTTGTATGTATTGTTTTTTGTCTTTTCTTATGTTTCTTCGTATTTTTTTCGTTAAAGATTTATGTTTCTCTTTGTTGTTGTTTGTCACTTTCCATTGAGTCTTCATTTCTCTACGTTGTTTTATCAGTTCTAGTGTACCTGCTGTAATCTATCCATTCTTTTGTGTTTTCTTTACTGGAACCATGTCTTTAACTGTTGTTATTAAGATATCTCTGGCCTGTGTAGCCAAATCATCTGGTGTCATCTCCTCCTGTACAGCCATCACGATTTTGAAACTGTTCTTCACTTCTATACCATATTGCTCTGGTATTTTTTGTTAAGATCAAAGCAGAGTGGTCTTGATCCTGCAACTGTCTTTTATATCTTTATCTTCATGTCTGCTATTAATAACTCATGGTCCATGTCACAATCAACACCTGGTAAAGTTTTTGCTGATGTTATACTTGATCTCTACCTTCTTTGCATTAAAATGTAATCTATATGATTCTTGGATTTCCCATCCGGTGATGTCCATGTGTAAAGTATTCTTGGATGTTGTTTAAAAAGTGTGTTAGCAATCATTAGCTGATTTCCCATGCAAAAAGTCATTAGATTGTCACCTGCCTCATTTCCCTACAACATGTCCTTCATCTTCTGTTCTTTCTGTACCAATCTTTGCATTAAAATCCCCCATTATTAATACAATATCATTTTTCCATACCTGATCTATCATCGTTTGCAGTGTTATAAAAGTCTTCTACTTCCTCTTCTTCTGCTGCTGATGTAGGTGCATATATCTGGATGACTGTTACATTTCTAGGAGTGCCCTTAAGTCTGATTGTGAGGATTATTTAATTACATTATAGACTGCATGAAATGCTGACCTGTAAATGAGGCCAGGCAGCCTCCAGTGTTGGTTCATCTTCTTCTGGGTCAAACTCTGCACCGCAAGGATTGGAGGAAGGTGGCAATGTTCTAAACAGGTTAACTGAGAACTGGAATTGATGAAAAACAAAGATAACACTAGGCTTAGACTGGGATCACTGGTGGGTAATTTTAAGCTACTGAGATATGAAAAACAATATGTATGAAGATTATGAAAACACACAGAAGCAGCACAGATATCATATTGTGCATGTGGCTGCAACTTGAAACATTTGAGATACTTTTCCCTCATTTTCTTCTTTGGTGTAATCAACCACCAAAGATTCTAAGGCTGAGTTTTTTTTTCAATTTAAAACAACTAAAGAGATTATTTTCACATATTATTAACTACTGCATTTACTGGCGTATAAGATGTAACTGTAATTTTGCAAGGAATATTTTGAAAGAAAAATGGACAATAACAATAAACCAGACATTTTCCATGAATGCATCAAATTTCATCATAAATGCAGCATCACATTTGGCCACTTACTTCATACTTGCTTCTTAGTGAATGTTAGCAGCTGATGCTGCTTTCTTGATATAAATTACAACTACAACTTCAGAATAAAACTTTTCATCTATTCATACCTTAAAAAATTTACCAAGGATTTTATTTAAAAAAAACAATAATTCTGTGTCATTTAAAACTTAGCACAGTGTGATTCTTTATTTAGTGTTCTGTAATTCAAATTTTGTGATTTGATTTCCACACTGTTACTGTGCTAATATGCAATCTGTTAGTATTTTAAAGAAATAACAGTTTGTTGGCAGAAATGCAGATGAAGCCACTGACAGCAATTATTCAGGAAAGACGCTGGATTTGGTTAGGATATGTGCTCCGAATGACTGACAACTCACTACCAAAAATAGCACTAAGATGGACACCATAGGGGAACAGAACTAAGGGTAAACCAAAAGAGACATGGAGAAGAACAACAGAGAGGATGTTGAGCAATAGAGGGCTCACCTAGGCAAGGCAGGCATTTGTGGAAAACCCTTGCGGAATCCCCATGTGCTCTGGGCACTTTAGGTTGAGAGAGAGAGAGAGAGAGAATTTTAAAGTGATAAGAAACATTTCTATTCATCTTGTAACATGTCATAAAAGTTCACTATGCTTAGTGTCTGACCTCCTATAGCCACAGATTTATGGCCACATTGACTTAAGGCCTGACCCCCTGATTCCAAAATGCAGTCACTGGTCAGCGCACAACTGTTATTTGATTTGTAATCATAATTTAATTATTTATAATCATATCTACTTGACTCTGAGGTTGTGAGGAACCCAGTATGTGTTTAGGTGTTAGGCTAGTAAGCTCTAAAACAAAGCCTACCATAATCATCAGGGAACAAGAATCTGGATGATTTCAGAGGAGCTTCTTCTACTTCTATATAACTGCATCTTATATGTCAGGAAATGAGGTAAGTATTACAGTTAAACAGGAACGATGAAATCCTTTCATGCAGTGATTACATCTCTGTCTAACAACAGCAGTCATAAAAGAGCTACTGATGGCAAAGACAGGTGGTGGACTAGATGCCTCAGAAACAGGGAAAGTGTAGAGCAGAAGATGGGAAATTTTTTGTCTCTGATTTGTACACACCTTGCACCTCTCAGCACAACTGAATAATCACTACACACACCGACAACCATTCTTCAATAATTCAGTCTTTTTTCCCCCCCTTGCTTCTATTCTCTACTTCTACCTGGATTTTCCATAAACCTTGTTTTCATGCTCTTGGCATCCCAGCATACAGCATGCCCAACCAACTTTAACAACTTGGGGGCAGGGGGTGGGGGGGGGGGTGAGTGGACGCGACAGATTTTCTTTTGCCCATTGGCAAGGTATTGCTTTTCTGTGGTTCTTGAAATGAAAATGCATACACTGACAACACTCCTAAAGTCCACATTCCTGTAGTCTGATAACTCACCTATGTATTTCTTGGATCTATATATTTATGTTATGCATCATAAATGTTTCACACCTGTGTTAAAAACTGTTAACACCCGCCCATATGTTTTTTTCAGCTTCCATATCTAAGTTCTATACATCCACAACTTCTGGAGTTGCTTGCATAAACACCAACAAGCGCACGCACTCTTCTGTGTATATTACTGGAAATGATCTGTTTCCACACTCTGCCGCTTACTTCACTCCTACACAACAAACCCCGTGTATGCTTATTTTCTTACCATTTTTACTTTTTTTTTTCTTTAATGAGAGCAACAGAACATATTATACAGCAACACAAACCATTATAGCGAATTAGATAGTTTAGGGCAGTGGTTCCAAAAATTGGATACCACGGACTTCTGTGGGCCCGCACAGAGCCATACTCAGGTCTGTCTAATAAGTCTAGATTATGCAGAATACTAGAAATGTGTGAAGGTTTTTAATTTTAATATCCGGTGGCGGTAAAGTATATTGTGGTTGAAGTGATTTATCACTGGCTTCGGGGGGGGGGGGGCACAAAAGGGAAAAGTCTGAGAACCACTGATTCAGGGAAATGAATAAAGAAAACACCACTCTCAAGTGGGACCTGTCATGCCGACGAAGCCAAATAATAACGATCTTGTTTTGGCACAAGTGCACAAATGAGAGGGTTCTATTTTTGGTCTGTTAGTATGCGTCTCGGATAAGATCCCCAACAGTCAACGAACGCCAGGTCAACAGCTCTGATCCAAGAAAACTTTCTCACCCAGGACTGATCTAGAATCAGGTTGTGGTTACACAGGGGCGGTAATTTTTACACAAACATGTGACGAGTACGTATGGCAAATAAGTATAAGCTACAACAAAATTCCAGTATCTCACACTGGAGGTGTCGAACAAGTTCGTACTATAAAAACAGGGGAGATGATGAAAGGTAAAACGAGAACTACTAAAAGTGTGACGTATGGGAAAACCATTTTCATAACCTAAACCCTTTCGAGGAAAAAAAAAAATGATATCCATCCAAATATCTGGGTTGTACATAAGTCCATCTGCTGTATGTCGTCAGATCCCGGCGTTTTCAATCAAGTTACACTATCCTTCTGCATCAAGGTATATTTTCTCATCTACAACTGTTCGCGGGCTTCTGACACCTGCAAAAGTGTTGCAAAATTTGGCACGAGGGCGAAAATGGAAACACGTGTATCCCTGTTCAAAGTTGGCCGCAGGGGGACAAATAGTTTCAAAGCCGGAACTCGCCGACAGAAACCTTCGGAATGGTAAAAGAAAGGATATCTTAAGCTCTTTCGCCATGCACCAATCTGTATCACGATATAATGTGCTTAGACATGTTAAGCTTACTTGCCAGGCAATATGCTAACACATCGGGCATCTAAAACTTATGTTTGACACAATACGTGTTAGTCTTTAAGTTTTTTCTTCCTTCACACAAACCACAAATTACTCCCACAGTTTAGTAGGCATATGCGAGGATATTTCATTAACGGACTCAACTGTGTGGATGATGTCAAATTATGTCGAAAAAGCAACATCCACTATTCATGCTGATGCGACGGTAAATAGTCTCGGAACAATATCAGAAAGTTCAAAAGCGTTTTTAAGATACCAGAACAGCTGAATATCTAACAGTAACGCTAAAAGGCTCAAATTTCAGCTTTAACAGAAGAAGGCTGAACCATAACATCAGAAAGCTGAAAATCAAATATAACAGTAACCTTATATGACAAGAGTCATATCCTAGCCAATGACATGCATTACACAACAGAAACGAATGGACTGGCACAGTTCTAAATTGTACCTTAGAACACAAAGTTGACGAGTGTGGAAAAAAAAAAGAAAAAGAACTTAGTTTTTGTTAAAGTCATTATCTTACTATTTTTCATTCTATTATGCGGAAAGTGCTTTGTCTGCTAATTTTCCAGATGCTCTGTCTTTGTCTGCTAATTTTCCAGGCTACGTATACAACACTGCGCTCTATCGCTAAATCTGTGCCTACACTGCTGTAGGTGTGTGAAGAGCCGCAAGTAAATCAATAGAGGAATCACGAAATCCAGGCATGGAAGATATGGTTTGGGGAGAAAGCTGCATAAAAAAAAAAACTGTTGGGAGAGAAAATGCACAAATATCATAATCAAAATAATACCCCAAGAAATGGACGATACTTTCTGGACATCTCAAGATAAAAGTCGGCTGCACATACAAGAAAAATAAAGCAATGAATACAAACACACGAGGGAAACCCCAGCAAGTGATCAAGGAAAGTGACGAGGGGGGGGGGGGGGGGAAGGGAATGAACAACAGACCTGACTAATGAGACCAAATTCCATGCATACTTTTAATCCTGCTACAACTCACCCTCCCCTGTTTGTAATCAACCCAAATCCTTAGGATATTTTTTTGAGAAGCATCAAGATCTTTTTACTCGAAGAAAGATGAAAAAGTTAGGCCTTTGGGAGTACAAGTGTAAGTTGTATCTGTCTGGTGACTTTCTTACACCGGCTGTTTTTCTATGTATTGAAACGCTCGGTAGGTGCGCTAGGATAAAAGTACCCCTGTACTGTATATAAAGACCTGCGGCTAAAACTACACTTGTTTAAAAAGTACATGTGCACTTGCAATTAATACTATACTTTTCTAACAGTGCTCAGCTGAAAGTTTTTTTTTTAAAAAACCAATTAGTTCCTCAATTCTTTTTGTCTTGACACCAAGTCGGGCTAACTTAATGAATCATTTGACTGTCTGGAAACAAGAATACATCACCTCCATTTTTCTGAACAATCTTTAATTAAAAACAAATATATCGTAAATGACACGAAAAGAGCAATGCGCAAAACAGTCTTCCATCCAGTTCTGTGCTACCAATGTAAAACACGCACACCAAGAATTAAAAACAAAAGGAAAATCATCACGACAGAAATGAGATGTTTAAGGAGAATACTAAATGTGACAAGAAGGGACCCAAAAAAAAAAAAAATCAGAAATGACACCATCAAGACAAGGGTTGCAGTAACACTGACCTACAGTACATCCTGTAACAAGAAGTTAAAACGGTCTGACCATATTATACAACTATCACCAGACAGTATACTTCAGTAAACATTCACAGCAAGAAATGTAGGAAACTGGAGGAAAATGTAGGAAGAGGCTGACCGCGCAAGAGGTGGATGGAGGAAATTACAGAAACCTTAAATATTCCATTATATGAAGCAAACCCCTGAGCCATATCAAGACGTCTCTTTGTCCATTCAACACTGAAAGGTCTGAATGAGAAAGGAGACAAGACAGGAGGAGACAACACTTTTCTGAAAACGTCAGAGAGCAGGGAAATTCTGTGACGTAACACAGAAAAGAAAACGCTATCGCGACAACCTCGCTCAGAAAAAACGTCTACGAGTTCGCGGCCACTGCAGGAACTCCACCATTAACCGCACTGTAATCACGGAATCTAGTCACACGAATTTCCTATTGCATAACAGAATACACTGCTTAAACAAGGAAGCAAGAGAAAATTTAGTGGAACCATCGTCTACTACACACAGAAGTAAAACCCTTTTCTCAAGATGTTTCTACACTATATCTTCTTTCCACCCTCTGATACTTAAAAAAAAAAAAATTAAACCAAATCATCGCAGTGACTTCGCTATTTTATTTCATTTAAGATTCTCGCCTTCATGGCCGGTTTTGTCTGCTTCGACTCTCCTCCAAAGAGTCCAATACATTAATTACTAATCTTCCTTTCTTACTCTAGAGAGAGTCGCTGTCACCGCTGGCTGCCATCTATTCTCTGTACACGCTACTGGTACATTCTAGGCCGGTAAATCCCAGCCTCATACCATGACCTAAATTACGGTCGCAGTGGGTATAAGGTAGGGTCGCGAGGAGATGTTATATATTTTGATTTTTGTTGAATTTCAATATCTTTTTTTTTATATAGACCGCTGGTCACGTACATTCGCTAGTCAGGAGTCACGTACCTTTGTTGATTTAGAGTCGCTAGTCACGTATCTATCTCTGGTGGTTTAGGGTCGCGAACCATGTACTTTTACTGGTTTAGGGTCGCGAGTCATGTACTTTTACTGGTTTAGGGTCGAGAGTCACGTATCCATCTCTGTTGGTTTAGGGTCGCGAGCCATGTACTTTTACTGGTTTAGGGTCGCGAGTCATGTACCTTTGCTGATTTAGGGTCGCGCTAAAAGAAGCCGGGAACTAGAGCTCTAGGCATCAGCAGTGAGAGGAAATGCCATGGCAGGCGGCATCATAACCAACTGACCGATTTTAAAAAAAAATTTTTTCGGGGGGGGGGGGGGTGAAGGAAGAGACGAGAAGAGAAGAAAGGCGCTAGCGATGGAGTATAGAACTCAAAGGAGTAGCTGTGAGAAAAGTTTAGACCGCTGAACTACAAGATATACTGATGCCTTCGTTGTCTGCCACGGAGATACAGACTAGTAAAATGGGGACTTTGAAAAAGTCTAAAATGAGAAGAAAAACCCTAATACGCGACGACCAAGATTCTAACTACTATTATCTTATCAGCATTTTCTGGCAATAAACTGCCAGTGAAGGTCTGGAAAGTGAGACAGGAATCGGAGTGACTTCAGTCACGATGGTGCAGCTTATCAAGAAGCCCGGCACTGCAGATGGCAGGGAAGATATCGCCAAGCCACCTGCCTGAGCATGCCCAGCGCATAATTAAAACCACGACTGTCAGCCATTATCAATTATAAAGGGAACACGGTCTACCTGTGGAGTGAATCACAAAAATAATAGCTTCAAGATCGCTGGTTGCACGGGAAACACTTGCAGGCCTCGGTGTTCCCTGCGAGAGCAAAGTTATTTGGAAACATTATATCCTTGGAAAATCTTATCCTAAATTCGCTGTAGGAAACAAACACACACACAGAAGGAATAAGCAGCTTTCGTAGTCAGCTGTCTCCATCATCACTGTCAGCTTCTGCGGCAGCCACACAACCTGGCTTACTTTTATAAAACGTATTTTCTTTACACTAAAAGCCTCTACCTCTATTCTGCAGATGAAGTGGATAACAAGTACGCGTACAATGAAAAGAAGAAATAATATCACAGAACATAATTATCAGGACTATAATGTGACCTGTAACTGAAAGTTTGAAAACTGTGTAAAACGAAACAACAAATAATTACTGTTTCCAAGATTTACCAAATAACTGATTTAAAAACAAAGGCAATTCGGGAATATGGCTAAATTGCACAGGGTAGACCTACTAATCCAGAGTATGTGTGTATGCGTGCGCTTCCAATGGAGCATAAGGCATCAACAAAGATTCTCCAGCCAATCCTGTCTTGGGCAAGTCGAAATACCTTAAACCGCGTCTTTCCCGCTTCCTTTAGTTCTTCCTGTATTGTGCTTTTCCATGTCCCCAATGTCCTACCCCTCTTTTTCGTTTCCCTTGAGGTGTCCACGTCAAGGCGGTATAGGAGTATCTTGTCGTAGCCATTTCCATCTTTGCCTTTTTTTTTTACCTCTTTCCTTCTCAATATTGCTGTCTGCTGAAATGAGGCTTCCTTATTTTTTTAAATCTGATTCTCATGATCTTAGTCTTGTCTGGATGTACATTCAGACCTACTGTCTGGCTATTTCGTAAATTATAGTTGTCGTCTCCAGTATATCTCTTTGGGTAAATAAGAGTAGACCGATATCATTTGGGAAGTCGCAATCCTCTAGGTTATTTGTGAGCCCCAAGCTTTATCCTCTAGATCTGTCTTTGGTGGCAGTCTTCATTATCCAGTCAATAACTATCAGGAAAATAAGTGGGGAGAGTAAGTACCCTTGTCTTACTTCTGTTTTGATCTAGAACCATGCAGTTTGTTGTCTGTTATGTTTCATGGAGCTCTAGTTGTTCACATACATATTTTTCATTTCGTAATATTTATGATTTTTTTCATGGAGTCCGCAGGCCTGCAGTATTTTCCACAAGGAAGGATGACGGATATTACCTAAAGTCTTCTCGAAGTCCACAAAGTTTATGTACTATATATATATATATATATATATTATTCTAACTGTTCTGCCTGGAGTGAAGACACTAATAACGAATCACAGACCCACCTGTATTAGGACCACACCCTTTTACTTGTTCTTTAATAAAACTACATACTTTTGATGCCGTTCAACTCGAGTTAAGCAGCAGTAGGACTTCCAATAGCCGACCTGCATACACACAAAGCCACACATGATGCAGTCTACATACACACGCTGTACTGTGTGCGATGTGACTTTTTTTCAGGATCAAATTCCAGCCCTTCATTCGCACACCACTTTCATTTTTAAAAAAAAAAAGCGTAATAAATGGATGTGGCTTTCACAAAATAACAAGAAAAAAAAAGTTTCAGCATTAGGCACCCTTTGGCCTATTCACAGTGCTTCCATACAAACATGTTTCAAGCCGCTACATATTCAGATACACTCAGCCAGCACCTTACACACACAAACATTTTATATCTATATAGATATCCCGTCCGTTGCCTTTCTAAAGTACTTTTTTTAAAAACTCTTGTTCTCTCATAAAAAAGAACAAATTAGTACATGTAATGCAGATCAACCTCGCTAAATCATTCTCCTGCCTGCTGGGCTGGATCTTACATTACCTACACTGTTGACTGTTGTATACTACATTATTAAGTGCCCTCACAGCAAGAGCTGGCGGCCATGTTTGTCCTCAGTTGTCCATGTCTGACATTTTCCATGCTCATGTGGTGGGCATGTGTTCAAGGCAGAAGCGTTTGACATGTCCGTGGAAGGAATTCTTTCACACTGCTAGCCTGCCCCCTACTTTGTTGGGTTTTTTTTTTTAATCCTAGATCAGTGGGCGCCATGTACAGGGTGTTTTTAAAGTTACACTACACTTTACATGAAAAAAAAACTGAAAAAATGAAGTAAATGACGTCATCACAAAATGTGCTTATAAAAAGTCATTTAATTAGTTACAATAGTGACTGCAATGATACAACGCTGTTTTGGGTTAGCTGAAATGTACCACTGAAATATTCATTATAACAGGTGTTGGAAATGTCTACCACGGGCTTCAAGACAAGACTGTACACGTCTCTTCATATTGTCAAATACCTTGTGCAACGTTTCTGTTGTTATTTCTTGAATGGTAATTCTGATTGCTTCTTTCAGGTCCTCAATTGTTTGTATATTATTTGTGTAAACATTTTCTTTCAGGAAACCCCATAGATAACAATCTAATGGATTTAGATCTGGAGAACGAGCAGGCCAAATTCCACGAGATATTATGCGATTTGCGAAAATGTCTCCCAAAAAAACCGTGTGTTGCTCTAGCTGTGTGTACAGTTGCACCATCTTGCTGGAACCACGCTTCTTCAATTTCACGTTCATTCAGCTGGTCTAAAAAAGGTTCCAGAATGTCAGTACGGTACCGATCGGCATTTATAGTGTTGTTGAAGAAAATTGGTCCATTTAAACGTTTTCTACTGACGGCACACCATACCCCAGTTTTCGCATCGTGTAGCGGCGCTTCATGAAATGCACTGGGATTAACACTGCTCTAAATACGATTATCTTGGCTATTAAGGTATCCTGATAGATGAAACCATGCCTCATCAGAGAAGAATGTTAAATCGAGAACTGACTGGTCTTCTTCAGCTAAAAATGCTTGAAACCACGCGGAGTAGTTGACTCTGGATTGACTGTCACACTCTTTTAGTTCAGACACAACAGAAATCTTATATGGATGAAAATTTAACCGATGTTTAAGAATTTTGTGCACCGTGCTCAGTGATAAGTTCACTTCTTGCGACATTTTCCTTAAGGACCCGCACGGACGTTTCAGGATTCTATCTTGGATATCTAGACATTTTTCTTCAGACACAGTAGGCCTACCAGATCGCGGAGCATCTTCCACAATTCCCGTATCATGAAACTTATTCAACACATTTCTAATTGTAGTGCGATGAGGAGGTTGTTTATCAGGAAACTTTGCTATAAATCTTTGAACAACCATCCGTGTGTATCGAGGGCCATTTCGAAACACTTGTTCAACCAAAAAAAAATTCTTCCTTCCGTTGATAATATCATTCTGTTTCGAGTGCAAAAAATTACTCCAGCAGATGGCAACCATTCACTGCATTTTTCTTCACGACTGACTGCGCAGCACATTTTTATGATGTCATTTTCTTCATTTTTACATAGAAAGTGTAGTGAGACTTTAAAAACACCTTGTAGTAGAGTAGCTGGCTGGCGGCCTCTCCCGCCTTGAAAGTTAAATCGGCCACTTAAGCCGGTATGGAACTAGACGCAACTAGTCGAGAAAATGGGCAGTTAACCCGGTTTCGAACTAGTTGCAACTTGCCGGTAAAATATCTTGTAATATGCCTCCAAAATTCTGAAGGCTGAAGGAGGGTGACAGTTACAGCAAGACCCTGTCCCACCTCTCCCTTGGTACCTCTAGTAACTGGTCTAGCCTGGCTAACGGAGAAGAGTTCGCCACAGCCTCCATGGTGATGGAATCTGCTAAAGAAACATTGCACACTCCCTGCTTTTTAGCTGTATGGTTCAGCTTTACAAAAAAAAAAATAAAAAGGAGTGAGGAAAGTGGACAGAAAGTAAGGCGAGCACGTATAAACTAAAGAACATAAAACAATCCAATATCTCGGCAAAAGCCTTTTTGAAGGATCACATAAAAAAACAATACAGGAGATCAAAAATACGAAAAACAGATGAAAAAAATAAACACTTAAGCTTTTTTTTTGTATACTCCTTGTAAGAAAGAAATTTTGTCCTCGTCTTTCTTACAAGTAAGATAGCGTGAAGGACAATCATGAAAAGTATAATGAAAAAAAAATCTGACTGACACGAAGTGTAAACATGTTTTTGAAAACACGGACATGAATGAATTTTAGCTCTGGCTGAGCTCTCTCTACTTCAGCACGGGGGAAGTGGCCAGGAAGACAAATACAAACTGGTAATTAGAAACTGGAACGGACGCTCTCCTGTACACCTTTAGTCTGATCTCAAGTTCTGGCAGCGTCTACGAGAAGTGCTGCCAACTGTGTTTCTCAGAAAGAAAAAAAAAAAAGAAGAAAGCCTAGAAATACTTCAAAATACATCCACAATTATTGACATTTTTACGGCATTTATCCAAATAATTATTTAGAAAATATTTTCTTTTAATAAGGTATAACTGAAAAGTAATAAGAAATGTTATTTAAAGTAATACGTTTGTGTTATTAATGGTAATATACCTGCTTGAATCCCTCACAGATCACACAAAAAAGAACAAGCTAGAAAACGCTGGCTAAAAGGAGACTTATTTGTGATACAGACTTTTGCTGGACATGTCTACGCTCATAATACGCACTACTCAAACTAAGACAGCGGTCACCGACCAACAGCTGACTGCCTGTGTCAAGGCTGGCGAAACAGCCGGCCAAGACCGTTTTCTATACCTCCCAGTTGTACCCTTGGAAACAGAGCAGTCTCACCAAGTCAAATAGGGGATCACATCAGAAAAATGAGCCCGGTCCTAAATGTCCGTCGAGCCGAAGTTAGATGTGTTGGGCCGAGAGACGCATGACTGCGACACAATGCAACCAAGGTCATTTTGAGCGCGAAGAACGGAGAGTTGTAAATTTACAAATGTGACATTAAAGCAACATTTTACAAATGTGACATTAAAGCAAGATACCAAGATTAGAGAATATATGCAAAACCTAAGAAACACACAAGTTCTGGGATTTTAAAAACTCGCGGCTCATGCCTCTGTATTTGCTTGTAATGAATCCTCTAATCTTCTGGAATCAACTGACATGTAGCTACCACTCTGACACTGTAAACTATGACCATCAGTTCATTTGTGCAAGACCAACATTGCTAACAGCGAAACTATCTCAGAAGTAAAACTACATTTTACAAAATGTATGAATACAACTATAAAAACATCCTATGTATCACGTGGAACATGATTTTATAACTGATTTATTCGTATTTAGCTTGTTGTGATAGTTATTAAATTACTCCAAGCTTCTATAATTTACTACAGAAGTGATAACAACAAAGCAGTTTTTCTACTTATTATCTTGAACTTATAGAATTAGATAAATGTGAAGCTGAGTGTATTGTAAGATAGTCCCACAGCAAATGCCGTAGGCATGAACCGTCAGACCTCATTATGCTGGGCCATCAGCGTATGAGGTAGGGTGGCCAGTTTCTTTCCTCTCTGCCTTTCCTTCCCAGATTTTCTGTTACCCATTGGGTCGGAGAAAAAAATTCCGCTCAGTTGGGGATTCGAAACCTCGACCATTTGGTTGGTAGACGAGTGCTCTAACCACTACGCTAGCCGGTCCCGTGGTTGTATTGTGCAGGCACTTAAGAGTCTATTGACCAAAAGAAAACTAGACTCGGGATGCAATCCATATCAAGAACTTTGTGAACCGTGGTATCTCAGTTTTAATAGTATCACATCCACATGAAGGTCTTCAACTATTTTAATGATGAAATGCAGCTCATCAAGGCAAGTAAATGATGATGCACGCAGATTTCTCTCTCTCTCTCTCTCTCTCACTCGCTCTCACACACACACGCGCGCGGACGCACGCACTCTCTCTCCAAAATTATCTAGATTTATTGGAAACATCGTGATGACTATTTTCATTATGTATGTGGGACCAATCTCGTGTGTGTGTGCGTCTCTCTCTCTCTCTCTCTCTCTCTCTCTCTCTCTCTCAGAAACGTGGAGTACAGCAAAAAAAGATGAACAACAACTGCAGATATTTCAGAACACGATCCTAAGAAGAATCTTTCGACCCATATAGGATACCAACAGTGGAGAATGGAGAGCTAGAAAGAACACCGAACTGAACAAATTATAACTATTTTGAAACTGAACTGACTATGCTGGTTGGGCCATGTAGAAAGAATGGAAGAGAACAGACAAACGAAAATGATATATACACACGAGATGAGGAAAACAAGATAATGGGGACAGAGATAAAAAGACAACATAGACGAGGATATAAAAGAAACTGGTGTTACCAACTGGAGAGAGAAGATTAGGAATAGAGAGGAATGGAGGTGAACTTTATCTGTAGCAATGAGCCTTAATGGCTGGGAAAGCTGAAGTAAATAAATATATATATATATACACACACACACACTAGTAAACCTATGAACCTATCCTCAAGTAGATTTTCATCCCTTTTCTTCACCTTACCCCCAGCATGCACTGCAACATTTCGATTAATGTGACAAATATGTCAACTTATAAAGCATGAATTAAATCCCTGTACAAAACATAAGGTCAGTCCAATCTTAACAGTTGCACAAATTGACACGCTGTGCATGAATAACTCGGTGGCTGGGCCGTGAAAATAACCAGAAATAACCAAATGAAACTACAATTCTGACGTAAGACGATCCAGAAATAGCCAAATGAAACTTCAATTTTGACGTAAGACGTAAGTGCTTCTACGACCGTGTGGCTTCAACACCTTTCACGCGACAAATTACTATCTGAATTAATTTCCATTAAATAATAATACTTTATAGGCATCATGATTGCCACTGTTAGCACCACAACCGCAGCCAACACCACCACCGCCGCCTTAGATGGCTCAGATGGCATTTATATCTGTTGTCAATGTTCTCATTAATCATCCTTGCCATCATTAGTTCTGATCATGTTTTCACAAACGTGATTCACTGCCTTGTAGGAAGTCATGAAACTGCTACACTCACTGACAGTATCAACGGTTCTAACATTTCTGACGACTTCTTACACGAGAATGAGTCAAAGCATTAATTTTACTCCACAAATTCTAAATCGAGCAGCAGACAGTTGGAGCATAGTTACACCATTCTTCTTAAGATACATGTTCGCTGAGGCATGTCGGTCATTTTGAAAATGTGACGTCAGCCCAACAAGATCAAAGATAAGCCGCTACCTGGAGATCAAGGACGATCAAAGAACACCACGCAATGTTCTTTTCTTGGGCAGCGAGTGTGAGAAATGTGCAAATACAGGTTTTTATATTTTTAATTTTAATAATTTACATTTTTATTCAAATATTTTATTTGTTAATATTTTACCTTAAAATCCAGTGTATTTACTGTTAAAATCATTCTGAAAATTCAGTTCGTGGGACCCAGGAACGGATTCAACCAGTTTCTATTATTTTAAATGGGAAAAATTGTCTTGGAACTCGAACGATTTGAAACTCGAACGGGGTTGAACTCGAACGATTTGGAACTCGAACGGGGCTCTGGAACGGATTAAGTTCGGATTCCAAGGTATCACTGTATTCATGACAGAACAGAAACGCGGTTATTACAGGCGTGTCTCTCTTCGGTGGGTATATGAACGGAATGGAAAGTTTAAAAGTAGGAAGTCAAATCAGTCATCCTAGATCTGACTAAAAATGTATGAGGTTGTTTGTGGAATTCTCTTACGTTATGAAAATGAAGGAGATGGTTTTCTAGGACGTTCAGTCAAATAGAGACGAATGCTGACTTTCAGCCAGAGAACAAAGAAAACAAGAAAGGAGTGCCGACATTCTTCGTCACCAAAATCAAAGAAATCCCGTACAACTCGGTCAACCGGAAAGGTGATGTTTATGGGACTATAAAGGCTCAATCCTGGAACATTGCATGCCACAAGGAATCACTATCAACAGCGAAGCATACTGTGATCTGCCAGAGAACCACTGTAAATCTTCAGCCAGACCAAACATCAGGTCTGATGTGTTGGTACAGCATGATAACGTGCAGCCTCACCCGGTTCGTGCAATAGCTAAACAAATTATGGATCTGAGTTTTAAGCGTTTTCCACATCCTGCATATTCACCTGACCTCACACAGTGTGACTGTCACGTTTTTTTTTTTTTACCCCTCAAGGAGGCTCTAGATGGGAAGGAACTCAGTACAAACGATGATATAAAAAAGCATTGCACAGGCGGTTATAGTGAAGTTTCCCCCCCCCCCTTTCTGTGTATTTCAGGCATTAGTGAAGCGGTTGTGGACTGCACTGAATGTAATTGATACTGTCAGTAGACTACGTTGAGAAGAAATAGTTTTCAATCATATCTATGTCTTTTATGTCAATAACACAAAAAATAGTGCGATTACTTTTTTATTCAGCTTCGTAATACAGATCTTTGTTCTTACTGGATATGCTAGTTCTGAACAGCAGATTGCCGTTATGATGAAAGTTTAACACAACCATCACATCGGACAGGAAGAGGAGTACAGCGGTTTCCTATCTAGTAGAAGACTAGCACGATGAAACTATATTTGTATCTCTACTCCGTTAACCAGAAGTTTTATCATTAGAGCGCTTAGACGTATGCCTTTGACCTGCCAGTTTGAACTTGCTGGACCTGGGTAACTGCTGTCGCTCACACTTTATTTCCTCTCCATTTATTCAAATAAATAAACACAGCACCGTTTCCTACTCTTAGCAATGTATACATCGAGATGGGTCATCTCCTTCCTGCGTACCTAAAAAAAGGTCTTCTTCATCCTTGGTCTTCTCCTGGAAGCTGGATTGAGTTCTGATGTCTCTGTAGAGAACGCACGTTTGCATAATGCATTCTAAATTCTCGGGGCTGCTTGTACTGAGTGGAATTCGGGCAGCCTTCAGCCCATACAAACATATACCGTGCCCACCACATTCACTTTCCTGCAAATAACTAAAGCTCTTAAGTTAAGATTTAACTAATACTCTTTGTAAATTAAAGAACAGACACTCTACGGTCTTAATGTGATTGGAAAGGGGGGGGGGCGGGGACGGAGAATCTCTGCTGTGCCAGTAAGTGGACGAACATTCATAAGGACTCTGATTATGCTTAACTGAATATCGGTAGAACTGACTCATGAAAGCTAACAGCAATCATGAATCTTTCGCTGCCCTGCCTTACACAAGGAGAATGTATAACTGAATGAAACCCCAAACCCTGCTTAGCTGGATCACTGACACGGGCTAAGAACCCCGCCTGAACCTGACAACACCCAGCTCATGATTAGTTCGTGTATATTTCTAACGTAAAATATCAAGCAGCGTCTCCGTGCTTTCTCTGACAGCCTCCTAAACTGAGGCAAGCCTTCTGCTATAATTATTTCGCTCCAGTATCGACCATCTCTGAGCAGAAACACATAATCATTTGTTTCTCATCTGATCTGGTCGCTCATGTCTGTTGTGACATTTATGATATTTTGTTCTGAAGATTCGTTGTTTCTTATCTTTTATCCCAACTCTCAGTCATTCCTTCTGCTATTCCGATTTTGTTAAAATAAGAATTTGTATTTAGAATTGCCACGGATGCATGGCAGGAATGTTCAGATCGACGGCAAAATATAGCGTTGGTGTCCTTTTTATCGGGTGCTTTCGAATATCTCAAGTTAATAATTTATCAATAAACGCCTAACCTAAATACTGATATCTTCAAAGAATACGTTTCGTTTCAATTCATGCCGGTATCGAATACAGCTTTCTTAACAGTTCGATACCAAGTGGACAGCCACCGTCACGATGTAAGACTTACTTATCAGTGCAAAATGGGAGCGCGAATCGACCATACACTCAATAATGCATTCCTAGAGTCTGAATTGTTTTACTGCTTAAAACAACAACAAATTTTCAGCGCTACATTCTAGTCAAGGAATTCGTGACCAGTCCACTTATTTTTAACTTCTCTTAT
The DNA here is from genome assembly GCA_009760885.1 of Achatina immaculata. Classification (NCBI taxonomy): domain Eukaryota; kingdom Metazoa; phylum Mollusca; class Gastropoda; order Stylommatophora; family Achatinidae; genus Lissachatina; species Lissachatina immaculata. The sequence goes on from CM019702.1 coordinate 35,058,251, forward strand.
TAAACTGCATCGTGTCTCTGCTTAGCCTTCACACACTCGCATAGCGTTTTACATCAATCACCACACAAACTAATGTATAGAACCGGGAACATAAAGGGTAGATAAAAGGATGGCGCGCCTCTACAAAAATATATGTAAATAAAAGCACGGAAACAAATGAACCCAAGACAAGTTGTTATTATTATTATTATAATATTATTATTATTATAATTATTATTAAACTGATGTTATCATTCCACGAGATATAAAGGCCGCTATATCAGTGAGTGGGAGAACATCTGGCAGCTTCTGAGATCTAGAACAGATTTCAGTAGGGCTGTGTTCTATCCTCTACACTCAGCGGGTGGAGGTTGGGGGGGGGGGACCTATTTTGGTCCTTCCTTCCTTCTTTACCTCTATCTGGGGCACGGGCCATCAACAAGGGCTCTCCATTTATTTCTATCCTGAACTGTTTCTTCTATCAATCTCTAGGTGTAGTAAATGTTCACCATAACACGTCATAGATCTTGGTGAAGAAGTTCCTTCCCAAGCCAGGATTAATTTCTTCTCTTGCTGAGCTTTTTAAGGGCATGCATCTTTCCCATCGCAACATATGCCTGTGAGACTTGGACACTTAACAAAACAGCTGAGAAACACATAAATGCCTTTGAATGTAAATGCTACAGAAGAGTTCTCCAAATATCGTGGACACAAAAAAGAACAAATATATCCATACTACAAGAACTTAATATTGAAGAAGGCTGGCTAGTAAAGAGGATTAAAGAGAGAAAACTTAAATACTTTGGACACATTAAACGTCATGATAATTTAGAGAAGACCGTATTGGAAGGATACATAATGGGAAAAAGAAAAAGAGGAAGACCAAAACGAAGATGGCTGCAAGACATCGTTGATGATCTTGCTCACAACCGAGAGGCCTACAGGAGTGACGTTTGGGAGGCAAAGTTCCGCAAGGGACATGCAAATAAATGAATGAATGCTGAGCTCTTGTCGACGTTTCCGTAGCTAAAGTACTTTCATAGAACTGGGCAGCTGGCCCTATGTACAACTCTGCTCCTTTCTCATCCAGGCTTGAGATCGCCATGGCGAAGTTTATTTTGGTCAGCTGTTGATAATCTGTATATTCATAGTAAACCTGTATACGTAGAAGTATCTTCCACCACCACCACCACCACCACCCGAAAAGCCGTGCCCAGAAAGGCGAGTTCCTCCTAATATTATATTATAATAATGGCTCTTTCCGTCCTGGAAGATACGAGTTTGTTTGTACACAGATTGACGTTACAGCTGTGGCTTCTGCTGGGCATGAGCTGTCTTAACAGCCTCTTCCATGGTGGATTATACCAATGCTGGAAATGACGACATACAGAGAAAGTAATGATCGTGTTACAAGGTCCAGTCTCCTTCCTCTTGCGTCCTTGTTTAGACATGCGACACTTATTTCCTTCTTAAGCGATGAGACTGCTGCTACTAATAATGTTACTACTGCTACACCACTATTACTACTACTACTCTTGCTGCTGCTGCTGCTACTACTACTACTGCTGCTGCAGCCGTTGCTACTACTACAGTAAGGGGAAAGAACGAAGATGTCGAGTGACTGCGAGCGACTGACTGGAAGTACGACGTCACAGGCGAGAGAGAGAGAGAGAGAGAGAGAGAGAGAGAAAGAAGGAGAAGGTCAGGGTGGCCATGAGCATTTTGTGTCGGTTGTACAAGATGAGGCCAGACCTGTGGTATAAGGTATGTATCAACGAATTCTCTAGAAAGTTAGTGATAACAAGTTCTGAAGATTGTTAAGCAAAATAGGGCTGATCAACTAGAGACTCAGAGAGGCGGGAATACGCCTGCAATAAACTTTCGTTGGAACAAAGATGGCGACAAACAGTCCAAGACAGGACGAGTCGCAGTGAACAATCAGTTGCATATATATATATATATAGAGGGCTCACCTGGGCAAGAGCAGAAAAAAAGGCGAAGGACAGGCATTTGTGGAAAACCCTTGCGGAAGCCCCATGTGCCCTGGGCACTTAAGGTTCAGATATATATATATATATATATATATATATATATATATATATATATATATACGGGAGTATTAATTTAACACATTCTGATTTAGTGACTATTGAAGGGTATCAAGATTATTGGCAGTGTGAATTGTTTGGCTGATTAGGAGAACCTGAGAAGATTGAGGGAGCTAGGAGAGTGACTGCTTTGTGTTCGATACTGGAGTGAATTAACTGATTGAGATTTGCCTGACAAGTCAGTTTTTTTAAAAAATCAAACTACACGTGTGTACTCTGTTGGGAATCTCCCTACTACCACACTGTTGCTATAATACTTCTGCTACTACTGTTGCTATAATACTTCTACCACCACCACTATTGCTACTCCTTCTACTACTACTACTACTACTACTACTACTACTACTACTAAATATGTGTTAGAACGGCTACTGTGGGCGGATCCGAACTTTTGTCATTTAAAACAGCTCTCAGCTGTGAGAGTGACGGTTGACTCACCACGGTATCAGTAAACTGTATGGACCTTTCAAAGTTCCTGGTACCCCACAAACATGACCTCCCTCTCTCCCTGGACGTGTCTACGTGATCTACTCGACTGCACAGCACATATGATAAAATGCTAGACAGACAGCTGTGATTTATCAGTGGCAGAATACGAAACCAAAATATGACGAGCAGGCACATATCTGCTGTGATAAGGCTTAAGATAACTGGCCGCATAAATAACTGTAACGGTTCACTATTCGTCCTATATAATCACCTTTAAAAGGCCTTAATCTCTGTCATGGCCTGGGGCACGGATCGAACAATCCACCGTTTGTTTTAGCCTTCTTCCTATTCGTATGCTCTACGCCAAGGACATGTCCCGCTAAGCGCCTTTATCTGTATATCAGTGACAGATCCATTCATTTTACTGGGTTTTTTTTTTTTTGGCTCACTAAGCCACCAGCCAATTTCTCAAAATATCTTCTCATGCTCCTTACCTGTTTCTTCTAACGTGTTTTTCTGTTTATAACTAATATTATTGAAGACACACCCCCTCCAAATATGGCATTATCTATAAAATATATATATGTATATACGCAGATTCCACACCCCAATCCCTGCCACAACGGAAAACACATTCAATCTGCTTATAAAAAAATTATGGCTTCGTTTTCAGATCTTGTACAAATAACCATCCTTGCAGCGTGCAACCTGGAACACTAAGCTTAAAATATAATCTAGCCATGGCTGTATACGTATTAACCTTGTCTCAGTGGATATTACCACTGAGAAGGGAACAACACTACATTATGTAATCAGTCCCGGGGGGGGGGGGGTGCCATGGCTCCTAGTTTAGAATGAATAAAGTATTCTGGGGGAATGTGTGGTTCTATAATCTGTAATGTACATGCGCTACGTGCTCTATATGTGGCTTTCTAGCCAGCTGTATACAAAAGCTATGTGCTCTGTGTATGGTTCTCTAATCTGTGCTGTGCAGATGCCAGATGCCAGATGCTGTGGCTCTCTAGTCCGTTATGTGCTTTATATGTGATTCTCTATTCTGTGGACTCCAGTTCTTTACATGTGGTTCTATAACCTGTGCTGTACAAACGCTAGCTACTCTATATGTCGTTCTCTAAGTCGTTTTATACAAACGCTACGTGCTCTATACGCGGTTCTCTAGCCTGTTCTGTGCTGCTGATTGGTGTTGTGGTTCTCTAGCCCGTTCTATACAGATGCTACGTGCTTTGTATGTCGTTCGCTAGTCACGCTGGTATGTGGTTTCCTAGTTCGTGCTGTACAGACATATAGTTCTGAAGTTTCTGTTGTTCAAACGTTGTGAGCTCCGTATGTATTCTCTAATCCATGATGTACAAGAACTACCAGGTGGTTCTCTAGTTCACGATATACAGGCATTAGCAAGTGGTTCTCTACTTCACGATATACAGACCAGTATGCAGTTCCTGTTCTGTGTTTCACACTTGATTTTCTAGTTCGTGCTGTACAGACGTTAGACGCTCAATATGTGGATCTCTAGACCGTGCTGCACGGACATTGTGTGCTCTATATGTGGATCTCTAGACCGTGTTGCACGGACACTATGTGCTCTATATGTGGATCTTTAGACCGTGTTGCACGGACACTATGTGCTCTATATGTGGATCTCTAGTCCGTATTGCATAGACACTATATGCTCTATATGTGGATCTCTAGTCCGTACTGCACGGACACTATATGCTCTATTTGCGGTTCTCTTGCACAGACACTATATGCTCTATTTACGGTTCTCTTGCACGGACACTATATGCTCTATTTACGGTTCTCTAGTCTGAGTTGCACGGACACTATATGCTGTATTTACGGTTCTCTTGCACGGACACTATATCCTCTATTTACGGTTCTCTAGTCTGTGCTGTACGGACACTATATGCTCTATTTACGGTTCTCTAGTCTGTGCTGCACGGACGCTATATGCTCTATTTACGGTTATCTAGTCTGTGCTGCACGGACGCTATATGCTCTATTCACGGTTATCTAGTCTGTGCTGCACGGACATTACATGCTCTATTTACGGTTCTCTTGCATGGACACTATATGCTCTATTTATGATTCTCTAGTCTGTGCACGGACGCTATATGCTCTATTTACGATTCTCTAGTCTGTGCTGTACGGACGCTATACGCTCTATTTACGGTTCTCTTGCACGGACACTATATGCTCTATTTACGGTTCTCTTGCACGGACACTATATGCTCTATTTACGGTTCTCTTGCACGGACACTATATGCTCTATTTATGATTCTCTAGTCTGTGCTGCACGGACACTATATGCTCTATTTACGATTCTCTAGTCTGAGTTGCACGGACACTACATGCTCTATTTACGATTCTCTAGTCTGAGTTGCACGGACACTATATGCTCTATTTACGATTCTCTAGTCTGAGTTGCACGGACACTATATGCTCTATTTACGATTCTCTAGTCTGAGTTGCACGGACACTATATGCTCTATTTACGGTTCTCTAGTCTATGTTGCACGGACACTGGGTGCTCTATTCTTTAATGACTATGTTGTTGTACTTTTAGTGGCGTTCATGGATGCAGGTTAAAAGCGCTGCTGTGTGTGAGAGAAATGACCATGCTGTTTATTCTAACAGGTGACTGCATCGTTGTAAACCAATCCTTTGAAATTTCGTAACAAAAAAATACCCCCCCCCCCCAATACTTCCACGCCCATGTTCTTGTTACAAACAGCGGTTGTTACAATGTTACATACGAAATATGGCTTCATTACTGTCAAGATGTTAGCAATTTCTGTTCGTGTCTTGTTACACACATGTAACATGTCACACATGTGACAGTAACGACAGAATATCACCTTCATGTCAATGGCATGTTACAAACACGGCACTTGGGCCTTTCTTTCCCCTTAAAGCAAACTACCTTCAGTAACAAATCTTGTCTCCACATACCACAACGCAGAGGGAGGAGAGATCTGCCATCAATGTCACTAAGGAAGGCGAGGAGGACCCAAAAATGTTGCCAATCATCAATTCCGAACAAAGGAGCTGTCATGAATGATGAAACTCCTTCGCAAAAACGGTCACCATTGCCATGCAAAACTCAAACCCTAATGAGCAACAGCCCCTTAGGTTGAAAGGAAGATTCTCTAAAAATACGTTTCCGAATTTTTTTTTCACAGAAGAACGACAGTTAGGCTTATACAATGTAGGTCTCATTACATAAATCTTAAGTACAAAATGCGGAAACACGTGTACATCAGCTGTACCTGGCGTGGTTTCTCTAGGTCAGCTACTTCAGTATGTCAGCAATTGTAAGATGTGGCGTCATGTGACACTGCTGCAATCTGTGCTTTCTTTTATAACATTTCTCAACTTATCTTGCCTACACTTATGCTGTATCGCTTATACTGGCGCTGTTCATACACCTCACCTTGTAGACCATCTAAAGCTACCACTTCATAAAAACTTAATCACCTGTGTCTTTATGTTCAAAATATTTTTTTCCATTCCCCACCCCGCAGGGTGCCTCCTCTCTCTATACTGCTCCTCTGATTACTTCACCGAGAGCACTTCCACAAGATTCTTCAGTTTCAATTTGCATCAAACACGTTCCCCTTTATCTGCTCCCATATAGCGGAATGAATAATCGTATCACGTGATCCACACTCATTTCGCAGCGAATTTCTAAACATCCGGACGTCAACTCTGCCTGCTTTATAACCCCCTTTTTAACCCTAATACAAGGTACAATGGCTGATGTCGAAAACTTATATCCTTACCGTGCCGTTAAACGTCAAATAGGGCTCGCAAGGTAGTTCGCCAATTTTTCCTGTTTTCGGCGAGCTTTTCAACCTCATCAAGGGATTTTATTCCTATTAATTTAGCCTCTCTTAATAATATCCTCTTTAGAGTTTCACGTGGTCTGACTCTTTTTCTTTGGCATGTTGTGTTCCGCTTGAGAGCTTGTTTTGGGATTCTCGGATCGTTTCTTCTCATCACGTGACAAACATATGTCCATCTCTTTTTCCTGATCACCCATCAGACTGGTTGTTGTTCAGTCATCTGTCTTATCTCTGCATTGTTCTTGAATTCGTTCCACTTGATGCCGAGTATTTTCCTTAAGCATTTGTTTTCAAAAGAGTCTTAATTTCTTGTCTATTTCTTTAGTTGTTTTCCAGCTTTCGCAAGCATAAATGAGGGTGGATATTACACTTGAGTCTTAACTTGGTTTTTGTGCTTATAATTTTTGAATACCATATGTTCTCAAGATTCTTGAAGACCAATGCGGCTTTTACAATTCTAATTCTAACTTCCTTTCTGGTGTTGCCATCCTGGTCTATGTAGCTGCCAAGGTTTGCAAATTGATTGACTTCCTCAACATCTGTCCCTTCTACGTGTATTTCCCATTTTGATTCATGAGAAGTTTCATTATAAATGTTATGTCCTTGTTAATTTCAAGTCCTATTTTTCTAGCCAGTGAAGAGAGGATATCTGTTTTTTTCTTGCATGGAACTCACACTGTTACTGATAAGAGTTATGTCATCAGGGATATCTGTTTTTTTTTCTTGCTTGGAATTCACATTGTTACTGATAAGAGTTATGTCATCAGCAAAATCAAGATCTTCTAGTTAAGTTCCATGTACCCAGTCAATACCTGTGTTACCTGTGCAACATTTTTTCATTATGAAATCTATTGCAATTCTAAAAAGCAAAGGAGACAGCATACATCCTTGTTTCAAGCATGTTTCAATCTGGAACAATTCACTCATCCCTTCTTCTGTTTTGACTGCACAAACATATTCATTCCAGTCCTTAATAATGTTGACAATTTTAGATGGTATTCCATACAGACTTAAAATTCTCCACAATGAATCTCTGTGTATGCTATCAAATGCCTTTTTAAAGTCTATGAAGTTCAGTATTAATGGTTTCTGCTTTTCAGTATGTTCTTCAAGTATTATTCTTAGAGTAATGATCTGGTCGAGACAGCTTCTCCCCTTTCGAAATCCTGCTTCTTGTTCTCTCATTGCGGTATCCAATATATCTTTAAGTCTACTCAAAATGACCTTGCAAAATACTTTTGACACAACTGATATTAAGGTTACTCCTCTTCAATTGTTATAGTCATTAAGGTTGCTTTTTTTGCTATTTTAACAACGATTCCTTTTTTCCATTTAGAAGGCACCTTTTTTTCCTTTCTAAATCTTATTAAACATTCTCTGTAGTTGTCTCATGTTGTCACTACTGAAAACTACGATAACTTTAAAGATTTCTGTCTAAATGAAGTATACAAATGTCTTCCACAACTGTCTTATATCATCCAGTGATTTTTAAAAAAGAAGTCAACAGACCAGGGCTGAAGGACAGAGTTTACCTCTGCCCTACTTGCCTCTTGGCCTCATATAAAATAATGGTGGTGAAGATAAATGTGTGGGTGATACGACTTCCAAGACAATATTAAGCAAGAAAAGTTGCTAGAGCAGTCAATAATATCATTGTTTTTTTTTTTTGAGACTGTTACGTCCTGTTTGCTATCATTTTTTGATACAACGATGAATGATTTAAATCACATAACTGAAGAATGAATGGTTTCATAATCAAATATTATCGAAACTGTCAGAAAAATAAAGAAGTTAATTCAGTATATTCATTCACTTGCATAAGATCTACATAACATTATTAGATCTGTCTTTACAACTGTACATAATACTCTTTTCAGCATCTACTCCCAGCTGACGGTCAGCATTTAATCTATGCTTGTTAACCTCATGTGTCAGATCCCAAGCTCTCTATAACAACATCCTCATCTGCAGTTCAATTATTCTCAGAGAGACAGTGTAATGAACCTAGATAAGCTCCATGTCCCTTGCCAAGAAGTGCTTCCCTGAGATAAACAATTTACCATTTCTGGCATGTTTGTTTTTTTCTTCTTTTTCAAACTCAAAACTTATGGCCAATTCTTGTGACAGAAGTTTACTTCAGACAAATGCAGACCATCACAAAAGGGATATCAGAGAATTTGGGTCTATAAAAAAAACAGTCTGCCAAACAGGTTCTCACAAAAATGTGTCTCTCTAAATTTTACTTCGAAGAAAGTTTTAATGTTAGAAAAATGTAAGCTCTCATGTATCTTCTTCTTCTCTCTCTCTCTTTTGTCCTGTTAGTGCCCAAGACACATGGGACTGCTGGTAGCAAGAAATTACCACTTCTGTTAGTCCTTTGCTATTTTCTTGGCTGTCATGGTTATATCAGTCCTTTGTTTACTGGCATTTTCTCTGCTGCATGCATCTTTGTCTCTTTGGATCAACCTATATTTCTTTCACCCTGTGGAGTCCATATCAAAGTTGTTCTATCTCTCTGGAACTTTGAGCTGGTGTTCTCTGCAGTCAATGCAGTGAAAATATTGAGCCACGGCATCCTACTGGACTGGAAAAGCTTATGTCGGCTATTTTTTCAACCCCTGAGTTCAGCTAAAAAAGAAAGGGGCACGCAATGCTTTTTTAGCAGACTCCACTGCTATAGGGACTACTGTGATTCCTGCCCCGTTAGCAAGGCCTGGCCTGTTACTGGTGGTACCAACAGAAAGCTGGGACAGTGTCTTAGCTACAAGTATGATTCCCAAACCTGACACTAGCATGTCAGCTATGAACTGCTGACTGCCAAATAAGACAGCATCTTCACCCTCTCTCACATATCTGACAACGCAAAACTGCCTTTCTGTTGTCACTTTACATAATTCCTTCACATGATTATGTATCTTCACATAATCTGCTGTCTCAGCAACACTGCACAGAAGAAACAGGTGAACGGCTAGCAAAATACAAATAAAACGGGAGACATCTCTCTTCAGTAGTGATTGAAAGTCAGTTTTACTGTGAGGAAAATCAACAAAACTGTCAAGAAGAAAGTGTTTCAGCTGCAGTAATCACTACTCATAAGCTTAAAACTATACATACTATCCTAACACTCTTTGACATTTCTGTGCCACTGAAATATTTACACAGAATCATTTTCCTTTGAATATCTTGCCTGAACTATTTGGCTTACTAAACAAACAAACAAATCAGACAAAACAAAAACTAAAAAGTGTAAAAAGCACGGTAAGCAGCAATTTCTATCAGTCAAAATGCTACTAGAATTTATGTTAAAGAACATCACTAACAACTATCACCTTTTACATTTTCATGATCAATAACTCAATATATGGATAACACACAACCATGACTTTCATGTATGACTGAAAGACTGAGAAAGAAAACTGATGTAAATATGGATATCACGCAACATTTCTATCAATTCAGTTTTTAAAGCAATCCAGACCGATCCCAAAAACATATTTTAAAAAAACAGAAATTTTGCAACACCCCCCCCCCCCCACTAATAGGGGGTATAAGAGTAGAAACAGTTGTAAATGAAGCTACAGTCAAGGGGTTTATTCTTTGAGACCAAAATTAAGATCACAGCCTGCACACTCCAGTGACTGCTCTGTCTGCGCCCATAATCCCTCAGCCACAAGTACTACCTCCTAGTGGACACTGGGAAACCAACATATGTGCTGTAATTGACAGGTTTTTTTTAATTTTAACCTGGCAATACAATTAACAATCTTGCATTGGACTTATTTCACATGCAGTCATAAACCACACCTATGTTTGACCTTCAATGATCACTGAGGCATGAAAATGAAATGATTGTTCCACCATGACTGTTTACTTAGTTTACACTGAAAAATTTTGCACTTGCACATGGAAAGAGCAAAGGCACTGAGGGAGAGAGAGAGAGAGAGAAAATAAACTGTCGATCCTTAACAACTTATGCAGAACTTCACTTCTTCTTCTTCTTTGTTCGCTTCTACCACCAAAATCGCCCCGTGATCCTACTGAATTTACTCTTGTGGTCCTTGATTGGTCCTGTGATCCTCCTGTGGTCCCAGAGATGGCCACAAGAGGTCCCCGAGAGGGCCACATGAGGTTGAGAGTATCGCGGGGGCTTAGGCCTGTATTCTCTGTGGGTCGAAGAAGCAGGATTGTGTGACACTGTGGTTTCTGCTGCACTAGTTTAATCTAGAATTGGACTTTCTCACTGGAAAACCTTGACGTGTTTTGGATATTCGTATATCTACGCTGAGTGGGAGGTGGTTGCCCATCTAGTCCAGAGCTGGACTTCACCGGAAAACTCAGCAGGATTAGGATACACATATATTCTCGTTGGGTGAGAGGTGGTATGCCTATCTAGACTGCACTGGTCCAGTGTCTCCAACTTCAGCGTTTTGTGGTCGTGGCCGCTACCCTTCCTACCACCACTCTGCAGCTCTAATCGCATTTTCTTCGTTGGCCAGGAGGAGTTTCACCCCACACGCAGCAGATGAAGAATCTCACCAGCAGTGTCTTAAGTTTAACCCCGAGTTAAGCTGGTTCAGGCAATTCACCCGGTATGGGTGCACATAGGATATGGCCGACCTCCAGAGCAGAGGTACCGTGATTAGAGCAGTCCTGACCTCGAGACTACTGATTACTACACTTAATCCTGTCTTTCACCTTTTCCACGGTGGCGCCACGAGGTAACCCCATTCGCACCTTTCTTCACTGGCCAGGAGGAGCCCAACTCCATGCACAGCAGCTGAAGAATCTCGCCAGCAGTGGGTTTTAAATCAGAGTTATCCTTCTCTCATATGAGCACCAAACAAGACTCTCATCTACCCGAAATGTCTGGTTTTCAGGAGCCAGATATTCGCCTTCGCCCCTTCTCCAGTCAGTTTGAACAGTTCTGCCATGAGAGGGCCAGAAGCTCTACTTGACTGTCAGAGACTATTTGAGACGCACACCTTGGAGACATTTAATTGGAGTGGAGAGCGTATCCTCCACCCCACATCTGGCTATAACAGTCCTTAGAACCAGAACTTCACTTAATCAGTTGCTCCATAATTAGCATGATCACTTATGATACACTGATACCTTACAACCATCGTTTCATTCTTGTTTCCTTGTGGCTAGACAACCACTATCAATCTATGGTTCAGGCCTCAATCACTCTCCTTTTTTTATCTTTTTTTTTCACATCTAAAGTGTTCTGTACACTATTTTCAAGGCTACTCATATGTACTTTCATCTAATTCTTTACATTCGTCAATTATACTGTTCTATGAAATATCTTCAGACCATTTTGGAAAGAAATATAATGGTACAATGACAGTACAATTAAATATTTCAACAGCACTTTGAAAAACTGAACAAAGATCAACTGACAAACATCCGGGTCAAAAGGCATTCAACAAAGCCAGTGTGTGCCCCAAACAGCCATCAATTCTACACTTTTAAAAAACCAAAACAAAAAACAAAAAAAAACCCCACTCATTTCAAACATACACATAAGTCTAAAACTGGTTTCTTAAATCATTTACAATAATGTCCAAGACAGAGACAAAATTCTGCTTTTTTCATGTCTGTCTTTGGTAATCAGGAACACTACTGCAAAACTGCCACATGAACTCTTGCCATACAGTTGGATGAAAATAAATATAAAATAACTGCAGTACTCTTGTTTTGTGTCATAGTTGGGAGTTCGTACTTCTAAACTGCCATAAATGTATTTGCATCATGGCATTTCCCCATAAAACATGTCGTTTGTGTTGTATGATAACAAAAATGTTCTTGTGTGTTGTTTGGTAATTTTAAAGAGGATAACAAAAAAAATTTATTATCAGTGTACTTATGAAACAGGGACACATAAACAAAAACATCTCAAAGCTGAACAACGTACTTACCATGTGGATGGCTTCTGGGTAAATGGCCTCTGTCACAACACCTCTGTTCTGTGTCACATATTCCACCATCTCATTCAGGGCCGCCCTCTTGACTTCCTTCCATTTTAAATCGCTAAGTGGGTCTTGTACAAAGTCAAATAACACAGAGCACTGGCAGATTTTCTGTATAAACAGCTCTTCCCTTTCTGCAGGAGCTGCATCTGTCAAATTAAAACCATAATTTGTACTTGTACGAACTCCCTGTACCTGTGAGCTGTTGTTCTTTGCAGCCGATGCTGTAGAGATGTTTAGCCACAGCATCGTATCAACATGGGAGTGGGTTATGGCGGCTACTTTTTCAGTCCCGGAGTACAGCTAAAAAGCAGGGGGTGAGCAATGCTTCTTTAGCAGACTCCACCACCATGGGGACTGTGTCGATCCCTGCCCCATTAGCCAGGCTCGGCCTATTCCTAGGGGTACCAACGGAGGAGGGACAGGGTCTTGGTCAGCTATGGTTCGCTAACCCTGATGCTGGCATATAAGCTATGGGTTGCCGATTGCCTCATCGGACAAGCATCTTCCATTAAAAACATACAAAAAATATACAGTTTTGTTGCTCCCATCTGTAAGTTTTTTTTTTATTTATTATTTTCCACAAAACAAAAATATGCCCTGTTTATTTCTATCCACCGAATCTACTGCTCCTAAACGTTATGTCTCTAGCTGATAATGCTTAATAAAATCCACGCTTGTGGCTCACCCCTCACAGAACTTTGCTCTCTTCACAGCCTGGATGACTGTTTCAGTGAATGTTGTGTTTACACCATCAAAGATATCATTTAAACAATGTCTCCAAGACTGCCCCATAATTTACTTCCTAGGAACCATGCTTTTAGACCATTACATTTAATTTGATCACAAGTGGAAAACTTATGGTAACCCAGTCCTCATTCACACATACATCATCAAATTTCTTCTTAACCAAATAATCCTTGTTTATAAATTTTCAGTTCATTACTTTTTCTTGAACCTGCTCCTCAAACTTCACATTTTTTGTGTAATCTATTATTTTTTTTAAAAACTGATAAATGTCAACATATTTTTTTCCAGTATAATGTGAATATGAATATTATCTGTATTCAGATTTGCTTATATTTAAGAAAATACTCAAAAACTTTTCTCACAGAGAAAAGTTACACTACATCATGAACCATAAATCCATCACAGAAAACAGAAAAAGCCCCTCACCATAAAAATGAACTCACCGTGTAGTTTCATCACTGGGACTACAATTTTTAAGCCACTTTCCCTATCAGACAAATTCATCAACAAATTCATCAATTGCTATGGCAACAATCACTTGTTCTTTCTTTGCAGAAGCATACACTGCAGTAAAGATTTAGCCAACTGTACAAGACCCAACCACTGAACAATGGTGCGCATGTGAGCAGGCTTTAGTGACTCCACAGCCTGATAAACAAGGTGTGGATCAATGTTCCCCCATGGTGGTGGAACCCACAAAAAAAACCTGTTTATTATAGCTGACCCCAATAAAACAAAAGAAAAATACAGCTCCCAATGAACTGGGCCCATTATTCAAAGACCTCCATCATAAACCATGAACATAAAATAAAAAAAGTACAATCAGACATAATGACATCATCATACCTTTGAGAAATGGTAATTTCTGGAGCTCTCTGTTTTTTGATACATTGAACCGAGAAGAGTTCTGTCTCTTGTCTCTCTTTATATGCGGTGACCCTGTATATCTATTCTTTGCTATTGATGCTGGAGGTGGATGGGACTCTGCTGTATTTTGTGGAGACTTCTTTTTTGATGCCTGTGAAGAACATTTGTTCTATATAAGGCAAACAACAAAAAAAAAGTAAAGATAATCCTATTATGCCTTAAAGGCACATAGGGATATGGTGTTAGTGCCCAAATTTTCCTTGACCTATCAGCACACTAGAGGGTATTTTGGTCAGCCAGAAACTCTTTTCCTCACTTACAGGGACAACTTTTTTATGCCTGTGAAGAACACTGATTCTATACAGCAATGTAAAATTCTTTTCTGCACTTTCAGGGATAACTTTTTATTTGTCATAAAAAAGCTGCCTTTGCCTTACCTATTTGTGATTTTATTTCATTTGTGCACTACATGGTTGTGAAACTTGGACAGTCAACAAGAAGGTGACAAAGAAACTTGGAAGCAACAGAGATGTGGTTTTGGCCAAAGATTCAATAAATACTCCGAACAGACAGAAACAGAATAATAATAGTGAAGAAGTAAGTTTAAACTGAAGTTTAACACTCATGACTTGCATTCTTCTTCTTTTTTTTTTTTTTTTGCATCCACCTTTTGTGAAATGTGGCATACGTACAGTTCACATAACTGACTTCCGTGTTCATAATGAATAACATAGTGACAGTTACGTTTAGTACAGTGGTGTTTGTTAGGGTCAAACATTAAACCTCTGGTTTTTTTTTTTTGTGGGGTTTTTTCCTACTATCCAACTCAAATTCATATTCCTTCATAAACGGCATATTTCTACCACTTACGATCCTCACCCAAAACTGCTTTAGATTGCATGACTCTGGCCATGTTCACAGTGTACTCTGATATGCACACATTCACTGTTTTCAGAGTTCTCTAAATACTGTGTTATGTATTCATTTAAAAAAAAAATTTTTTTTTTGGGGTCAACTTAATCATAACATCCTGGCTCCATTTCTGTTCATTAAAAGGCAATTGACCATCAACTGTACCTCTCCTGTCGTTCATCATATCCAAAGAATCAATATGTACCTCTCTCTCTCTGAACCTTAAGTGCCCAAGGCACATGGGGCTTCCACAAGGGTTTTCCACAAATGCCTGTCATTCGCCTTTTTTTCTGCTCTTGCCCAAGTGAGCCCTCTATTGCTCAACATCCTTTCTGTTTCTGTAGCAGTCTGATAGTTTTTTTTACCAGATAGGGTTGCTGGCCCTATGCCAAACCCTCCTTAGTTGCCTTTTACGATCATGCGTGGTAGGGTACAGTGGTCCTATTCTTTGCAGATCCCGGGTACCACACGGGGGAATATGTACCTGAAGTGTCTTTATTTACATGACTATATTCATTAATAAGACAATTAAACATAACCCATGTTCCATTTTTGTGAAGTGCCTTACTCTGGCTGGCTTTTAAAAGATAAGCATTGGAAAGGTATAAATAATGCTATAAAAGCCTAAATGAAAAAGAAACAAGCTAAGCTGATTAAATAATCTTTGAGGCTACAGATATTAATCTCTAAAGCTTCATCATTTTACATCATCTGACAAGATGCTTTAACTATATAAGGCAGTTTTTCTTGTCTTTTTTGTGTGTCCGTCAGTTTTGAACTCCAACATAGTCTCACTTGCATAAAGTTGATATTTCTCTAAACATTTTTTATATACATCATGCACTTACAGCTGCATGCAACAGATTCTGTTTCTGATTATTAATGATGAAGAAAATGTAAACTCTCAAATATGCACCACTGCCATTCTTTTTTTTTTTTTTTTTCATTTGTATAATTCTTTCAAATGATTTGTGTATCTTCATGCAGTGTGCAGTGTCAACATGCAGTACAGGAAAGCCAGCTGAAGAGGTAGTAAAATAATTATAAATAAAGTGGGAGGTATCTCCCTTTACTGTTTTCAAGCCCCGTTGTCTCAAAACCTGCTAAAAATTTTCCTGTGAAATGTACAATACAGTTTCTTTATATACTTATATTTATATATAAAAGGTAATCAGAAATGTGACAGGCGAAAGCAGTAAAAATACTACAATACTAAGATATGTTGATGACACTAATCTAGTGGGAAAACTATGTAAGAAGTCATCAATATCTGACCTGAGAGATATGGCACTATAAGTTGTCTTGACCAATTAACCAAGACAGAGAATATGAAGATATCAAGAGACTGTAGGTAGAATGATCCAGATTATATAACTGCTGGAGATATGATCATTAGAAAAGCAGAAACATACAAATATCTAGGGCACAACCTTCAACAGAGGCAATACAGTAAGCAAGGAAATTAAAAGCAGAGTACAGATAGGAAATAAAATATACTTCGCCTTGCAACACCTGTTAAAATCCAAAATCCTGTCCGAAAACACCAAAATAACAATCTACAAAGCTATAATAAGACCAGCCGTCATGAAGAAACGTGGAGTACAACAAAGAAAGATGAACAACAATAGCAGATCTTTCAGAACAGGACCCAAAGAAGAATCTCTGGGCCCATAAAAGATACCAACAATAGAGAATGGAGAGCTAGAAAGAACACTGAACTGAACAGCTTATTTAAATCCCAACACATTATAAATGTCTTGAAACCAAACAGACTATGCTGGTTGGGCTATGTAGAAAGAATGGAAGAGAACAGACAAATGAAAATTATGTATGCTCAAGAGATGAGGGAAACAAGACCAAGGGGTAGACTAAGACAGAGATGGAAAGACAACATAGAAGAGGATATAAAAGAAATTGATGTCACCAATTGGAGAGAGAAGAGTAGGAATAGAGAGGAACAGAGGTGAACTTTATCTGCACCAATGAGCATTTAATGGCTCGGAAAGCTGAAGAAGAAGAATATGTAGAGTGATCACGTTAACCAGCAATTACCATTAAAAAAAATAAAACTGAAACTTTTGGAGGTTGTCAGTTACTGTAACCAGTTTATATTATTAAAAACTTAGTAAAAAGCAATCAGTGAAATTGGTTGGAGGATAACTGGATCAGTAGGCTGATGATATCAAATCAGTCAGTTTTTACTTTGGTTGAACACATAAACATTTTGTAAAGATTAAATCTTGTCACAAATTGGATAAGAAAAAAATTTCACTTGAAAATTTACTTTCGCTTGATGTCTGCAAAGTGTTTTTAATTTTACACTGTAAACACAAAAAATATAAAATACTGAATGCTGCACTGATAAAACTGGTATTTCAGAAAGTACTTCATGCAAAGTGAGAGACAGGTCTAAATATACCAGTTTAAATCCTAGTGCAATCAATACATACATATATATATATATATATACATACACACAACTTTGTCACAGTAGTAAAACTGTGGATGTTGAACTCATTGTTTTAAAAAAATGCACCACCACAATATCTGCTAAAACAACAACAGATAAGCTTGAAGTGCGAACCTACTGCAAACTACTAGACATATACAACAATGTGGCCCACAGATCAATAAAGTAAATTCGTGTTCGTTGCTGCTACTTAGTAGCATCAACATAGACATACTGCCAAGCAATAATTCTCCGCCATATTGGATTGTGTACCGTGCACTATCCATCTACTTGTACACATACACTTAGGTAATTTTTTTCACGACTTACCTCGGTCTCTCCATTGTCGGTGGTGTCTTTACTTGTATTTTTAGCGCCGCCTGTCGTTTTCGTCGTCGTCGTCGTCGCCTGAAAGACAAAACGAGGAAACTACTGCATTTCTGGGCATGATACCGAACTACGAAATAGTTAGCTGTATAGTTTGCTATACTCAAGAAACCGAAGCTCCACTAGAATTTAACTAAATATGAACTGATGTTCTTTAAATTAGCAAATAATATATAAACAACACTCAAAATCTTAACCAAAACACGGCACCTTTTCTTTCTTCGGTCTATTGGGCATGTCTATCTTCGTACGGATCCCCTGCAAGGTTGATACAGGGTTATCGACGTACTCGATCGCCTTTGCATTAAACAAGAGCGCTCATTGGCTAACATATGTCACGTGGTTTCCAAGACTTTCCTTGTAATCATATGTCGGCCGTGCCGCAAATCGTTAGGAAACGCTCGAAAATTGGTATTGATTGCTTTGTTTTATCGGATAAAAGTATGCAGAGGGCTACACAATGTTACATCAATAAACTAAATGTGGAAAAAAGGGTTTTATCTGCACTATTAGTATTAGTCCACCGTCATCAGAAGACTGAATGACAAATAAGAGATTCATGTGTATATTATACGCCGTGACGATAGACGCAGGTGATCATTCTTCTACATTGTGTTGGGTGTTACGTATTTCCTTTCAGTTCAGGTGTTTTCTTTTCCCACGCCATTTGGTCTGTCCATTATGACATTTTTCACTCCATTTCCCTTGGATTTTCCACAAATTATATGGTTAACTAAATTAAGCTCTCTCTCTCTCTCTCTCTCTCTCTCTCTCTCCAGCTGTCCAGTCTTTTGTGGCCATTGCAGGATATAGGGTTGGCAGATTCTGTAAAGGAAAAACGGGCATTTTTCACCTTTTCTCAGACTGAAAAAATAAAAGCTATTTGAGTATCGTCATTAATTACTAATAAAGAGTAACAGATATGTCCCAAGATCTAAGACTGTATCTTCAAACAATATATCCAAGGAAAGAATATAAGGTACGCCATACAAATGATATCATTCAGCTCAGAAGAGCAGAAATTATTAGTATTTCATGTATGTACGAGTATAATGTCTATGTTTAATGTTTTATATTTTACATAAGTCAGTCGTTTGCGGAACTTTGCCTCAGCTCTCCTGTAGGCCTCTCGGTTGTAAGCAATGTGGTGTTGTGAGGAGGTTCTGAACTATGTGTAACAAGTGAGAAGGGAGTGGAACTTAATGGGGAGGGATTATGGAATAGGAGAATGTTAGATGTAGCTGAATAACGAGTTCTAACCATGTGATTCCAGCGTCCCATATTCCTGAATGTAACGGTTCTCAAACGCTAGGCAGCTTCTGTCATCTGCGTGACATTGTTTGATGGCTGTTACCAGAAAGTCAGATTTGCCTCTGTGGTTGGGGTCATTAAAATGATTCGGTCTGATTTCGAAGCATGCTGGATGATATCATACAGATGTGTCTGCATGCGGTCCCCTAATCTGAGGCCAGTTTCATTACATTATTCTGCTGTCATGCGTCTTGGTTCTAGTATTTATCCGACTTCAAACAGCTGGAAAGAAGATCGTGTTGCTGACCGATATAATCATATAATTATGAGCAGCACATTTGATAATTAAAAACACCTTTAATTATTGCTTCAATTGTTATGGTTATTTCGTTCCTCTGTCCACTTTACATTCATGAGGGAAAATACCCTTTCCACATTTGCATTATGTCTAGGAAATCTAAAAATAAATTCACACAGTTTTAGTAACTCCAAATACTGTTCCAAAGATTCAGACTGTCCAAAGAAATATGTCCACTTCTCCTGACTGGATTTGCTACCCCAACTGTCCTTCTCCTTTGCGAATACTGCTTCAACACAGTGCTTCAAATATGTGGCTTGATCAAACAATAGTGAGTTGTCAGTTGGCTGCCCCTTATCTTGCAGAAACTTTAGTCTCTTCAACCTTCAAACCTGCAGGTACATAGGCTAAGAACATCCACTTACAGACAGAAAATTCATTCAAAAGTGTCATCTGCCTCTTTACATAAGCATGACACGTTTCATAAAAGTGTTCTATCTCAACATAAAAATTATTTTTATCTACACTTGCTAGGCCCACCTCACCTTCTGGTTGGTTCTCAACAGATTTCACTTTTAGGGGAATAAATCTTTCTTATTTCCGCTGATTTATCGTTGTAAGGGTTTTCATTAAAATTCCACTTACTTCTAAGACGCTACTGTCTGCCTTCTCCAGTTTAAGTACTTCTCTATTAAATACACTTATCTGGCTGTGTACAAACCAAAGATTGGGTTCGCTTAGGGGATTTTCAGGCAGGGTAATCAAGACTCTTGGTGGTATTTCTTCTAAGAGAAAAAGTAATTTTAGTGCTTCATAAAGTTGTAGTACTCTTTCCTTTCCAATGTAGGAAGCAAAAATAGCCTCCTTGTTTTTGTATGTGACAGAAATATGCGATATTCTCAGTCAGTCAGTCATTTACATGTCCCTTGCGGAACTTTGCCTCCCTAACAGCATATCTGTAGGCCTCTCGGTTGTAAGCAAGATGCCCTGCTGCAGATGCATCCATTTGCAGATCATCAACTATGTCTTGCAACCATCTTCGTCTTGGTCTTCCTCTCTTTCTGTTTCCCATTATGTAATCCTTACAATACGATCTTTTCTAGATTGTCATGACGTTTAATGTGTCAAAAATATTTAAGTTTTCTTTGTTTAACCAACAACTTTACTAGCCAGTCTTCTTCAATATTAAGTTCCTGTATTTTATTAATTATATCCAAATTTGGATATATTTGTTCTTTTTTGTGTCCATGATATTTGTAGAACTCTTCTGTAGCATTTACATTCAAAGGCATTTATGTGTTTCTCAGCTGTTTTTGCGATATTCTACATCTACAAATTCGCAAAATTCTTCAAGGCGTACGGTATATACTGAGAAACTGTTTAATTACTATGGTTTCCACATCTACAGTAAGAACATCAGCTCATGCCTTTATCGCATTATGAAATATGTGCACAGGGCATCTAACACCAAGAAGGTTTTCATTTAGTTTACTCTTCAATTTTATGAATACATTTTTTGTACCACTTCGT
This sequence comes from Achatina immaculata, assembly GCA_009760885.1. Taxonomy (NCBI): domain Eukaryota; kingdom Metazoa; phylum Mollusca; class Gastropoda; order Stylommatophora; family Achatinidae; genus Lissachatina; species Lissachatina immaculata. Next base: position 35,079,046 of record CM019702.1, read on the forward strand.
TGTACTCCATCAAAATTCATATTTGCATTTTCGCTACAGAAGGCAGTGCATTTACGTTTATCAGTATTGTTCTCTTATAATGCCTTAACACAGTAATTGCTTATTTGAGACGCAGTTTCACTTTTTAAAGAACCCAGTTTAAGCACTTTTATAGTCATACCATTTTTAGGACTAAAATACTGAACAATCAACGGGAAAATGTTCTCGGCACCAATGGTTACAAGCGCAGGTCGCAATACCAAAATAGTGAGCATTTGCTAAATCATCACATAATTGTCTGATTGTGTCAGGAGCTACAATGGATTTTACTATTGGTGTTGCTTTACTTCTCCCCATTGCCATATTTTTTGTTGTTGTTGTTGTTGCTGTTTTGGAATCATTAAAGATTTTAGAACTTGGTAGTGTAATCCATTTAACTGAAAGACATATGATGTTTAATTATGTGACGGCACATTGTCAGTTGTACTGATTTTTTCCTGTTCGGAAGATTTGGGCACAAAACAACTGTTCAGTCTTTTAGAAGTGCTTACAGACTACATGCTTGATTTATGTCTTTAGTTTGCTACATGGTCTTTTATATCCAGCCTTCCGCCATGCGTAATGGAAATGTAACACTTACACATTTTACATTCTGCTTCATGGTCATTTCTCCCTCGTTTTATAAAAGACCATTCCTGTGAATGTTTTTCCCTGTAAGGAACACTTTCTCTAAGGCATTTTGAAAACACTTCATGCAATTATTGAATACCTATAAATAACGCTGGTTTCTCTCAACACTGATAGTAATGAAAAAGCACTTTTATTCTTGTTTTCACTAGTCCTATATCTCAAAGAGGACACATTATCGATTTTTTATGGCCATGACGCGGATTAGGGTAAAACACACATTTTTCTCACCAAAATGTATAAAACGTACAACCAGTAGTCTCCGATAACAAGTGAACTATAAGACAGTGGACAGGAATGATGTCGCAGTTAACTGTTTTTCCCTACATATTCTTGTTTTCTTTTGGCGCGAAGATACGGAGGAGACATGACGTCGCCAATAGAAAACCATCTCTGTCACAGCATAATATGGCGTATAGTTTTAATAGACGGCATGGCATTATTAGTTATGCGACTTCATACAGGAGAGTGTGGAGTTAATTTCTTGATATTTGCATTTAAAAACTACAGACTAACAAATCATGAACTCACGGAAAATTGTGTTCTTGGTTTTTTTTTTTAACTTTTTCTCCACCCTGGTTATTTTTGAAGCAGTTTTGTTATAGTTATTTAGAAAAAAAGCTAAACAAAGACGAAGTGGTTAGTGTGCTGCTTCCTCGTGTCTAAATGGTTGTCTGCACTGTCGGAGCCTGGTTTTAGTTTTCATTTTTTTTCTCTCTTGTGTCTGCGTGCTTTGCCTTCAGTCATCATCATCATCAGGTGCCATGCCGACTGGCGTTGGCTATTATGCTTCTCCAGAGTACACGATCCTTTATGCAGGCCATCAGCTCAGTTGGTGATCTCCTCTCACACCATCCCGTCAGACTGTCCAGTATCATTTCTCTTGGTCTTCCTCTTGATCTTCTTCCTTCTATTTTTCCTGTTGTTATAATATTTTCAATGCCCCCTAATCTCATTGCATGTCCTATGAAAGTACATTGTCTCTCTCTTATCTTTTTGACAAGATTTTTTGTCTCTCCAGCTCTTCTCATGCATTCTTCATTAGTTATTTTTGGTGTCCAGGGGATTCGCAACATTCTTCTAATAAACCACATTTCTGCTGCTTCCAATGATTTTTGTGCAGACCTTCCTATTATCCATGATTCACTTCCATATAAAAAGATAGGTTCAATATAGCATTTTAGGATTCGTTTTCTAACATTCATTGATAAGGATATGTTGGATAATATGTTTCTCATTCTATGAAATGCAGTCTTTGCTTGGTCTATTCTGTTCCTAATTTCTGTTCTGCATTTCCCATCTGAAGTTATTACTGCTCCAAGATATTTGAATTTCTGCACCTGCTTTAGAATATTTCTGTTTATTTTTATACTGCATGTTGGTGGATTCTGTTTCTTAGATATAACCACAATCTCTCTTTTTGATGTTCAAAATAAGCCTTTCTGTTCACTTTCTTTGGCGACTTTATCCAAGAGATTTTGCAGATCTTGTTGGTTCTCACCTATTAGTAGGTCTGGAGATAGTACACATCCTTGTTTTATAGGTTGATATTTTCCAGTTCTATTTTCAACTCGAATAGCTGCTTCTTGCTGCCAGTATAGATGTTTTACAATCCTCAGGTCTTTGCCGTCTATTTTGATGTCTTCAAGCATTTTAATAATTTCATTATGTTTCACCTTGTCAAATGCCTTGGTGTAATCAATGAAGCATAAGTAGAGATCTTTCTGTACTTCCAAAGCTCTTTCTGTTAGTGTTCGTAAAGCATAAATGGCATTGTATGTTCCCTTTCCTTCAACAAATCCAAACTGTTCATCTGCTATTTCCATTTTTATCTTTTTTCTCGTTCTTCTCATAATGATTCTCAGAAGTAGCTTCGTTATGTGACATGAGAGGCTGATAGTCCGGTGGTTATCACATTCCTTTGCACCTGGTTTATTTGGTAGTGCTATAAACGTGGATTTAAGCAGGTCACTGGGTATATAACCACTGTTGTAAATGTCATTCAGTAACCTGGTTATTATTTTTATTCCTGCCTCCTCTAATGCCTCTATTTTTTTCTATTGTTATATTATCAGGCCCAGTCGCTTTTCCTTTCTTCATGTGTTTGATGGCATCTATGATTTCATCTTCAAGTATTGGTGGTCCATCACAGTTTTCAGTATCTGCTGTTAATTCTTGTCTTTCTCCTCCATATAGCTCACCGACGTACTCTGTACACCTGTCCACAATGTCTTCTTTTCCTATTAACATTTTACCTTCGTTTGATTTCAGACATCCTGTGGTATATTTTGTTTTCCTGCCTGTGAGTTCACTAATTCGTTTGTGCATGTTTTTGCTGTCTTTATTATGAGAGTCCTCTGTCTGCATTGTTCATTTAACCACACTTACTTTGCTTCTCTGTATTTGCATCTTATTTCTTTATTTATCTTGCTATATTTTTCTTGTTTGTTTTTACTCCTCTACTCTTGTCCATCAGTCCTAAGATGTTGTCTGTCCTCCATTTATTTTTAGGGGATTCTTTTTTGTGTGTGTGGTATTATCTCCTAAACAGTTTGGTGTATAGAATCTCTTAACATTGCCCATTGTTCATCTATACAGTTTATCTTTCTATTGCATTGTACAAGGAAGTGTACTATCTCCAGACCTTTTTTCTCTGTACAGCGAGAATATTCTAAAAACGATCATCACAGAACCAGGCATAACAATTGGAGGATACAATATTAACAACCTTCGGTATGCTGACGAAACAGTACTGATAGTTGAGAACCAACAAGACTTGCAAAATCTCTTGGATAAAGTCGCCAAAGAAAGTGAACAGAAAGGCCTTATTATGAACATCAAAAAGACAGATACTATGGTTATATCTAAGAAACAGAATAAACCAACATGCAGTATAAAATTAAACGGAACTATTCTAAAGCAGGTGCAGAAATTCAAATATCTTGGAGCAGTAATAACTTCAGATGGGAAATGCAGAACAGAAATTAGGAACATAATAGGCCAAGCAGAGACTGCATTTCATAGAATGAGAAACATATTATCCAACATATCCTTATCAATGAATGTTAGAAAACGAATCCTAAAATGCTATATTGAACCTATCTTTTTATATGGAAGTGAATCATGGATAATAGGAAGGTCTGCACAAAAATCATTGGAAGCAGCAGAAATGTGGTTTATTAGAAGAATGTTGCGAATCCCCTGGACACCAAAAATAACTAATGAAGAATGCATGAGAAGAGCTGGAGAGACAAAAAATCTTGTCAAAAAGATAAGAGAGAGACAATGTACTTTCATAGGACATGCAATGAGATTAGGGGGCATTGAAAATATTATAACAACAGGAAAAATAGAAGGAAGAAGATCAAGAGGAAGACCAAGAGAAATGATACTGGACAGTCTGACGGGATGGTGTGAGAGGAGATCACCAACTGAGCTGATGGCCTGCATAAAGGATCGTGTACTCTGGAGAAGCTGTAACAGAATAGCAATTCTGTACAGAGAGTATTTGTGTATTGCTAGTAGTTGTGTTCTCGTAGACTACAACTTACGTCAGTGTGCAAAGCATGTCGTTAGGAAAGTCCGTGTGCAAAGCACGTCGTTAGGAAAGTACGTGTGCAAAGCACGTCGTTAAGGGGAGTCTTGGTTTGAACGTGGAACTGTGTGGACGTGTTTTTGTCGAGCTCTGTGATGTCTTCGTGGAACAGATGAACGTTTTGGTTGTACGTATGAATGGACTGGCCACATGGCAGGGATAACCAGCCGGCAGTCGAATGTAATGTTATTTTTATCAGCATTATCATCATTGCCATCAATAAATGTTCCAAGTCACCGTTACCCAGGAATTACTTGACTATCTGTGCCGGCTGTCATCAACGTGAGGTTTAAAAGAGCCTGGATGAGCAGTATGTCTGGAACAGTGTGTAACTAATCCAGAAGGTGAGAGTGAGAGCTGGAATTTATGTGTGTAACTAGTCTAGTAACCTCAACTCTCAAAGAAGGAAGATGGAAGTCGACCTTGGTATCCACGTGCGTATCGTGAATCAGCACGACTTATGTCGACCCGGCCCAGCTAACCAGTGTCATATACACAGCAAAGTTTGTGTCCCAAAAGATTAGCCTGTTATTTCAAGATGCACCACGGCAAAATCACCATTATAAAGCATAATAGCCAACGCCAGTCAGCACGGCACCTGATGATGATGATGGTGATGATGATGATGATGATTGATGATGATGATGATGCTATGTCATTATAAAATAGCTGTACATCTTCTTCAGAACGTTCAGATGTAGCGTACATTTGTATAATATTTATGTTTATTGATTGTCCTTTCAGTTGGGCTAGCAGGACTCGGTCCGAGATGTTCAAATATCCTACAGTTGTCCTTGCCGTTTGTTAGTCAAATATTATTCCTACTCCTCTTTCATATTTCTCACTTCCTGAATATATTATTGTAGATTTATCAGAATTGATCTTCCCTGCACCTGTCCATCTAACTTCACTCATTCCTAATATGTTGATCTTCATCATATCCATTTCCCTCTTTACATTTTCTAATTGTCCAGCCTGGAATAAAGTTCTAACATTCCATATTGCTATTTTGAACCTGTTAGTTTTGCCACCAGTAGCTTGATGACGATCTGGCCTCACCTGTGGCTCGTGAGCTGCCTTACCGGACGAGGCTGTTCCAGAGGAACATCCATTAACGGCGTTCATGACAAATCTATGAATCTGAACAAGCATAATTGTTCGTGGGAGTTACAATAGTGGTTTCTCGTTGCCTTCTGCCGGTTTGTGTACGGACTCTCCGCTAACCTTTGGACTCCCTGTCCTACCCGCAAGGCAGCAGCAGCGAGAAGTTTTAAGGCGCCTCTTACCCGCCTGGTATTCCCTTCACTGAGCACCTTAGGCAATTTATAGGAGTAGTAGAGCCACCTACTACCCCACCTCGCTTTCTGACTCTACCGCCAGTTGGTCTGCATCTGCTTTTTTGGGTAAATCCTTATTCACAGGGATCCTCCATATCTGGAGGACTTTCACCATCCGCCACCTGTGACGCGCTGGGTTGGGGATGGTCGCCCCAGCTTTACCCAGTGTGCCTACAGTACTCGAAGAGAAATCCTTCCTGTTTTACTATCGCAGATTAATGTTCGAGAAAGCCAGTAAGTGGGACACGGTTTGTGAAATACATTTCAAAGTATTCAACAAAATTTTAACAACAAAGTCTTTTAGTCACTAGTGTCTATCGGTGGTATGTCGTGTTTACTCTGTGGGAAGTGCTAGACACGAGAATATCAATATCCGACAGGTTTACTGAGAAGAGCCAAGGGCACTCACACACTTTATTTATCTGTAGGTTTAAATTACCTGAGTTACGGTTCCTCTTGATCAGCCCTGACATTTTATTTTTTAAAACTGAGATTACCTGCGCAGGGAAGGGGGCGGTAGCTTTTGTTTTGACAATTAGCGACCCGTGGCTGACATGCTATCGTCAGGGTTGGCAAACCATAGCTCATCAACTGTCCCACCTTTCCGTTGGTATTCCCAGTAACAGGCCTAACTTGGATAACAACGCAGTGATCGCCAGTAGTCCCCATGGTGGTGGAGTTTGCTAAAGAAGTATTGCACACCCTCCCCCTGCTTTTTTTAGCTGCACCTCTCTCTCTCTCTCTGAACCTTAAGTGCCCAGGGCACATGGGGCTTCCGCAAGGATTTTCCACAAATGCCTGTCATTCGCCTTTTTTTTCCACCTGCCTTTGTTTTTTTTCCTTGCTTCCGTTTCTGTAGCAGTCTGATAGTTTTTTTTTACCAGATAGGGTTGCTGGCCCTATGCTGAACCCTCCTTAGTCGCCTTTTACGATCATGCTTGGTAGGGTACAGTGGTCCTATTCTTTGCAGATCCCGGGTACCACACGGGGAAGCTGCACCTCATTCATTCATTCATTCATTTGCATGTCCCTTGCGGAACTTTGCCTCCCAAACAGCACTCCTGTAGGCCTCTCGGTTGTGAGCAAGATGGCCTGCTGCTGTTGCATCCATTTGCAGATCGTCAACGATGTCTTGCAGCCATCTTCGTCTTGGTCTTCCTCTTTTTCTTTTTCCCATTATGTATCCTTCCAATACGGTCTTCTCTAAATTATCATGACGTTTAATGTGTCCAAAATATTTCAGTTTTCTCTCTTTAATCCTCTTCACTAGCCAGCCTTCTTCAATATTAAGCTCTTGTAGTATAGATATATTTGTTCTTTTTTTGTGTCCACGATATTTGGAGAACTCTTCTGTAGCATTTACATTCAAAGGCATTTATGTGTTTCTCACCTGTTTTGTTAAGTGCAGCTAGGGGGTAAAAAAAAACATAATCATAACCCACTCCCAAGCCGACTTGATGATGTGTTTCAGCTTCTTCACCTTATCTCATAGGCTGCACAGAACACCAGCTCGCTGCTCCAAGAAGAAGAAGTAGAAGAATTTCTCATTGCTTTCAATGTTGTTGCCTGTAATCGTTTCGCACTGTTGTTGGAAAATTTAATTCTTATAATTTAGGCAGAAAAAAAATATCTAAGTAAGTGAATAAGTAGTCCTATGAATATTTCCACAAATCTTATATGCGAAATACGTACTACACATTAGTAATAAAATTTACAATGTTATTAAAATATCACAAACTTACAGTGAGGAAGAGAACAAAGAAAAAAAAATCAGAAACATTTCAGCATGTAGATAAAAAGCACTATACAACTTTGTGCCCTAGCTTTTTTTCTAGCATGTTCGACTCGAGTCAATATTCCTTCAAAGAGAAGTTCTTAAAATTGTTGTCCCCAAAGATAGGGTCTTCTAATAGATCTAATTTCTTTTGGTTTGTTTTTTTTTACTGTTAATGCTGAACACAGCGGTTGTTCCCTGCAAGTTCTGGTGGTCAGTATAAATCAATGCATCTGATGCTGATTCGCTGGAGTCTGTTGTTTAAAGAGCTAAAAAAAAAAAAAAATCGTTCACCCTGGTATTCTAAGACGGGAGTTGGAGATCATGCTTTCAAATGATATGCTCAGTGATAATAAAAAAGTAGCACGGTTTCTTTACGAAACTAAGTGCGTCGAAGGGTTGCTACGAAACAGACCGTACATCGCTAACAGCCAAATAGACCAGACAGGCAAAGAATTGAGTTGTGCGCATGTGGGGTGCGCAGCTGTTGGACGTGACGTTATATTCCTTTAAAGTCTTTTTCTCAGCTAACAACTGACAATTTTGTTGTGTTGTTATTTTTGTGTACAGTGTTTCGACAACCAGGATTAACCTTACAAACACACAACGGCAAAATAAAATAAGTTAATTCCTTTCGCTTAACTGTGACATAATTCGATTCTCTTCCCCAGAACAATAATTTTGCGGTCCATTTTTTCCCACGCCAGTCACTTTCTCTTATTTCACGAAGAGGTCCACACCCGACAACTATCTCAGTCATTTGTCTTGAGCACTAGCCAGTCCGAGTCTAGCCCGCCTTGCCCACCAATCAGCTGACCAGGTGAACTTTAACCTGGTTTGTTTACAAACCCCGGCGCTCGCAAAGTTTCGGTGACTCCGAACAGCGTTTTCTTGCTGCTACATCTCGAAAATCGTCTAGTTCTGTCACTCACTCACTTTCGGGGCATCGTTGGGGAACGTATGGACCTCTTTCTTTCTTTCTTTCTTTTAACGAACTTTCCTTTAAATACATCGGATGTATAAGATCTTTAATTTGAATGTAATCGTCTGAACTATTTCGATATCGTGAATTGTGGAATCATATATTGTACAGTTAAACATCTATTTATATCTATAACGCTTAAAATCTATTTTATAATAGACAAAGATGTTAGTACGCCACGTTGAAAAATATGTTATGAAGCCGGATGTATAGTTTTTCACACCTAAATTAATTCATGTGTTTTGCAATACTATTTTTTTAAAAATAAATTTTGGTTGAAATAAACTGGAAAGAAGTTACTCTATAATTTAAAAGTATAAGTTGAGTTATAAATGTGCCACTTTTCACTTTGTTTAGACTGTGTCTAAAAATTGCTCCCGAGAACTAATTAGTGTGTGTCTAAAAGATTTCTAAATACTGCTAGTGTTGTTTGTGGTACAAGAGTTCTTCTTCTTCTTCTTCTACGACGACGACAACGTTTGTCCTCCAGAGTTTTCAGCCTGGCGTATCGGCCTTCAGAATTTTGAACCAAGTTTGCCTGCACATTCGTCCACTATTCACTTGGCCAAACTATTCTCCCACTTTGTCCGTTGTTCTAGCTCGTTGTTCTTTTGTTCATTATCCGTTAGATCTGTCTTTCTATTTCTTATCTTTTTCTTGAGCATTCGAAAAACCACTACCGGATGTCGCAGCTTCTCAGAACCCAGTTTGTTTCAGGACGTTTCAAGGCCACCCAGGTTGGCCCTCACGGCTAACGTTGCTCCTCGGTGGCACACAGCCACACCGTACTGCGCCCAAACCCAGCAGCCCATATCCTGTCCTCCATTCACAACGCGGACGTGGGGTTTGACTTTGAGTGACAAAGACAAATCTAAGCGGCAAAAATGCAGAACCGGAGAAATTAAATGAACTGATGTTGGCAGACGGCCAAAGCTTAATACACCAAAATGATGAAGAACTACAAAAACACATCAGCA